>OU612043.1:209844594-210444594 GCA_914767935.1 Coremacera marginata | reverse complement strand
TACACGCACCCTTTTTTGAAGCGAAGCTTTTTACGCCTCGTTCTGTGATTTGCTTAAGTGAAATCTCAAAAACGACACTTCTTTATTTCCACAGCGTTTTTCTTAGAAATTGGTGTTTCTTTGTTCTTCACGTCTATTATAACAAGAAATAGTAATTTTAATATATTAAAAATATTTCTTCGATCCTCCGCGTGGAATTGAACCCGCAACGTTGTGATTAAGAGTTCAACACACTATTCACCAGGCTACAAAGCCTTGTTAGAAACAACTGTTAATTCAAAGTTAAGTATAACAGATACTATGCTGCAGTAGATCGTCTCCATTTATAAATAGATAGAGAATTGTGTATTTGCTATACTACAACGAACAATTTGCTTCTACTTGCCACAAGATGTCACCAGCATCGGTGTGTTTGCGTTGTGAATGCAAGTTAGCAATGCCCACAAGTGCGTTTTTCAAGTGTCAAAAAAATAGCTAATATCAATTAATATGGAATTAACTAACGCATGCATGACATCGGCAAGGTATCAAAAATGTTTGATGTGTGTTGTTTAATATATAATTTAATTTATTTTATGTTATTTTAAGATTTTGAATTCGTTGATGCTTTTTTTCGGGCCTTCTGTTATATCTTTGTAAATATTTGTTTGGGCTGTGGCTGTTTTTGAATTTAAGTTATCAAATCTATGAAACTACAAAAAGGCTTCGCTTCTCTTGTGTGTCCAAAGACGCACCTGTGGTTTTTTATGTAGAACTTTCACTTCTACCGTGAGTGACGATTTCACACATACTAGTTTTTTTTTTAATTGCATAATAAAATTAAATGAAATGAGTCTTTATATATATATTCATATTATTTGTATGTCACATGGAATATATTTGCGGTTAAGACTGGTACGCAGATATATATGAAAAAAAAATAACAACAAGCAATGTAGGAGAAGGAAAAATACGGTTTAGTTTGAGTTGGAATTAGAAAAAAATAGCTTTGAAAAAAGTACATCATAGCATATCCTGTGCTCTGGGTGCACGTGCAGCTAATGCAATATATGTACAACTACTAATAAACTAAGGACATCATTTCTGTGCCTTAGCATCTTTTACCTTGTGTGTGCAACAGCATCCAGTCAGTATCATGTTGATGATGTCAATCATTAAACAAAGCACAAGCATGTGTATGTGTGAGCGTGTCAGGAATAATAAATTTATTTGCACATACACACTAGTACTTCCATGTTCTTTTTTATATTCATACACACACACTCACCTTTTTGCAAATGTTTAAAAATAAAAACGTTGTAGTCTAAAAGGTGGAAGACTAGCAACATAACCGGTTTGTTTTTTTTAATTAAAAAAAGGAAGTATGACTTTTGCCCAGCCGGAAGTGCTTGCCACTGTTGCAGCAATGGCAGCCATATGCAGTAGCAAGTTCATATCACTCACTGCCATGACATGAATGATGTCGTCAGCACAAGAAATAAGTGGAGAGGCAGCTTCAGCTGCATGCAATGTAATGCTAGCCAGTTTAAATTATTTTCTTCTACTTAGTAGCTTGATTTTGTTAAGATTCTTCTTTTGTTGTCTTATTTTACGTTTGTGTCTGTTGTTTTTTCGCATAGTCGGTAAGTTTTTCTGTGCAGCAACAGCGACATCCTTGTGTGCCATGCCAGTGACGTAGCAAATGCAATGTCCTCCTTGTATTCAGCAGTATGTTCTAATTCTTCTAAGTTTGATGGATAACATCACGAAATGACGATGTCCTTGTTCATGAATTATAAATCTTGTTTCAGTGTAGTTTCTATACAGTTCCAGCATAGAACTTTTTGATGTTTTTGTTTTTGTTTTTGTTCTATTGAAGTTATTGCAAAGCAGCTAGTCGTAATCATCATCCGTGCACTTGTGCATTTAATATAATTTTTGTAATTTATTTATATTTTCATCCATTTTGTGCCAAAGACAAACACGTCTAGCAATTTTAATTTTAATGGAATTAAATATTATATTTCTTTCTTTGAAGTCTCAAGCTTGAGTCTCAATTTTATTTCTTTTCTTTAGCATGCATTTCTTGCACTCTCTTTGCATATTTTTGTGTGGTTTTTTTTTTTCTTTTTCTTGCTACTCTTTTATATTTATGCTTAATCATCATACAATTTTATATCCCGTTCTGTTACGTTGTCGTTGTTGCTGGCTGGAAGGCTGATTGTGTGAAAAACAGCAGCAGTTGATTCAAATATGGCAGATGAAGAAAACCAGATAAAAAGAAAACAATTTGACTGGTACAAGCAATACAGCAGCTGTAAAAACAACAACAGCTGTTATAATTGCAACAACAAGAGTTTCATATTGCAGCTACAACTTCATTAAGTGCAAATTATAATTGAGTTGAATATTTTGTTGCAAGTATTGTTTTTTTTATATTTTTTCTCTTTCATTTTTTGCCTTCTTTCAAGAAATTTTATTTCTTTCTTGCTGCAATCGTGCATACTCGTATTTCATACAGCTTGCAGGTCACACAAACTCATGCATACGAGTGTTTGTTTTTTATCTCACAGTGTGTGTGTGTGTATTTGTTTGTTTTTTCTTTCTTCCTTTTAATTTGCATGCTTTGAGTTGACATCCGAAACTCTGCTCGATATGTTTTGTTTTAATGAATGTTTGAGCTCTGTAGAGCGTGTCGTATGAGTGATACTTAATATAAAATTGCATTCATTCATTAAACAGTGTTACAAGTAGGACACACATCCACAAACACACAGACACACACAGAAACTGAAGAAGTAACCCTGTAGGAAAATCAACTAATTTGAAAGTAGTTGAAAAAGTAGTTTTTTTTCCACCACAACTAGTTGAAATTCTGACTTTTTTCCATAGAACGAACTAACATATTTTGTATGGTGATGTCCGCTAAATAAGTCAATTGACTTTCGTCTGCATATATTTTCCACTACTTGTTAAATTAGTTATATTTAAATTACGTTTTTAATTACTTTAAAGTAACCAATTGAAAACTAGTTAATCAGGCATGTTCTGAAATCCGATTCATCTCGGAATCCGATTTAATTTCAATGAAATGTTATTGCAAATAAATCTGATTCCGATGTGAATCGGATTTCAGAACATGCCTGAATATTCCACTTACTGAAGATGAATTTAAAAGCATAAAAATTTTAAATTTCTATACATCAAAGAGATCATTTATTTGACTGTTTTGAAAAAAAAATACATAAATTCATTACGTAAATGCATAATGCATATTTAAAAATTAAATAAAAAGTCTTTCAAGCTTTCAGTCTTTAACGAAATTAAAATTTAAAAATTAAGATTATTTATTTTTAAGTAGTATTTCAATTACTTCATATAAAATGCAATAAAAACTATTTAGAATTGAAGTGGATGCCACATTAATACAATTCAAAGTAGTTCATATACTAGTTTATTTTAAATTAGTTTTTTAATTAGTTGTTTTTTAAAACAAGTTAGTTGGTTCCTATAGGGAATGGTTAAAATTGAAGATATTTCTGTTATTCGATGTGTAGATATATATACAGGGTATCCCGCAATTGAGTGCAACTATTTACGGAGCTGAAAGGTTATGTCGAGCTGTGCAAAAAATCGTACGGGAAGGGGGGGTCTATTTTCACATTCCTAGGAGCTACAGGGTTTATTAATATTTCACAACTTTGATTTACGTTATTGTTTCTAGCAGAAAAACTAACATAACATGACTTACTTTGATAGCTTGCAAATAAGCTTGCAGGTAATGAAATCACCTTTCCAACGGTATATCAACAAACCCCACCAACTTAACCGTTACCGAGCTGTGATCGTGTGAAGATGAAATCAATTGGTTGAAACTAGCAAATTTCAACTTTGAGTAGAAATTTCTTAGAATTTTGCGTTATAAATGAAATTTTTTTAAATCAGTTTTGTAATTTATTTAATTTTCTTTTCAATGACACCAACAACATAAGCATATCTTTAAAAATAAAAATTAAAATTATACTTATTTGAAAACAATGAATAATAATGACATTACAATTAGTTATGCAGTAGATAATATCATTGTTTTCTAATAAGTATAATTTTTTTAGTACAGCCAACTTTTTTATTTTTTAAGATATGTTTATGTTTTTGGTGTCATTGAAAAGAAAATTGAATAAATTACAAAATTGATTCTAAAAAAAATTTCATTTCTTACGCGAAATTCTAAGAAATTTGAACTCAAAATGGAAATTTGGTAGTTTCAATCTATTGTTTTCATATTCACACGAGCACAGCTAGGTAACGGTTAAATTGGTGGGGTTGTTGATATGCCGTTAGAAAGGTGATTTTATTGCCTTTATAATGAGCTATCAAAATAAGTCTAATGTATGTTAGTTTTTCTGATAGAAACAATAACGTAAACCAAAGTCGTGGACTATTAATTAACACTGTAGCTCTTAAGAATGTGGACATAGAACCCCCTCCTCTTCCATTAGATTTTTTGCTCAGCTCGACATAACAGCTGAGCTCCGTAAATAGTTGCACTCAATTGCGGGACACCCTGTATATTTATTATATATATGTATACGTAAATATATTTATAGTTGTGAACATGTATATAAAGGGTGGTTAAATTTTAAGGGCCGATGTTGACTTTGAATAAAACACAAATTATTTAGGAAATTATTGTCATTTCTTTTTATTATGATAATATTGGTATGGTTCAATTATGTATGGAACAAAATATCTGCCAAATGGCCGCCGCGACTCGGCGGCACACCTCCATCCGATGGTCCAAATTTTCGATGACGCTGAGGCATAAGTGAGGTTCTATGCCGTTAATGTGCCGAATTCTTATCTTTTAGCTTATCTTTTAGCTCTTGAATTGTTGCTGGCTTATCAACGTACACCTTTTCTTTCAAATAATCCCAAAGAAAGAAGTACAACGGTGTCAAATCACATGATCTTGGCGACCAATTGACATCGCCACCACGTGAGATAACACGACCATTGAATTTGTCGCGCAAAAGAGCCATTGTTTCGTTAGCTGTGTGGCAAGTGGCACCGTCCTGTTGAAACCACATATCGTCCACATTCATATTTCCAATTCGGGCCATAAAAAGTTCGTCATCATCTCACGATAGCGAATACCATTCACAGTAACTGCCTGACCGGCCTCATTTTGGAAAAAATACGGCCCGATGATGCCGCCAGCCCATAAACCGCACCAAACAGTCACTCTTTGTGGTTGCATTGGTTTTTCGACAGTCACTCTTGGATTATCATTCGGTCAAATGCGGCAATTCTGCTTATTGACGAATCCACTGAGGTGAAAAGGTGCCACATCACTGAGGATGATTTCCTTCGAAAATTGATCATCCAATGTTGCCATTTCTTGCCACCATTCTGACCATTAACGACGCTTGAAATGGTCAAGAGGCTTTAGTTCTTGAGTCAATTGCATCTTGTAAGCGTGTAAATGCAAGTCTTTATGCATAATATTCATCAACGACGAGCGTGAGAGGTGCAATTGTTGGACACGACGACGAGTTGAGGTGGACGGCTCTTCAGCCACACTATCGCGAACAGCAGCAATATTTTCTGCAGTACGAGCTGTACGAGCATGCACTGATGTTTCCACATCTCCTACAGATCCGGTTTGGTAAAATTTTTGTCCGATTTTTCCGATTGTACGCACATTTGAACGATTAAATTGACCGAAAAAAAATCACGAAGTGCACGATATGCATTTTGATTTCAACGCCCATTTTCATAATAAGCCTGAATAACTTTAACGCGTTGCTCGATTGTGTATCTTTGCATGGTTCAAATTGCGTTAGTCTGAAATTGGGAAATGTCAAATAAAATGCAGAAAAAAACTTGGTTCACATTTCACATCGGCCCTTAAAATTTAACCACCCTTTAGTTGGTAAAATTTGAGGAAAAACATTTGTCAAGAAATTCGAAGAAAACAGAAACAAGTTGAAATAACAATAAAGTATCTCTTATTAATTGAAAAAATATGCAAAATATGAATTTCTGCATATTCATAAACAATGAATGAGACAAGGCAGTTATCATATAGTTAGACTCTGTTTTCCCTCAAATTTTTAAGGTTGTGAAAACATTTATGAGTTGTCGTGCTCCAAATGAGCAGAGATTTAGTTTTTGTGTATTCTAAAGTAGAATGAGTGAAATTAGTGCAAAAGTGTAAAAAAATAAGAGCATTTTTCGACTTTTGGGGACTTTTTCGTTAAAATATGGAATTCAAAAATTTTTTAATGAAAATCAGAAATATTTTTGTATGTTAGAATTAGTAAAGTTGCTCCGAGTGAGAAATATATGTTTTTCGATTTTTTATTATAACACTAGTCTACAAGTTTTTTTATCCAGAGACCTGAAATACTTGTCTAGAAGGGCTTTTTACGCTGATTTTACGTCTATACTCAGTTTTCCCCTAATAGGTCGAGTTTTTGAGATACAGGGTGGTTTGCATTTTTTAGACTTTGGTCCAGTTTTCCCATTCTAGAAACTAAATTGTTTGCAAAAAATGCAAATCACACTGTATCTCAAAAATTCAACCTATTAGGGGAAAATTGAGTGAAATTCTTCTAGAAAAGTATTTGAGGGCCCTTTGTAGACTAGTGCTATATTTGTGATCGAAATGTTAGAAAAAAAGCATTTTAAAAATTTTTGAAAAAAAGTCAAGTTTCAAAAGTTATAACTTTTTGCCGAACTTCGGTTTTTGTATTTTTAGTGCAGAAAACAGCTTAAAATTACATAGTACAACACATGATTTTGGGACTCAATTCTGAGAACTGCACGTGAAAGTAGCCCCGAAAAGAAGAAGTTCTGCATCATTCGTTTTGTCACGTTACAAAATCCAAAACTGAAAAAAGTGTCAAGTCCTATTACTTTCACGTAAAGTCACATAACCTGTGAACAAAATGAGACATAGATCATGAAAATCAATGTACGCGTTTCGCTTTTATTCACAATTAAGTAAAGGTATGAATTTCCAAAATTTGCTCGAAATTCTTTGGAAAAAACATTGATGACTTTTTTTATGATACTCAGAATTAAAAAAAAAGGAATAAACCAAAGGTTATTTGATTTTTATGATTGCGGTGCCAAAGTAATAAACTCTAATACATGTGATTCTCAGATATAAAAAAAATTCCACCCACATTTATGAGTTTCGAACGCTTCGAAAAATTTATAAAGCACACCTAAATCAGGTATACAGCCACCCTTAAAATATGCGCCCATTAATTTTGCTTCATTTTTTGCCCAATAACTGGATTACAAATCCACAAATATGTTTTTTTCTTTAGAAACTTTTTTTGCATGAAAATAAAAATTGCGATTCATATTACAGCTATTCTTACACAGAAAATATGACATTTTTATATGTTATCTATGCATAAAAACAAAATTTAGAACATTTTCAATTATTGTCAATATCCATCCTCGTTGAAGTTGACGTTTGTGGTTCTGATGATCTTCTTTTCTTCGTGGGTTGTTCATATTTCTGTTCAGAGTCTGCATCTTCATCCGAGATAGACATAATATTCAAGGGCATGTTTTGTTCAGTGTGTCCACCAAAATCTTCGGTGCTTTCATCTTCAAACTGCATAATTTTAGAACTCCACCAACAAACCTCCGCAAGCAATGCATCTAATTTTTTGCCTTTGAATCGCTTTTCCATTGGCATGGTCACCTGGTGGAACCTCTCTCCTTGTTCGTCTGATTCCTGAGGTAATTGTGCCAAAAAGGTATCAAGGTGGAAATGCATGAAATGTAATTTTAACATCATGGATGCATTGATTTTTTCAAAATACTACAGCAACTTGTCTATTCGTGTCTGTATGTCATCTCTCTGTACACGGTTCTTTCCTAAAACGCCTTCGATGACTTGTTTCAATGCGTCCCATGCACATAGGTGGTTATAATGGTTCGAAAACACATTTGTGAAAGATTCGCTTTTCATTAATTTTCGTATTTTAAATACTTGTACATTGCGAATACCTGTTTTAAATATAAAAAAAAACGAAAAAATTATTGGTAATGCGAATATATCGAAGTGAACAATTTTTGATATGA
This sequence comes from Coremacera marginata, assembly GCA_914767935.1. Classification (NCBI taxonomy): domain Eukaryota; kingdom Metazoa; phylum Arthropoda; class Insecta; order Diptera; family Sciomyzidae; genus Coremacera; species Coremacera marginata. The sequence goes on along the minus strand of OU612043.1, from coordinate 210,436,509 downwards.
CAATATTTAAATACAGACAACGATACGTATCGTTTCTAATTTTAGCTTCACTGAGTTTTGGAAAGATGGATTTCAAACAGTCATAGGCGTCCTCAATATCTTTGACTACCACTTCAACGAATTTTCCAGCTATTCCTAATTTCATGTGGAGCGATGGCAACAAAATATCATCTATATCCTTTATCAAAGGTTTATTACGTAATTTTAATTGTTTCTCCAGCTCGGGAGTTCTTGCTTTCCAATCTTTACATTCATATTGATTCCCTGTGTATCGTGAATCCCAATTACAAAGGAAGCAGAAGTTTTTTGGAAAACCGCCCTTTAATATAATGCCTTGTATTATGTTGATAACCTTCAGATCACAACAAATCTTCCATTTGTGTGCATTGTATTTGATTTTCTTCAAAATTTCGCCCAATGTTTCATACGTTTCCTTCATAGTTGTGCTGAATCCCAGTGGAATGGACGGTTTTTGGTTTGTTTTGTGCAACAGCACAGCCTTCAAACTTGAAAGTGAACTATCAATGAATAAACGTCAGTCGCCAGCGATATAATCCATTCCCCATTTTTTCACTAAACCTAGGATATCATGGCAGTAAGTGAACGTATTTGCGTCGTCCACGGAATAAAATTTCTGAAATTCAGCTTGGCGTTTTCGGTATGATGTTGCGCTGACATTTTACTCTGTGAGTTTTTTACGCTTCAAAAATGATGTCAAAAATTCTGAATTTTTTTGTGATAGTCCCATCTGAGCCACAATGTAATCCATTTCCATTTCTGTTAGCGATTGTGGTACATTATATTCAATATCGGGTGTCCAATCAGAATCATTCAAATTGGTCGGATTGGTGAAAACGGTTTCGGCTTGCAGGGACACAGTATCCAGACTCGGAGGTGTATCGGTATCAGCAGCGCGTTTAACTGGAGGTGTGGCAGTAAAAGCAGCAATGTATACTTTTGTTTTCAATTGTTTTCTGTTTAATCCATGACGATACATGCGTAGCACCTGGATTCATCATGTTCAGTTAGGTCTTCCACCCAAATTACTGGCTACATAAAAGACAACTTTGCACCTTTTCCATGTATCCACATTATAAGGGTATTATAACAACTTTTGCACACTGTGTTCGGCGTAAAACTTGCACCACTTAAATCTGCTTCATTCCTCAGTAAACAATTTTTTTCGATCCTGTATGTCTATTTTTGGGACGCCATGACCACAAACGTAATTTGTTACTATCTATACAAAACTATGGACTCGCGATATCATCACTCTATTAGCGATATCATCACGCTGTTAGCTATTCATTTCAGTTACATTATACAGCATTGCTTATGCCGTGGTTATGTTGGTTAGGCAAGCATGTTTGGTGAGCTTTTTTGTTGTTAGTGATTTAGGCTTAAAAAGAGAAATAAGCTCTTCTCTCGTTTTCATTATCTCTCGTAAAACAGTAACAACAAAAAAGATCACTTTGGTGGCAACCCTATCCGCTATCTTGAGTTTTCAAAGTATGACATTAGATTCCAAATCAGCTTTTTGAAAATGTTTAAAGCTCGTAAGAAACATATTATTGGGTGACAACCCAGTAGTAAAAATGTAGGTGGCAATCCTAACCGCCAACTTCCATTTTAAAATTCTGACATCAGATCAAAATCAGCGACCACTTAAACTGTTACAAAATGTTTAAGACTCGCAAGAAACATATTGTTTATTAGGTGACATTAGTTCGAAATCAAATCCGTTGTCAGTAAAAATAAAAAAAAATTCCACGCGACAACTCTATTCACCAGCTTGAATTTTAACATCAGATTTGAAACCAATGAGCCCCTAAAACTGCCAACCACGGAGTCTCTCTTAGGCGTATTTATCATTATAAATATTGTACGTATTTATATACAGTGTTTACAAAAAACTTTTCACTTTTTTGTTACATGTTTATAAACATGTATACGTGGTTTTTGAAATTTTTACCTCAGTAAAAATCGTCACATCGCCGCCTAAAAAGTTTCACTTCAAAAATGCTTCATACGGCAAATTGTACGAAAGCGTGACAGTCTTCTTCTTTTTATTTTGTACATAGCCAGTCTCGAATTTTTGGGATTTTAATTAGAATATACACATTTTTTTAAAAAAGAAGTCTCTTCTATTCTCTTCTTTGAACCTTTTTTTCTGAATTAATAAAAAAGTATTTTTTTTTTTATCTATCATTTAGTTGAATAAAAATAATATTTAATAAAAAAATTCACTCAGTATAAAACTTAACCAGAATGAAAGAAATTTCGTCTTAATTTTGTTCGGTTTGTTCTCTTTTTATCCACCCTCGCGACAGAATATTATTTTCAGTCGATTATTATATTTTTAAAAATGTGCATCGCAATCTCTGCTTCTGGCTGAGGTTGTTCTGCGATTCTAAGGTTGTAATTAATTTGATTGATTGAGGTTAAATTAATTTGTGGTTAATTCTGTGAGTACCAATGAAAGGCGGAAAGGAGATATTGTCAATATGGCGGCGCAGGCGGCAAAAAATATGGGGTGGCAAAGTTGAAATTCGGAAAGAGCACTTTGATATCTATAAAAGTACTAATTTTCAAAACTCCCGGAAAACATTCCAGGTAACCTCGTTTTTCCCCCCAAATGACTGTACTAAAACCCGAAATCAATAATAACTTAAATTACATTTTGAGTACACTTAAAGTAATTTCTGAATATACGGTTTTGTCCGTTTCTTTTTGTTTTATTCTATTAAGAAAAATTTATTTAAACACTCATATTTTGACTTTAAATGCAGATATCTCCACTATATTTCAAAAGTTTCATTCCAAACTATTTGGTTTTAAATTCAGTAAAATCTATAGACATTTGACAAACAACTTCAATTTTCCTGGATTTTTATCAGAAATGTAAAATTTAATTAGTTCAAATATATAGACAGTTGAGGTTGGCAGCGCCCATGTCCAATTAGCGCCCAAGCTTGCATTGGTTTTTTTCTTCAAAAGCTCATAAAAATACACACATTGCGAAAAATATTTTACTTGGCATGAACCAAACAAAGACAAAAAAAAAAAAAAAAACAAAGCAATTCAATAACTTATCCTTCAAGGCAGTCATTCTTTAAAACAAGTCAAGTTTTAATTCCTAAGAACTACGCTGCAACTTCAAGGAAGTTTTAAGTTGAATTCGGCAAGTTTTTCGGTTATTACGGTCACAAAGAAAAACCACAAAAATAAAAAACACAAAGAAGTCAAAGAAGCAAGCATGTAGATTTATGTACAAACTTTGCTTATGCTGTTAAAGTTGGTTTAACAAATAAACCAACAATAACGATGAGAAAAGCAACAACGAGAACATCAAAATTCGCAACTCCAACAAAGAACGAAAGGCGCCTGCATTCAATTTTAAACTTTTCAGCACTGATTTTGACAAGCAACTCTTCAAAGATATCATATAGAATAAGAATGAAAGATAGAGTGAAGAAAACAAGATATACGTAGAAGTGAATGCACGCGAAGCAGTGGATGATTGTGTACGAGTATTTTTAAGCTGAATTTGTGTGTTATATCCCAGCAGGGCAAAGTAGCGCTGAAACACTAATGATGATGCGTTGTCATTGAAGCTGCATGCGCATCTTTTCTGCTGAATCTTCGTTGTCTTTTATCCGCCAAAGTAGGCGCATCTTTTTTGCATCCATGAAAAGCGTGGAAAATGCAGCTCGCACCGGAAATATGTACGCACCACAGAAAATAGTTTCGATCTTCCAAAATTGAAATATGTCCCTTCTTCTCCCTCTCTCTCTTTCTCTCTCTCTTCTCTCTTTTAATGCGTGCTTTTTTATGAGAGCTAAGCACATTACTGATTTTGTTATTTATGCAAGTGTATCTTTACCGCTTCTAGAAAAAGATTGAAAGATAATAAAAAAACCGGAATTACATATTCAAAGTACATTGACAAAAATTATGATAGCAAAAAGCATATTAATAAAAAAGTAATATAAATAATATCATTTTAATAATAATTTAGTATTAATTAAGAAATATTTACTATTAAAATTTCACACTATTACTATTTAATTAAACTTCACACGAGGCCGAGAAGTTCGCTAAACAAAGGAAATCAAAACTAAAATAAAGATATTACAAATCGATTAACTTTGCACACTGTTCCAAAAATTTTCTTTCAAAAGCAATAAAATTATTTTCACTTTTTTTACTTCCTAAAGAACATGCATTCTCAAAGCACACCAAAACTGTACATAAAACGCGCTCTTTATTTTTCGGCTGGGATAGTTGTAAAGTTGTAGATACTATAAGCACATAATTTTCCAACTTTCTAAAGTCCTTATGACTTGGTGTATCCGATTGGAGAAGGCGCGCGCCTGGCAGAGGCGCCTGACGAGAGCTGATGAGGTCGGTCGAAACCCGGACACGGGTTGTTATGACCACCCAAGTAAGTAAGTAAGTAAAGTCCTTATGAAAACTTATTTGAAGCCGACTTTTTAAAAATGTGCTTTTTTGACAATAACATAAGATTTCATCTTTAAACACAAATTTTGTATAAGAATAGAAGGAATACAGAACATAATTAAAATATAAACTAACCTTAAATTACTTAGAAGTTATTGCAAAGCATAATAAGGTTGTCTTCGATCGTTGAATTAACTTTATTTTATATACTTTACTGATTTAGAAATCAATTTGTTTTTTGTTAAAAAATAAATAACCAATAAATCGATCTTTTTCTATAAAAATAAATGAAATTTTATGAGTTTTTATATAAAATTAGATTGTATGAGATTTATCTTAAACTCAAATACGAAACTTAAGTAATCAAGACTAAGTGTGAATATACTTTAAGAAGTGAGAAAGTGTTGACTCAAGAATTTAAAAGTATAAAAAAATTAATCAAAAAAAATTAAGTTACAACTAATAATGTTGATTTTGAACGGTAGTTTGCATCATTGTTTTTTGTAGTTGACATGAAACTAAAAGTTATGATGGAAATCTCACAAGATTTATGGAAATGTCCGTCAGATAGTATTAAAACCTCAAGATTATACGTATTTCTAAAAATCATAAGAGTGAAATAACACAGACCTGCATGGTTGTCTTGTTTTACCAAAATACATGATTTCGAACTTTTTTGACACGTCACAATTTTAGGCATATACATATTCATATATTCCAAAAACACAAGATGGAGTAACCCACACCAGACCATCAAACAAAAAAAAACTAAATGAAAAACGAAATTTTTGTACACAAACGATCGATAACTGGACCTACAAGCTTTATGCCGACTTCGAACGGTTTATGTTTTTAAGAAGCTTTTCATGGCAGTTTTTACTTTCTGAGGTTTGCCATTGACTGCAGAGAGGTGACGGCCGAACAGAAATATTAATTCAATTGAAAAAACATTCTGTGTCAGATGGGATTTCAACCTGCACCTCAACCAGTATGCCACGGCTGCCACCATCTTATTCAGCTGTCCAAAATCTTCAAACACCAAAAAAAAAAAAAATTGGAAAAAAAACTGTAAAACAGACAACGCCATCGTACTTATAACGTCAAAAATCAAGAAGGGAAATTTTGCGGATTTTTTCAATATTATTTTTATCAATTTCATTATTAATTCCCACAACATCAAAAGACCAAGTTAGGCCTAGAAATTGAAAATATCCAAATTTAACAACTATGAAAAAAGTTTTCTATATCCGTTATAAGACGTGTGTTTGCAGAAGATCGACCATTTCCAGATAGCAAAATATTAATGAATTAATAGGTCAAAAATGTAAGCATTGTGTAATAAAAGAAAACCCTTACAATATAAGAACTTCATTTAAATAAGTTTCACCATCGTAATAGTTATTATATAAAACCCTTTGTATAAATCTGGTCACCTTAAAACACTTACATGCAGCCTACAATTCTAAGGGCCACTAAGGACATAGTTGCTTGCCAAGGGCGCCAAGACTGCGTCCTAGTGTTAATGATAATTACAAAACATGTTGATGTTGCTGATGATATTACTGTTGATGCTTTGTTGCTGGTGTTGCTCTCTACTGCTTGTAACGGGCTGACAATGAGGTACAGCTAATAATAATGATAATTATAAGCAGTTTGGAATGCAGCTGTTCGTCGCATTAATTTTAAGTTGCTTGAACTGTGCTCTTGTAATAATAAAGAATTTGTGTTAATGTATTTATGTAGTTATTGTATGTTTCTAAATGGATATGTAAAAGAAAGCTAATATTTTTTGATAAAATTTAAAAAAAAAGAGTCAAATTAATAAAATTGATATTAAAAATCAGACTTTATTAAAAAATCTAATTAAACATTGTGTAACACTGCACATGAGTAACATTTAATGCAAAATTTTTAGCACTACTAAACTGAGCAAAGCTGCACTTGACCAATACAAGCTTGAGGCACCATTTCCTGTATGTGGTTGAGCATCTGCGGTGAGTTTCGTTAAGGCCAAAATAGCATTTCTTAGCTGTGCCGAACTGCAAGTTTTATACTGCCAAATTTGATCGACTGTCAGCAAAGAACTTTCACATTTGGCCACGCCTAACTTAGCTTCATTGAGTATATTTAGGGCTTCGGGTTGAGCAGCTATAGGAACTACATCATATATGAATTCAGTTAGTGTTGCTTCAATTTCCCGGCTAAAAAGCAAAGCTTCCTGAACTTGCGTTGGTATAACTTGGTTTTGTTGTGACTGAAATTATGACTGGCATTATTTTACAACAGCAATAACTCTAATCATCTTCTTACCAGTACTCCATTGCAGCATATGCAAAGTACAAAAATTATTTTGAACATTATTTCAATTATTTCAACAAAATTTCAACTACCTTCTGCTGTTTCACACGCTTGTCGCGTATGGAATGATTGCAACTTAGTGAAAATGTTCCGCTATTTTTGAGTAATAAACGTCTTCTAGATAAGAACGAACTTTATGAGTATTATCGCATATTTGCTATTAAAATCTAGTTCAATTTGCTTTGTATCTAATTATCTTGTTTTATAATTGTCAATTGTTGTTGTTGTTTATTTGTCGCATGCAACACCTTCATCATTTTATCTCATTTGCTTGCTAAATGCAGACGAGCACATCTACAACCAGTGGGCAATAAACGTTGGTAGCTATTCAAAATATATTTAAATTAGTATTCTAAAGATGAAAAATATTTACATTACATTGCAACCTAGATACTTCATAAATAATTTATAACAGTATTTTTCAATGACTCATTTTGAAGGAAGATAACGTCAAAAGAAGATAGCAAAAGATTTATATTTCCTTTACATGTTAACAAAATATGTACACACTTTTATTATAGCCAAGTTATTTTTTACACTAAACTTCATAATAAGATAATTTTTTAGGAGATATGGATATGGAGATGGATATGGAAATGGATATGGAAAGAAAAAATTTTCTTCCAATCTATTCATCTTTAAGATTTAAATATCTCTACAATTTGTTATCAATTCATTATTAAAATATTGTAAAGAAGCTTTTCGGTTTTAAGGTAATTTTTTAAGATTTCGTGACCTTGACACTTATATTTTAAAATTTCTACTATTTCATTTAAGTAATTTAAAGTTTAAAGATAAATTTAAGAAAGAGATAGAGATAGAGATAGAGATAGAGATAGAGATAGAGATAGAGATAGAGATAGAGATAGAGATAGAGATAGAGATAGAGATAGAGATAGAGATAGAGATAGAGATAGAGATAGAGATAGAGATAGAGATAGAGATAGAGATAGAGATAGAGATAGAGATAGAGATAGAGATAGAGATAGAGATAGAGATAGAGATAGAGATAGAGATAGAGATAGAGATAGAGATAGAGATAGAGATAGAGATAGAGATAGAGATAGAGATAGAGATAGAGATAGAGATAGAGATAGAGATAGAGATAGAGATAGAGATAGAGATAGAGATAGAGATAGAGATAGAGATAGAGATAGAGATAGAGATAGAGATAGAGATAGAGATAGAGATAGAGATAGAGATAGAGATAGAGATAGAGATAGAGATAGAGATAGAGATAGAGATAGAGATAGAGATAGAGATAGAGATAGAGATAGAGATAGAGATAGAGATAGAGATAGAGATAGAGATAGAGATAGAGATAGAGATAGAGATAGAGATAGAGATAGAGATAGAGATAGAGATAGAGATAGAGATAGAGATAGAGATAGAGATAGAGATAGAGATAGAGATAGAGATAGAGATAGAGATAGAGATAGAGATAGAGATAGAGATAGAGATAGAGATAGAGATAGAGATAGAGATAGAGATAGAGATAGAGATAGAGATAGAGATAGAGATAGAGATAGAGATAGAGATAGAGATAGAGATAGAGATAGAGATAGAGATAGAGATAGAGATAGAGATAGAGATAGAGATAGAGATAGAGATAGAGATAGAGATAGAGATAGAGATAGAGATAGAGATAGAGATAGAGATAGAGATAGAGATAGAGATAGAGATAGAGATAGAGATAGAGATAGAGATAGAGATAGAGATAGAGATAGAGATAGAGATAGAGATAGAGATAGAGATAGAGATAGAGATAGAGATAGAGATAGAGATAGAGATAGAGATAGAGATAGAGATAGAGATAGAGATAGAGATAGAGATAGAGATAGAGATAGAGATAGAGATAGAGATAGAGATAGAGATAGAGATAGAGATAGAGATAGAGATAGAGATAGAGATAGAGATAGAGATAGAGATAGAGATAGAGATAGAGATAGAGATAGAGATAGAGATAGAGATAGAGATAGAGATAGAGATAGAGATAGAGATAGAGATAGAGATAGAGATAGAGATAGAGATAGAGATAGAGATAGAGATAGAGATAGAGATAGAGATAGAGATAGAGATAGAGATAGAGATAGAGATAGAGATAGAGATAGAGATAGAGATAGAGATAGAGATAGAGATAGAGATAGAGATAGAGATAGAGATAGAGATAGAGATAGAGATAGAGATAGAGATAGAGATAGAGATAGAGATAGAGATAGAGATAGAGATAGAGATAGAGATAGAGATAGAGATAGAGATTTTTTGGTCTCCCCAAAATTCAGAAACAATCAAGCCAAAGAGTCCCTGGCTGCTCTCTCATCGCATGATACTAATGACCTAATGTTACAGCTCTTTAGAATTTTCCCTATCTGTGGGCCATATAAGACTCCTTTTCCATTTTTGTCGCACTGCGATGGGTTGATATATGCACCCATTTGGATACTGAAAGTTTTGACTACAAAGAAATGGGTAAAATAATTGAGTACATTCTTTAAAGTGAATTTGAATATTTCGTGCCTACAATTCTATTCGTTCATTTAATCGCAACCGGATATGCTTCGCCAAATATATAAATTAACAGTTGACGAATATTAATCTGAGGAAATGCACTTGGAATAAGATATTGAATAAAAAAAACCTCCTTTATGACAAAATTTGGAAGAAAAGTTCTCCTTTTTGAAAAAATGTAAATAGGATGGTTATGTATGCCTAATGTTGCATTTTCTCACAACAAAAAGGAACCCATTTATTGTTTGGATTTAAGGCATTATTTAGCATAGTTAGAATGATTTAATTTAGTTCAAATATGCACAGTTTTGTTCGATACCTTATTGTCATTTTGAAGTAAAATGTATTCTGACTCTCCCATAGAAACTATCGTCCCTATTGACAAAAGAGGCAGAGTCGATTTTCACTCTCTTGAGGCGAATGTTTCACCAGCAAAGTCATTTGCCATAGATGGCTGCTGGTAATCACTTGGTGCCAGGTCTGGACTATAAGGTGGATGCATAAGATTCGGCCAACGCAAGTCACTGTTAATGTGTGTGGCCTAGCGTTATCCTAATGGAACACAATTCCTTTCCTATGGTCCAAAGCTTATCGCTTCTGGGCGAAAGACGCCTTTCAGTTTTGCCGTGGGAGTGCAGCTCAGGTAGATGATGCCGTGGAAATCCTACCAAATACACAGCAAAACCTTCCTGACCGTCAATCCTGGCTCGGCCACCGTTTGCGCCAACTTACCGAGTTTCGACCATGATAATTCTCACTTGACGTTATCGTAAATGATCTATTTTTCATTACCAGCCGCTATACGCTTCAGAAATGGGTCAATTTTTTTGCAATTCAGCAGATATTCTCAGATGTTAATTCGGTCCATGAGGTTTTATTGCGTTTACTCGTGCACCATCCATACATCGTTGATCTTTTAGTATCTAGTTTTCTTCAAGTGGCTCCAAACGGTTTTTTAACCATTGCTTAGTTCCTGCGCAATCAAAACATTGCTTATGTGATGCTTGGGCTGTACGATTTTCATGATTTTATTGACTTTTTATGAATTGTCGAGCAATTGGCCTCCCAGAGCGTTGTGCATCTTTGACGTCAAAATTATCGGAACTGAATCGACGAAACCTAAATTGCGCTTGATTTTCAGCAGCCTGGCTTGCATTTTCGCTTTTATCAAAGAAAACTATATAATGTGGCGTATTTTTAAAATCTTTGAAGCGCGTTTAAGCAAAATTGAAAAGTAGTAATATTTAGTGAAGTTCTCTAATATGGCATATATATATACACCGAAAAAAATCGACATGTTTTAAAATTGATCACAATGTTATCATCTTTCTTGTATCATCTTCAACTTGTATTTTTGATAACATAATGTTATTAATTTATATGGGAATATTTAAAAATTCAAAAATATTATATGAAAAAATACTATTTGAAAATGATAACATTGTGATCAATTTAAAAAATCTCGATTTTTCAGTGTATGTATTCTACAACGTTCACAAGTAATACGTCTCTTGGTGCGTCTGCTTTTAAATTATCGAAAAAAAAGTTACACAAATAATAATTCGGAAGTAAGCTTTTGTAAGTTTGTGATTAAATGAAAATTTATCTATCGATTTTCAAATTCTTAACTATACATTTTACTCGTTTGAAATTTGTAAAGAGTTTTTGGAAAAATACGAGACAAATAATAGTTAAAGATAAAAATGTCTTTTTATAAAATTGACCATTTTATGCCATTTAAGTCAAAAATTCGATTTGTTAGATCAAAAAAATCAAAAATAGCTTTTTTCCTAATTCGAGCCTAAAAAATATATAAATATTTTTCATATACATATATTTTTTAGAGATGAAAGACTTGTTTCAATATCTGTTTCAGAAGTTGAGATATGCTGATCACCGACTGAAACTCAAGAATTGACATGCAACCTTTACCACACTAAAAGAAGCAGATGAAAAAAATGCTGAATACTCCTCAAAGTACAAATTTTCGCTTACACTAAGTTTTGTTTTTTTATAAAAAATAAATCCCTTTAAAAATCATGTATTTTGTAGCCTTTCCAATGAGCAAATCCCTTAATGTAAACAAAAGTGAATTCACTTAATGAAGCACAATATGCTTGAATGCGATTAAACCGCTTAAAGTCGAAAAGTTCGTGCATGCAACAAAAATTCGTTGCAATCATAATGAATGTAAATTTTTTTGCAAATTTAATTTGTTTTTTTATATTATTTTCTTTTAACCAACAGAAAATTATGCAAAAACTTCAATCATATTCAACAATAAACACGACAAACGACCCCAAGCTGAATGCATAATGCAAAAAGTCTGGCAATGCCAAAAACTTTGTGCATAATGGGCATAAATTAGTGCAAGAGCATAAAAGCGAGCATAACAGCAGCAACAGCAAAAGCAACATCAGCATTAGCAGCAACAGCACCATCAGCCGCAGTAGCAAAAGAGCAATAAAAGTCAAGAGGATGCCCGAAAGCTGACAAAAGCTCAAGGACATAGCTTAGTGGCAAAACCACACATTTTTTTAAACGTATACAAAGAGAATATTTGAAACCTGTGCAACAACACAGTTTTAACTGAAAAGAAAAAAACAATAAAAAATTGTGTTTAAAATTAATTGCTAATTTTTAACATATATTTCTGAACATTTTGCTTTCAAGTTGTTGCTGTTGTTGTTGTTTTTACTGAACTGTTTTCATTTATCTGAAATTAAATTTTGGTTTGTTTGGCAGATGAACTGACAGTAAAAATCAATAAAATCAAGCAATTAATTTAATTGTTTAAATTGCCCGTAAGGGCCTATATTCAACTTTATTGATAAATTGCCTCAACTATGCAACAAAAACAAAAATTAAACAACAACAACATAACAGGCACTGATGTTACAGTCAATAAAGCCACAAATTGAAGAAGTTAGCAACATCATCAGCATTATAATCATCATCATCATCATCAATATCAGCCTCATCAAAACCATCAAGCACAGAAAAAGCCAAACAACAGCAAGAATAACAATGAAAATAAATATATACTTATTCGCAGACGAACAGCTTTTAAGGAAAACAACAACAACAACAATTCTTCTGCTGCTGATGCCACTCAACAAGGATGCAATTCAACAAAAGCAGGACTTTGAAATATGTCTTTGGTGAAAAATGTTCTTGCTTATATTGTTGTTCTTGTTGCTGTTTTTGTGAGCTATTCATCCATTCATCTTAAAAATAAGCATTTCAAGGCATAGTAGTTAAAAAGTTTCTAGCTTAACAAACCGGAAGCGTAACTAGTTGGCCTAAATATTGATGGTGGCTAACACAAAATCAACAACAAGAGGCGGTTTTATTATTGGCATTAAAGTGCAATGAAGTTCAAGGTTGATTCAGGGTTGACTTGCGCTAGGCGCGGATACAATCGATGACAAGAATCTAGTGATCTCCAGTTTTTGCTACTTATTTTTAAAATTGGTATTTTTAAATATATCTACGAGTATTACAGAAACTTGACAAAATTTTTTATCTTTTTTTACTCTGCTACGTATCCACAAATATTTATGTGCACAAAAATGTGCTCTGCCAAAAACTTAAAGAATTTTTGGCAAATTTTCCCAAAACTTTATTTATCCTTTCATCGAAAAGTACTTTTATGTCGTAGTTTTTGACGAACATGACAAAATGATAGAAAATTTGAAGCATCTCTTTTGTAGTGGCTTTATTTTTGCAACCAAATTTTTGTAATTAGCTTACTTTGCTTGGATAAGAGCAGTATCCTGCAAATTAATAGCTGACAAGGATAGTTGTAAATCTAAGTGGCCGGAAACATAAGGAATTTAATCAGAGATAAAACTTTTAGGAATTTATTGGTCAGAGCGTCAATGCATTCATGCAGCCCTAATCCAAAACTCTGCACTCAAAAAGGTTAGATTATGCATGAAGTTTAAGTTGTTTAATTTTCAAATGCAATTTTTTTAAATATAATATATTTAAGGATTTTGAATTCAATTCTTTTTCCTTTATATATTAAGCCGCTTTAATTAGCTTCAGACCGAATATACGATTCTAGTTTTGCTTTCGGCTCTTTTTATTTTATGATATTATGAAAAAATTTCATAAAAAGATTTGTAAAATAGGAGTTTAAAGTATAGAGAATTTTAAACAGTAAATGTTTAGATGCGTTTCATATTTATAGCCCAAACAGACCTGTTGATAATCTTTCTTATCTATATATAATTTTACTTACTGGCGACGATTCCCCCAATGCCGCCCATGGAATGCACAGTTCAGTGCCACCAATCAACGATGACGGAGTGGAAGTACCACCACCTAGCCATGAAGAGGTTCGAGTTGCTATAAAACGACTCAAAAGCAATAAAGCAGCGGGTGCTGACGGCCTGTCAGCTGAATTGTTTAAAACCGGCGGCGATGAATTGATAAGGCGCATGCATCAGCAAAATATGGCTATCAGAAAGCATGCCCGACGATTGGAACCTCAGCCTACTGTGCCCTATACTTAAGAAAGGAGACCCAACAATCTACGCCAGTTATAGAGGTATCAGTCTTATTTCCATCGCATATAAGGTTCTCTCAAGCGTACTGTGTGAAAGATTAAAGCCGATTACAAAAACACTGATTGGACCTTATCAGTGTGGCTTTCGACCTGGTAAGTCCACCATAAACCAGATTTTCACGCTATGACAAATCCTGGAGAAAACTCACGAAAATCAAATTGACACCCACCATCTCTTTGTCGATTTTAAAGCTGCGTTCGATAGCCCGAGAAGGGATTGCCTATACGCAACAATGTCTGAGTTCGGTATGCCTGCAAAGTTGATTAGACTTTGCAGAATGACGTTGAGCAACACACGCAGCTCCGTCAAGGTAGGAAATGACCTCTCCGAAACAGACGATTTTAAGATTATCAAGCTGCATCTGCCGCAAGGCTTAAGCAACTTGGGTTATCTTAAACCTAGGGTAATAGTTCATGAAACAGACAACCATGAACTTTGTGTTGTACCACAACACGGACCCGTTTATGTTTAGAAACAAGTAAAACACACGGGGCATCCGGTGTGGCAACACGAACATGAAAGCTGTTTCACAAACACAAAGCATCACCCAGTGCCCTGCTGATTAGGAGCATTATGTAATAAATTACATACTGCCCGTAATAGCAGTACCAGTTTAGACTTCCGTAGCGACGTACTTCCATCCATCTACTGGTGGAGACGAGACCTACCCAATCTCTTGCATATTAAGACGGATATGCCAGCCATACCATTGCGTCGTACCATTGCGCGACCCCGCCGGTCAATCTAGACCTGTGTAGCATTCACAAAACCCCTACCAGTACGAGACTCCCCAAAGGGCCAGCCCACGACAGTCATCTGGGCAACTCGATCCCGTCAAATGAAGATCCACAACATCCCCGCAAAAAGACCAAGAATACACAAATGCAATTACGAAAAAGTGCATTCTTATACATGACTGTGCTCAATGAGCACTTAAAGGCTAGTCTAACAATTTGCAATTGCCGACTCAGCTGGAAATTATTGCACATAACTGGTACCTACTCTGGAGGACCTTTGCAATTGCCACTCTTTCTCTGACCGTTCGGATTTCAACATCCAGACATAGAGTATTGGCCATTGTTCTCAGGGACTGCCGTGCTCAGTATGAGAACCCTTAGTTATCACAACCAATGTCAACACTTCCCTCAGTGACTGCCGTGCCAGTTTGAGGGTGCGAGTCAAACTCTTGACAAGCAACACTTCGGAAAGCCGAAGAGTTGACACTTTTATGCACGCATGCCAACACTTCACAACCATTTTTTCCAGCCGAATTAAGGTCTCCATGCGGTGGATAGATAGGGTCCACCCCATCTGGCGGGTAAAGACTGTCCCCGTACTAACAAGATTTTAGGTCAATTGCTATACCTTCGCAGGCTTGTTTCATATCGATATACCGAATATGACCTGCTACCAAGATTGGGCGCCACCCCGAGCTCTTGGTTGGCCCTATCAGTGTTTACGTTTGCAGGACGTATCCTACAAAAAACCCTCCTCCTTTATCCTGGCTTGGGACAGGCAGGCGCAAGCTAGACCTGGCGGAGTTACCTCTCCGAAACCTTCAATACCAAAAGAAGTTTCAGGCAGAGCGATCTACTGTCTTGCGATCTCTTTAACATCATCATGGATGGGATCGTACGAAAGACCGGTGTGCATCGTAATGGCACCATTTTCTATAAAGGTGTCCAGCTCCTTGCGTACGCTGATGATATTGATATTGTCGGCAGAACCAAGAGAGATGTTACCGCTGCTCTCGCCGCTATTGAAAAGGAATCAGCCAAAGTGGGTTTGACGATAAATGAGGGTAAAACAAAGTATATGCTGTCTACAAACAAGGGAGCGCGGCGTTTAGACTCCCACGTTTCATCCGGCAGCTATAACTTTGAAGTAGTCAAGGAGTTCGTTTACCTTGGAGCCGTCATTAATACCAACAACGAAATCAGCCTGGAGATAAAGCGAAGAACATTAATTGCTAATAGGTACTACTACGGGCTCAATAAGCAACTAAGTTCCAGAGTCCTCTCTCGATCGACAAAACTAACACTCTACAAGACGCTCGTTCTACCTGTGCTGCTTTATGGCGCTGAGGCATGGGTAGTTTCGCAAACTGACGCAGCCGCTCTGGGGGTGTTCGAGAGAAAAGTTCTTCGCAAAATCTTCGGTCCTGTTCGAGTCGGCGATGACTATCGCATCCGAATGAACCACGAGCTGTATGAGCTCTACGAAGACATTGACGTAGTTCGGCGTATAACTGTGCAGCGACTACGCTGGCTGGGTCATCTCCTTCGTATGGACGACGAAGCTCCAGCGAAAAAGGTGCTCGAGGCGAAGGTCGCTGGTCAACGACGACGAGGGAGACCATGCCTCCGATGGATGGACCAGGCTGAGGAAGCCCTAACCGCACTTGGTGTATCCGATTGGAGAAGGCGCGCGCAAAGCAGAGGCGCCTGGCGAGAGCTGATGATGTCGGCCGAAACCAGGACACGGGTTGTTACGGCCATCTTAGTTAGTAATATATATATATATATATATAACATATATAAAATTGTAAAAAAAATCTGTACATGAAATATTTTTTGAAAATTTTGAAATTCTTTTTACGTTGGATATTTTGAATGACGTGGAGTCCGAAAATCGCATTTTAAAAATTTTTGTCTGTCTGTCTGTCTGTCTGTTAAAGCATCACGCGAAAGTCGCTCGATGGATTTAAATGAACTTTTACTTTTTAACCAACAAAAAGGTTGGACCCATTAGATGGCGCCGCTATCGGGTTCCAGGCATTTATTTTATAGTTTAACTCCAAAACCGTTCACCCGATTTGTATGTAGAGGTTTTCGGATATGGTGAGTTTTTATAACTTACCTACTCTTTTCTATTTTAAACAATAGAGGGCGCTGTAGTACAAATATTTGAAAAAACTTCGAAAAACTCCCAAGCCGTTTATCCAATTTGCATTAAATTTGGTATATAGGGGTTTTCTGATACGGTGAGTGTTTCGAATTTATCTTTTTGTGCTATCTTGAACACCGGAGGGCGCTGTGGCACAAATCTCTTAAGAAATTGTGAAAAACTCCAAAACCGCTTATCCGATTTGGATGACGTGTACGGCAAGGGTTCTGGCATTATCTCTTTTGCTGTCTCGAAAACTACAGGGCGCTGTTGTGCTGTTATACAATTTGTACATGAGTATTAGGGTGGTTCTAGGTTCTATGGGCGATTTTTGTAGTGAAACTTTTATAGCCGCGTATACAAAAATACGGCGAGCTAGATGGGGTGTAAAACCAATGTAACGAAATGGTTCTTATTAAAACAATAACACAGCAATTCGCCGCACTAGTTGTATAAAAACGAAAAAACTGCTATTTAAAATTTTTTTATATTTTTCCTTCTACTGAGGATTGAACACAGTACGTTTTTGTATTCATAGCCGGCTGTTCTAACCACTGGGCCACGTAGGCATATTTTTTTTAGTACCTCATACTTATGTTACATCAACAATTAGTCCTTCTCTCTTTTATGATTGAATTGAGGCTTGCGTTCAATATTCTGAAAGTACAGTACGGTCTAAAAATTTGAAGCTGAACGTAGCTTTTTTTTAGAGCATTAGCATGCTTTTAGAGATTTCTCAAAATGAGTTGCACATGCTGCAATATTAACGAATCTAAAATTTGTTTTATTCTTAGATCTGTGATATTATGCCTCAAGAAATTTGTTTGCACATAAAAAATGGATATTGCGTTATAATGAAATGCTACAATGACTAATATGAGTTTGATATTTAGAATAAAAGACATTTTAGAAAAAGCTTAAAATTTTAGATGTGCGCAAGCGTGTGCATGCAAATTTGAATGTATTTATAAATTAAAAACATGCATCTTGACGACAAACGTAATATAAAGAATGGCCAATAATGGCCATTATTAGTTTTAGCCTATTTAATTTGAATAAGTACGTATATTTAAAAAAATATATATTAACATTTTTAAGTCTGAATTTCTGACAAAACAAGAAACTAAAAAACGAGAAATCATTCTATTAAGTTGCGAATTGTAATCATATTTAATGCATGCACTTTAAAAATTTCGCAAAACAATATACAGTCACACAGATACCCTACACATACCCCTCAGAAATACCGCATGCAAATGAAAATTGGCTTGTTTTGAAAATTGTGAATATACCAAAAAAAAATACATAAGAGCAAATATATTTAATTCCTGGTCCAAATCCAAAGTAAAATATTTCAATATTACATAAAACACAAAAAATCAATTTCACAGCACAGAAAAGTATACGTACTCTAGAAGAAAATGTACTTAAATTTAGTTAAAATAAATACAAATAGTATTTGTGTTGTTTATTAAGTATTTAGCCGGACCTCCTTCTGCTTCTACTACTGCCATTTATCGATTGTTCATGAAAAATACGAGTTTTTTTTTTGTTATTTCAACCTTTATTAGGTTCCACTCATGCTCCAAAGCATCCTTCAGTTCCTGCTTGTTGCTAAATATTTTTTACGAATGCGGCGATCTAATTCATCTCACAAATGGTCTATAGGGTTGATATCGGGGGACTGTTGTGGCGAATGGAGTTGTTTTGGCATTTTATAAGGCAACTATTCCTTGATAATATGGGATGTTTGCTTTGGGTTATTGTCCTGTTGGAAATACTAGGCGCCGCTCAGACCCTACTTGCTTGTTTCAATAAACTGTAGTTGTTCGACATCATTCGATGACATACAGACTCATACCGTGACTGAAGCTCTGCCATGCGTCACAGTTGGGATAAAGTTTTTCAGTTGCAGGTCTTCATTCGCTTTGCGCCATATATTTTTTGTTTGCCATCGCAACCGAATAAATTGTTCTTACTCTTATCGCTGCACAACGCATTTGTCCAAATATCTGTCGATTTTTCGGTATACAGTAATGTAATGTCGAGTCGCTTCTTTTTGTTAATTTGACCAATGATTGGTTTTTTTGTTCTCGCCACTCGGCATGAAATTTGTTTTCTCTCACAACACTTCGGAGGACTGTTTTGGAATGCACATTTACACTGTGGTTGGCTTACGAGATATTTCAAAGCTCTACAGCTGTTGGGTTTTTGGATTTTTAACCACAAAACTTCTAATATATTGATTAACTCTCTTTGAAATTTAAGGTGAACGACCTCTTTGTTTGGAACTGTTTTTTATTATTGTTTGTACTGTTGACTTAGCACGTCCAATAGTTTTTGCAATAGAGTTCAAAGAATTTCCCTCTTTTTTTTTTAATGTTATGATTTGCTCTCGTACTTCAAAACAAACTTGCTTCGTTTTTTAACTCATTTTTAATGAAATACGGATGACCGCAAACTTCTTCAAAGTCATGCAAAATTTGAAAAAATTAAACTACTTTCTTTGCATCGTATGTATACTTATCTGTGTTGCAAAATGCCTTACATTGTTTGTGTGTCATGCACTTGTAAATGCGTAGTTTGTTTAGATTAGAAATGTATAGTTTGTTTAAAATTGCATATTTAGGGGGGGTACGCCTATTTTTCTGTGTGACTGTATTTTAATCAAGCTCGCTACTTTAATCACGGTTCAAATTTCTACTATTAAAATATTTTTATAGTTTGCAAAATTGATCAAGTTTGCTTGCCATTTAGGCCGAACTTGTTGGTTTTTGGTTATTTTTATGTTCATATTCGTAATAAAGGAAGAATTTTATATGACATCAAAAAAAATTATTTGAATTGGACAACTTTTATTCTCACTTTTGTCCTGTTGGAAAAATTAATTAAAAAAAAAAAACTGAAAACATCGAAAATTCCCACAAAATCACCTAAATTTCCTTATTTCCTTCGAGTGGTCAAAATTCTCACAAAAAGGGATTTTTCCTACGATCCTCAGCACTGCTCTAGACGCCATTTAAAGAGTGTGACGGTCAAACAAAATCAGAATCGACAAGAATTTAAAATCTCGTAAGTCGAGTTATTACTGTAATTTGAAGGTATTAAGTACGTAGCACTATATACACTTTCACATCAGCAGGTTGAAATTCTTTTAAATAAATGTGTCCTTGAAATTATTCAAAAACATTTATGCAATTATTGGTCTATGTGGGGTGTGTGTGTGTGTGTGTGTGTGTGTTTGTGAAAGGAAGCCATTTGAAAAGCCTAGTTAATGAGCTTGTTTGTAGCACTTTTTCACAACACCTGTCACAGCTCTGACACAACTAGGGAACTCAAGCCCTACCCTCCCGTGATTTGGGTGCAATTTGATATTTAAGCAAATTTTCTTTGAAACATCAACGCAAGAAAACATGATAAATTAATTTGAATTTTTAATTTTCTATGCGTAGCTATGCAACAATAACAATGAGAACAATGTTGAAGCTGCTGATGATGATGATGATCATGATGATGATAATGACGACTATGTGTGAGAAAAATTTTGCATGTGTTGGTAATTCTTCTAAGTAGCACAAAAGAATTTTACAACATTTTGCAATAATTTCCTCCGCCACACTTAGAATGTGTGGATTCCCAAGTGAATGTTTCTAGTTGTTAGACTGTTTGTGGCAAGATATGTTGTGTTCGTCGTTATGCTATGTGTTGTATATAGGTATGTGTTGCGTTGTAGCATGTATTTAAGTTGTTGTTCTGGCGGCTGCTGCTTTTGTTGTTCTTGATGTTGTTGTTGTCATCCTGTCTTGAAATTTCATGTTTGCAATACGGTTGTTTTTGACTACTTATTACGTTCTTCTCTGGGCGGTCTTCAAACCGGTTTGGTTGCGGTTGAGTTTGTCTTCGTAGTCCTACGTAAGTACCCAGCAGGCAAATAAAGAACGCTGCAAGAAGCAGCTCATTTTATGTGCATTTTTGGGATGTTTCGAGGAAGCGCCCTCAATATGATTTAAAAAGAGTGAAGATGATCGTATTGTATTTGAGAAAAATGTTTTCGAATAATGTTCAAAGTTAATGGATTCGTAAATGTTGCGTTAAAGCTTGCAGCGAACTTCCGTACCGTACGCTGGTTAAGTTTTATTGAATTGTGATAGAGTGAAATATTTTTTAAAAGTAGAAACTTACTAAATTATTAAAATTACATTACTTTCTTATAAATATACAATGGAAATGTTGTTGTGCTTATTTTTATGTATTTTCGATGTTGAATTTCGTTTTATTAATTTTTTTCCACACTTTCCTTAGAAGCGACAAAGATACGCTTGCATGAATAACAAAAAGAACTAGTAAGGAATGGAGCTTCGGCAGGGTAGCGAAAGCAGCACTCCCCTGTCTAATTCCGCCTAATTTTTAAGCACTGCTCATTATTTCAAAACATAGAAGGTGTAGAAGTAGTTCCATTAAAATAAAAGTATCACGCCCCCTGCCGAATTCCGCCCACTTTTGTAAAGTACGGACTGCTCCTTATGGTAAAGAATATATTGGTAAAATTTGGTTAAAATCGAAGAAATGGTATAGAGGAAGTTCGCTTAGAACTAAATTGGCACGCCCATTGTCCAATCTCATCCACTTTTGTAGGATAAAACTTCTCATTATACTGAAGAATATATGTACAAATGTTGAAACCGCAAAAACTGCGTAGATGGAGCTAGTTTAAAAATAAAGTGCCACGCCCCCTGTCTAATACCGTTAAATTTTATAAGCTTAAGACCGCTCAAACGACAAAGGAATATGTGTGCAAAATTTGGTTGAAGTGAGACACACTGTGTAACAGAAATTCGATAAAAGGTAAAATGCCACACCCAGCAATGTGAAAGCTTTCGTCAAGTTCAAAAGAAAACGTCAAAAAAACTTGACTTCAAGTCTTGATCAATGTAAAAGGGGTCAAACAGTAACACAAACCGAAGCAAGCAGTCATGGAGAGAAAAGCAAAATGCAATGTTTTGTTTTTGAAGTAGAAAACACTTCCTCTCACTGTTATGCTTTTG
This sequence comes from Coremacera marginata, assembly GCA_914767935.1. Lineage (NCBI taxonomy): Eukaryota > Metazoa > Arthropoda > Insecta > Diptera > Sciomyzidae > Coremacera > Coremacera marginata. The sequence continues at coordinate 210,414,677 of OU612043.1, read as the reverse complement.
AATCGCGGACACAAAAACAACGAAAGAAAACTGCCTTTAGACCCCTTTCACATTGGTCAAGAATTGATAGCAATGAAAGTAAGAACAAAAGGGAACACGAAAAAATTGACGGTACAGAGACATTGGTACCGTCAATTTTTCCCCCTTTCGTCGCTTTCGATTTGCGGCGAATTGCCCACAAACTCTGAAAATTAAATTCAATTCTTGACCAATGTGAAAGGGGTGTTAGCGATCTTTTGCATGTTGCTGACGGCACACAGTGTCGCGGCTGCGGACAAAAGTCGAAAAATATTTTTTGTTGGAATTTAAAAAAACTAGTATACTGAATTACAGACAGCAATTATTCTCATCGTTTAAATATATATTTTTGGATCAATGAAGCAGGCTTTCTTCATCCAATTTAGAATACATTTTGTTAGTAAGAAGAGCATTCTTACAAATCTCGCCTACATGCTAATGATATGTCTGCAATTTAGAACGAAATTGCACTTCAATTAGTTTCTTTGAATTGGTTTATAGTTTTGATGACCGCTTATAAAAATTATTGAAGTATGAAGTATATATATGGTATATGTACATGCGACCATGGCAGAATTATAAGGTATGGTCGACTCGGATAGGAACGGAGTGGAAAGCAGAATAAAGCGAGATAGATGTCAAAATCAGCTGTTCATTGCGAATTTCTTTATGCTCACGTTTCGCAGTTGTTTTTAGGTTAAAACTGTTACAGGTTTTTTTTTGCAATTTTAAGACTTCTTTCACATTTAATAGTTTTTATTACACTTTTTATATAATATTTTCACTCAAATTAGCACAAATTTAACACGCGCAAACGCACTGTTTGAAACTTGGACACATAAAATATTTTCTTCATTTGCAATTTCTACGAAATTCGTCGTTTTGACATATATGTTCCTTCTCATTATCCACTCTTCGTTGACGCGTGAGAGCACTCAGCGAAGCGGCTCTACCTTATCATTGTATCATGCATGCGACAAGGAGACTCTTTGTTTACTGAATTATAAGGTAGGGTCGACTCGGAGAGGAATGGAGTAGAAAGCAGAATAAAGCGAGATTGGTGTCAAAATCAGCTGTTCATTGCGAATTTCTTTATGCTCGCGTTTCGCATCTGTTTTTAGGTTAAAACTGTTACAGGTTTTTTTTGCAATTTTAAGACTTCTTTCAATTTTATAGTTTTTATTACACTTGTTTTATAATATTTTCACTCAAATTAGCACAAATTTAATTTCTACGAAATTCGTCGTTTTGACATATATGTTCCTTCTCATTATCCACTCTTCGTTGACGCGTGAGAGCACTCAGCGAAGCGGCTCTACCTTATCATTGTATCATGCATCGCATGACTAACGAAATGAAGCGATAGCAATTTTAAGGTTGACAGATGCATGTGAAAAAAAACGAAACATTAAAAACGGTCGCTCACTTCAACTCGCCCGAAATTTCCGATTTCTGAAATTTCAGCAGTGAATACCCTTAATATGTTAATATTTCAAGCTACATTTTTGTTAATTTTTTTCAACTTTTTTCTTTTGACGTAGAATTACGTCTTACAGCACGGTTTCGCAAATTTTTTTAGGGAGGATGCAACGTTTTTGAACACTTTTTGGGGTGTACCTACAGCCTTTAATATTTATCGTATTAGGATAAAATATATATCAAAATATTAGTTACATGGCGATGCGTTCGTTCTTTTCTCCGTTGACCATCGCTGGGTACCGAATCGAATATTTTCTTCGCTGTAGCTTCACCTCTCATCCGCTCAACATGACCTAGCCAGCAGAGCCGCTCTATTTTTATGCGCTTAACTATTTCGATGTCGTCGTAAAGCTCATACTGCTCATCGTTTCATTGTATTAGATGCTCGCCATTGACACTGATCGGTTCGTAGATCTAGCAAAGGATCATTTTTGTGTTGAACGGACCCAAATTCTTTGCATCAGAACTGCTCAGCGACCAGTTGCGGGATTCCCTAACGCCTTAACGACGATTGTTGCTGTAGTTAACTAGCGAAAACTGTCATTTACTATGAAACTGTGCATGCACAATGACCGATAACAACAACTATGATTATCGTTAACTGTTTGGGAATTCTGCTACAGGTTAAATTATAACAATAACAGTAACAATACATTAAATTTGTTACTTGTATTTTATTATTTTTTTAAGCAAATCTAAACAAATTTGACATAACAACCTCTTTCGAAATTGCTAACATTTTAGAAGAGCCAAAAACACTATTACTGCGTCATAAAATTGTTTGTGAATATTTAAATTAAATGTTGCAGCTTTATTATGTACTCAAATATGTAACCAAACATTTCCCCTCTTCGTTTTTTACACCTAAGAGTAATCTGAAATAATAGGAAAAGTAATAAACAAGTTGTTTTGTCAAATAAATTTTTGCAAAAAAATAAATTCAACGTACAAATTGTATTGTTGAGCTGAAATATAAAAAAAAAAAAAATTAAAAAGTTAATTTCTAAAAGGGTGGCCAGATAAGAACGATAGGAAAAAAATTGAAATAAAACCTGCAACGGTGTGAGATATAAAATTAGTTCTGGCTTTATTTTGAAGGTACATTCATGCTATTATGTATGGAGTAGAAAATCATTTAAATGGTCGCCTTAGCTTCGCTTGCAGTGCTTCAAGGGATCGGTCCAATTTTTGATGAATCGGTCCAATATGTGCGGGTATATCGATGTTGTCGAGCCCTGGCCACAGAAAGTCGGTTAACATCGCTCTATGCTGAGTACCATTGACGGTAACGGTGTCGAAAGAAATAAGATCCAATGATACCGCCGTGCAATAAACCGCACTAAACATTCAATCTTTGTGGATGCATTGATGCTTGGTCAAACACTTGTGGATTGTGGTCGCTCCAATAACGGCAATTTTGTTTATTGAACAATTGATTTTTTGGCCAAAATCCGAATCTCCGGCAAACATTTCTAGCACCCAATCAAATCGTCCAGCTTTGATTCTTGCCTGAGGAATTGAAACGTTCAATTGCCAATTACAATTCCTGTAATGGAATTGAAACGTTCAATTACCAATTACAATTCCTGTAATGGAATTGATAATTTTTTACAATTCCATTGCCGAGGAATTGAGATGACCAATTACCAATTCCTAATTCCAAGGAATTGGCATTGAGGCGGAATTAATTCCAAAAGGAATCATTACAATCCAGCTCTGTGCTAACTGATATACTAAAAGAAAACTGCATACTCAAATTTTTGTAACAATGCTTTGTTTTATTAAAAAGCAAAGTTTGTGGGATGTATTTCAATTTTTGTCCCTGAATCCATATATTAATATCGATTGTATGGGGGTGTCACTCCCCTTTGTGACATATTAATTTTAACAAGTTCCTCATGCTTAGAAGGTCCCAAAATAGAATATAGAAATAGTATTGGTATAGTAATGACACAAATAGAGTTTCTACCAAATTTAGTGAGGATTCACTAAATATTCCATACAAGCGGCCCCAATGTGCGCTGGGTAGCTTAATGTTTGTCAATTCACACACACGCTCACTACACTACAGTTGCATGACAAGCTTGTTCTTTTTCTGTTGATTTCCCGTTTTCTTATTGTAATAATTTGCATTTCTTTCTTTTTTTTTTAATTCATGTATGAATTGCAACCCGAAACTCTTGTCAAAAGTTTTAATCTCCGGGCAAATCTTTCAATTAAGTGCCAAAAGTTTTGAGCGGTTTCTGGCCGACAGCACCACACAAAATTTAATTATTAAGGATTTCAGGATGATACAGGATTTTGGGTCAACAGTTGTCGGTTGGTTGGTCGGTTCATTTAGCACATCGAACAATCCCACTCAGCGGTGCACACAGGGGGAGTTTTTGGGGTTACACTCGCCCACCAAAATTAACGAATTAAATTTTTTTTTGTTATTTTTATTTTGTGTATTCTATATTTTTGCTCATTTGTTGATCATTAGTTGCAAATAACTTTTTACAAAGTAGTTTGTTATTATAGATATAATATAAAATCTCATTGAACCAAAGCTATCGTTTTTGAATTCATTAATGAACCTTTTCGGGTAGAAACTCATTTTCGGCACTCATAAGTGAACCCTTTTTGTATCATTCATCGGACTAGAATGTCTCTCAAAAATGAACCGGAAATGTATTCGGAAATGTGTTCGGAAATGTATTAAAAGAGAACCATAAACTGTACTTTTTTTTGTTCGGAAATGAGTTAAAAAAACAACCATGGAAAAGTTATTTTTCGGTACTCGAAAATTAACCCTTTTTGAATCAATTGAAATCAATTATTTTCCAATTTGACAAACTTTCGAATTAGGTGTGAAATACTAAAATAATAAAGTTATTAGTTGGGGAATTTATTGATAACTTTTTTGCATGAAATGTTGTCGTGGTTTTATTCTATTTGGGCTTGATTTTAATTTTTGATAGCAATGCTGAAATGTTATGACAAAAATTTATTAATTTCTGCACTCATTTATGAACAAAAAAATTGTTCGCTTATGAGATATTAATTCCTACTGATACTCGTATGATAAAAAAATTATTCTTTTTTGAACTCATTTAAGAATGCAAAAAAAAGAACACTTTTGATTGATTTCTGAACTCATTTATGAACAAAGAATGATTAATTAATTTACGAGAAATTTTTAACCTTCTAAAATGATAAAAAATTATTCTTTTTCGACTCAAATTTTTATTTATGAGAAAAGTGTTCACAAATTTAATCTTCTATAGCAAGCACTTTTAAGCGACAAAAATAAAAAATCAAAAATTAAAAAAAAAAATTCGTCCGCAAAACTCTCACCTTACGCAAAACCTACTCTTATGATTCAGTGGGATAGTTTATTTTCATAGACTTATAAAGAATTTAAAACGAATGAAGAAAATATATTTAGTTGATAACATCAACACCAAGAAATTATCCCAAGAAGTTAGTAATGAAGGTAAAATAAATCTTCTTTTAATACTGTAATTTTACAAAAATTACTTAATTTCTTAATAACGATTTTTGTCAGATGTTTATATGCACTATTTGAGTCAGACAAATCGGCTGGACACATTTATTTAATATCTCAATTTTCACATTACAAAGTTATTCACATCAGTCAGTTAATTCCTGCAAATTGCAGGGTCAAAACTTTAAGTTTAAATTTTAAGCCTCAAGAGTTTCTGTAGTAATCCAAACATTTATAGGTTTTGACATAAAACCCTCTAACTAAAAATGGTACGGTACAAAAAAAAAAAAAGATGTGTGTGGCCACCACGCTCGGTAGAAGTGAAACTCTTACCCAAAAATGGAATTTCTGGGAAAATTTCTAATTTATTTTACTAACATTCCCTCCTTCAGTGCAACAAAATGGATAACAAGCAGTCTGCCTTCATACCAGTATTAAACCACTAAACCTTGAAACATGCTAATTCGGCCAAACATTTCATTGACGAAAGTCCTATATAAAATTCTCACGAACGCAATACAGAAATGTTGAGATTTTTCGTGCATTACTGAATCGTTGCGGAAGTTTCGCCAACAAGGAAAACCATTTTTACATATTCCTTGATTTTATTTTACATTTTTTTATGGATCAGATTATTTTATTTATTTTATTCATGCAGTCCATTAATACACTAAGTTTTTAAAATGATATATACTGTACCGAAATAAAAATTTTAAAAAATTACCCCGAAATATAAGCCTTTGTAGGGAAAACATGAACGAACACAAAGCAGAAAGATTGAAGAATTTCCGACAAATTTTGTAATGAATGAACACAAGCCGGACGCGTTAAAGGATTTCCGACAAGAAATACAAGAGATAAGAGTTATCGGTTATCGCGTGTTCTACTGTTTTCGTTGTTTCTTTGTTCTGTTTGTTTTTTTTAATGTTGACAAAACCATAATACAATGATAAGGTAGGCCCATGATACTAAGTGCTCTCACGCGTCAACGAAGAGTGGATAATGAGAAGCAACATTAATGTCAAAACGACGAATTTCGTAGAAATTGCAAATGAAGAGAATATTTTATGTTTCCAAGTTGCAAACAGTGCGGTCGCGGGTATTAAATTTGTGCTAATTTGAGTGAAAATATTATATAAAAAGTGTAATAAAAACTAAAAAATGTAAGAGAAGTCTTAAAATTGCAAAAAAAAAACTGTAACAGTTTTAACCTAAAAACAACTGCGAAACGTGAGCATAAAGAAATTCGCGGTGAACAGCTGATTTTAACGTCAATGTAGCTTTATTCTGCTTTCTACTCCATTCCTCTCCGTGATGACCTTACCTTATAATTCTGCCATGGACAAAACCAATGCAGATGAGTTAAAAAATATTCTTCAAGTCTCTTATTGACGAATACAAGCCAGACGCGTTAACGAATATTCTGCAAGTCTGGCTTATGCAGCTATTTTCATTAATTTCTTTAAAAGCAGAGTAGGTAGTCCGGTAGCTCAATACCGCAGCATGAGATTTCTTTTAATTTCGGTATAAATGTGTGTTAAAAACTGCATTTGAATTATATGAAAGATATGGTGTTTATATAAAAATTAACAGATCTAAAAATAAAACAAATTTTTGTAGCCTCATTTTGTATTCCTAACGAAGCATTCAACGAACGATGGATATGCGAACGATGTTGAATTCAAACTGAAATGTGTATTTCGAACGAAGCTTATCGTTAGCTCATTCGACAAGCTTTTGTTTTATATGTACTCTCAAACTGTTATACACAAGCAGTTGTCAAATAAGGCGCTGTCATATCAAACACAAGGGAAGTTTTCTGTATTTTGTCTTAACTTACTTCAAAGATTTTTTAAATATGTTGCTATGTTTATTATATGTTGGCAGTGCTTTTTACTTTTGTTCGGTTTGTGTATGCAATAAATATACTTTAAGCAATTAAGTGGTTTGCGGTTTTTTTTTTCATTATTATTGTTTTTAGTGATTGAGTGATTGCTTTTGACATATCAAAATAAAATATATGCAGCTATTGCAGTTTTATTTTATGTATTTCAAGTTTATGTATTTCAAATTACAGACACTGCATATATTTTTATATTTCACAATTTATTTACCTTAAGGTTCAGAATTGTCCATTTGTTAACCATTTTATTTACGAATGCAACCACAACGATAGCGTAAAAGTGTTTGTTTGATTTTGACGTTCCGATTTGTGGTTTCAGTGATTGTTAGAAATACATATTGCAAATATGTAACTGTACTACGGCATCGTTCGCTGACTGATCGCTGTTATCGTTGTTTGATTCTGTTCGAATTACAAATTTCAAAAACACGAACGAACACTGTTTTGAACAAAACGGTTGATCGGATAGGAATACAAAATGAAACCATTAGCATAGAGTATAAATTATTATCTAGAGATTGCATCAACTCTGCTTAATCTCTGGTATGTGTTAACAGAGGTTAACAGAGTTTTTTTTCTTCATGTTTTTAAGTGAAATAATTCTGTTAACACATGCCAGAGATTTAGCAGAGTTGATGCAATCTCTAGATAATAATTCACACTCTATGCCATTAAATTCAAAGATGCATTCGTTAATATTGCAGCATGTGCTGTTTCCAAATCAATCAATGCAAGCCTACTTCGAAAATTGCTTTCTGAATTTATCAAAACTCAATTTCAGAAATGCCTAAAAGTTATTCTAATATTCTGAAAAAAAAGCTACGTTCAGATTACAATTTTTAGACCGTAATGTACATTTAGAGTATTGAACGAAAGACTCAATTCAATGATAAAAGAAAGAAAAGAACTACTGATTGTAAAATTTAAGATAAGCATGAGCTACTCAGATAAATATGTCCCCGTGGCCCAGTTGGTAGAACAGTCGACTATTGATACACCAGCGTAAGTGTGTTCAAATCCTCGGTGAAAGCAAAAATATGAAAAATCATTAAATAGCCATGTTTTCGTTTTTATACAACCAGTGCGGCGAATTGCCGTGTTGTTGTTTTCATAAGAACCATTTCGTTACATTGGTTTTACCTACATCTAGCTCGCCGTATTGTTGCATACGCGGCTATAAAAGTTTCACTTCAATAATCATGGCACATAAAATCATATCAAAAATTAGTTCTCCAGCTTGTAGGCTTTTTATATGTGTTCATTTCATTCCAAAATTTAAAACTTACGACTTTTTGTATCCCTGATTTAAATCACTCGAAAGTAATCTTTGAAACATTTGAAGGCTTTAAAATTTCAATATTTTAACTGAAATTTTCTACCGTGTGGGACAACGTAGCCGATGTCTATCGCTTCAGAATAACGTTCGTTTTCGTCGCTTCGAAGGCTTAAAATGTAAGTAAGAATTAAACGTGGGGCCGAATTACAGCATCCGTGAACGAACGAGCTTTCGAATCGAATATAATTTCACTCCGATTAATTTTTCGTATGACAGCATTCGATCGAACATGAGTCGAAGTTTTTGTATGAGGGCAATCGATTATGTCATCATTTCTAGCTGTCAAATATTAATTTCTTGATGTAAGTTTCGCTACTTAGTTTGCGCTATTGGCCCAGCAGCAGAAAAGTTTATAGTGCGACGCTGGGAAACACACTTGAGTGCACATTTAATCCCTGAGATGGCCGAAAATAAGACCTGCAGGTTGCATATTTTTGGAGTTGTTAATTGCGTTGAGAAAATTGACCGCTGCTGGTTGACGTCGGAGATAATTTTGCAACTAAAATTATTCAATGCGGCATTTAAGTGGAAGCAACGCATGAAAAAGCGTTTGGATTTCGTTAAAGTAACTCCTATGCATCTAAATATTCCAAAAGGATGTGAGAATAATCCTTTTTTTAACACATCTGCAACAATTTCACTTTTGGAGGAATCAATATCGAACGACACGCATGATACTTGTGAAAACGGTGCTGAAACGGTGAAAGCCTTTGCTTTCAATGAAGTGGTTTTATTATTTGGACTATTGGATCCAATGATTATTTGGAGTTGCCGATGCATGGATTAACATTGGAACAGTTAACGAATTTAAAAGTTAAAAAAAAAATTAAAAAAATGTAATTGGTATTTATTGTTCCAAGATTGTTTAAAGGTCAATCACTTAGCTGATGGACGATCAAAAGCTTGATCCAGATACTTGTACAATACAACGATACAAACAAAATCTTTACCCAGTGATGTTCCTAACGCTAGGCGTTACTACAAAGTATAAGAAATTCATGGATCCTCGTGGATCTGCCATTAAGAAAGCTGTATTTAAATTATTGGCAATGGAGTTGCTTGGTCTTGTGGCACACACAAAAGATTTGTTGCGAAATCCAAGTCAGGTTGCTATAACATGTATACCCTTAATCATCAATTCGATTACTTGTTTATTGTGTTTCGTTTTCAGATCAATTTGGCGAACAATCGGGTTTGTGATCTTCTTTCGGGGCGAAGAAAATAACTCTTAGGATACTATTTAATTGTTTACGATAAGATGGAAACTCTGACTAACATAGCAAAGAAGTTATTAAAACTCCAACTTATTTCTTCTACACAATCTTAAACACAGTTTTATTTCCCTTTTATAGCAAAGCGTTTTTCAATTGAAGACTAAGGATAATCAAAAAGAACTTACAACTGCAAGCTCTTGAAATGAGCAAATTTCATTGAAGACGCATATTTCGATGCCTTAATTCTGATCCAAAATTGAAACCAATGAAAACTATTGGGATACTGATACTCAGTACACAAACCACAGTTAATATATAAATCTCTAATATTTATTAAAAAAAATTGAAGCTGTTGTTTTTTTTTTTAAAGAAATGTAAAAAAAATTGGTGCACCTAGGACGATTTCGTTTCGATTACCTTCGTTTTATAATTAAATTGTCTTTAAAAGAAAATCCAACTTGAAAATTGGACGAAAACCTCCAGAGTAGCGAACTCATTTTTGTTCTTGTTACATTAAACAAAACTCAAAAATCCAAATTTCAAGAAATTGAAATGAAATCTTGTGGAAATCTTTTCTTAAACTAAACCTAATGCAGATGCAAAAAATTGTATAATTATGTTGAATAACTTTGTCGTTAATAATTTTTTTCTAGAAGTGTACCTTTTTGAAAATTTCGAGTTTCAGTATTTTTACAAAAAAAAATTTCTAAAAATCTAAACGGAAAATTTGGAAAACAACAAATTGAAAAAGCCTAAATTCGGGAAAAAAGTTTATACCTGTTAAAACTTGATTTTTTTTTTAAAAAAAAATACTTAAAGTGCCCTTTTGTAGCAATTCGATTTTATTGCTTTACACACATCAAATTAAACTTCAAATTTAATCTACTACATTTCGAAATTAACTTTTTATAAATCAATTTACACATTTTAAACTTTTCAAACTTAGAATTCAACTATCAAAACATGAAAAAGTCGAAACAGGAAAAAGAAGTATAATTTTAAGTAATCCAAAATTTGGATTGAAATATTAAAAACTTTAAATTTATTTCTAAAAAGGAAAATTCGCAATGAAGTAGGTTGAATTTGAAGTTTAAAACGTTTAATTTGATTTGTTCAAAGTTTAATTTCAAATGTAAATGGTTAAGTTTGAACCCTTTTTGGATCCTCTGCAACGCGTTAATTTTATTTACATTGGTCCTGTAAATAAAGCATGTTTTTAGTAATAATAAATGGCTTATAAATTATACAATTTACTCACATTTTTGCGTGCGCACCGAAGTAAAGCCAACTCGTCAGCTAGAATGCAATCGAATGGCATTTCGAATGAACCGAATCGAACATATGCTCGTTCACGATAGATATAATACAAAAATTAGATAACTTTTCTTGTTTACAACACCGATTGATCAAAAAACGATAACTTTCACTCGTTCACGCAAGCTGTCATACCAAACTGTATAATCTCGAAAGCAATCATTCGATCACGGATGCTGTAATTCGGCCCCTGGAGGATCGAGGCTCATTAGTTTAACTCTGCTTAATGTTCTCAGGGACGAGGAAGTGAAAACAGATAAAATGTAACGGCCAAAAAGAAGTAAAATAGGTATTATCCTCTAAAGTTTTTTTATTGTATAAAAAATTTTATTAACAATTCTATAAATAAAAGACTTAAGTCCCTACAAAAAATTTTTGGCTGCACCCCTGCTCTCACTCACATCCAACACTGTTTACATGTCGCTGAGCTGATAATTTGGCCCACTATGCTTAAGTTCCTTGATCAACATGAACCTGCAATGAACCGAAGCTTAAAGCCAAATTTTGCAGCTCGTTGCTATCTTACAAAACTTTAAATTAATTTTGAGTTTTTACCACAATCAAAAGTGTTGACCAAGTTAATGGCACTCCACACACTTCAGTGTTCTTCTAATTAACATTTTTTTTTTTTTTCGTTACTCTAGTATGATAAAAAGTTGATAAGAAATTTATCATCTTTAGAAAAAAATTTTTTCATTTATATAGTATTTATGATAAGCGTTATCAAAAAAAAAATTTACCAACAATGCGAAAATTTTTTTATGGCGGCCATTGTAGTACAAATGGAGAAATTTCTGTTGCAAAATCCTTCGAAAAACCTAAAAGTTTGAGCTGCATTTCTGAAATGGCCATAAACGTTTCTTTTATAAGATGAGTTTAGATGTTTTTGTCCATTTTATTACAAAGTCAGCACATTTTCTAAGAGTTCGGTGATATTAACGGCCGGTTTTTTTTTATATTTTTTTGCTGTACTGTTTCATTATTGACTCGAAAGCTTGACGAGTATTGCTCCAAAATATTAGGAAAAAAAATAAATAAAAGTTCAAGGTCAACAATGTCAAATTGAAAGAGATTTTTTTTCTCAGCATTTGGCTAGCCAGTGTAATGTCCATTTATATACCGTTATGTTGACACTTTTAAGACTTCTTACAAAACAAGCGCAACTTTGCAAAATTAATAACGTGCAGGTTTTCTTTTTTAAGTTCGGTGAAAATTCAGCTGTTACTTGCTCTGTTGTCGCTGTATTTTACTTTCTTTCTTTGTTAACATGTTGCAGCAGCTGCTATGCTTTTATTTTAAAAAAACAGCTGCCAGAATCTACTACTTAGTTGTTGTCTTTCGTGTTGCAGTTGACGTTTCATCCTCCATTGCTATTTTCCATTTTTATCATTTAAATGGAAATTTAAATGTTTTTTTTTTTTTGTTGTTGTGCTGTTTATGTTTTGTGAAGCTTTTCTCAGAAACAGCAGCAATATCAACAACATCAAAAGCAGGTGTTGGAACAAAAATTGGATGGCAACAGCTTAAAACTTATACGTTGTTCTTGCAAGATTTCAGAGCAGAGCAGGTTCATATTTTTCAAATTCAAATACATCATAAGACATAGGTTACTGTGAACTGTCCAGTCAGGGATGGAGAAGTCAGATTTTGTACGCTTGAACTATGCCAAACAAGCAAGTTTATTGAAAACAACGAAAAACTGAACCCAGTGAACCGAAATTATCTGCTTTGCACTAAACTAACTTATTTACTTAGCTGGAACTTTCCACCGTAGGGTCGGTTTTGGCCTCATCTACGAACGTGCGCCAGTTAGCTCAGTTCTGCGCTTGCTGGCGCCAGTTGGAAATTCAAAGCATCGTCAGGTTATCCAACACTTGGTCCTTCCAACGGAGATGTGTGCGTCCTCTTCTGCGTTGCCTGCCGTCACGTCGGGTACCGAGGTGTGTACAAAAAATATTAGCCGTCATAAGGAAGCTGGCAAAAAAGGATTTAACTACGTTAGAAGAAAAATCATACAAATCCTGAAAGCTTATAATAAGATGTGTGTTTGTAATGATTTAGTAGAAGAATATGCAAAACATCGCAACTTTGAATTTACACCTGCCATTAGTCGTTGCACATCACTTCAGCTGACTTCAGATAATGCCTTCATCCGCTTTGACTTAAGATCATGTTCGGGTTCTTTGTCTTCAACAGCTTCCTTTTTATTATAGCCCAAAAATTTCTCGATAGGTCGAAGTTCCGGACGATTTGGAGGGTTAGCATTTTTTGAAACAATATTGATTTTATACTTATCATAACATTCCATAGCAAATTTGCCATAGTGGCAGGTTGCCAAATCTGGCCAATATAATACAGGTTTCTTGTGACGACGCGTCGCGACGTATCAAAGACAAAAGTCTTTTCAGCAAGCATTCCTTCACATAAATTTGTTGGTTGACATTGTCGGTTGTTACCAGACCAGGTAGTTTTTTTGCAAATTTAACAATTTTTTTTTTATTTTCTTTAAATTTGGGAGAAACCTCGCACACTGTTTTGATTTCATACATTCTTTTGCCAAAAATAGAAAACGATGACGGATTTTGATGAAATTTGGTACAGAGTTATTTTTTAGTCCTATTAAGAAAATAACAAAAAATTTTACACATCGGATCACTACAACCCCCCCCCCCCACTCCTGTACAACCCCAAGCTGGGAAACAGAAAAACGTCGATATATTTCAATGAAATTTGGTACAATGTCGTCTTTTGGGCTTCTTAACATAATCTGCATGCATGCTATACATCAATTCACTAACACCACCTTCCCCCGTACAACACGAAACTGTAAAACATTCAAAAATCAAAATATTTCAATGAAATTTGGTGCAATGCTGTATTTGAGGGTTATAAAACAATTTTTGATTATAATGTTCATTGAGACTCAAACAACAATCCCAACAATCAATTTATGGCAAAAAGAAAACACTGTGCGTCGCCTCTGCTCTTTGCCATGTGATTGATTAGGAATCTGTTTAACCCATTATGGACTGACCCATGTTCCCGTTGAGCTAGAATGATGAAACTTTCCAAAAATATTTAGTTTGATCTAACTTAGAAAAAAAAATCAAAAATTCAAAAAAAAAATTTTAAAAATCGAGTTGCCAACTCGAAATTTATAATTTTCAAACTGAACGATATTAAACGATATTCTACAAGCAAAGTCAAGCGTTTTGCGTCAATTTTGATCACAAGAATTTCTACAAAACAACAAAAAAAAATATACAAAAACGTATTTCGTTAAAGAACAGCGTTGTGTCAACCCGCGGGAGCCATGTATGTCAGTCAAACTTCATAAAAATTCACATTTTCATGACTTCACTTTGTGTGGGAAGTAGGCGTGGTTTTGGTCCGATTTTGCCGCATATCATAGTGGTGGTTCATATTATATATCAAAGCTAAAGTGCAAAATTTCAAGACATTTCATTAATTTTTGTGGATTTTTAAGAGATTTAAAGTTTAAAATAAAGCCCATTTGTATGGGAGATAGGCGTGGTTTTCATTCGATTTTGCCAAATATCATAGTGGTGGTCTATGTTATATATCAAAGCTTATATGCAAAATTTCAAGACATTTCTTTAATTTGAGCAGATTTTTAAGATATTTTAATTTTAAAATAAAGTCTCGTTGTATGGGAGGTAGGCGTGGTTTTCATCCAATTTTGCCCATTTTCGAACTTGATCTTCCTTTTTTAAAAATAATATTTTGAATTTCATCGCGATAGCTTTAAAATTGCGGCTGTAATCGTGTCGACAAACGGACAAACGGACAGACAGATGGACACACGGAAATCGACTCAGGAGATGATGCTGATCAAAAATATATACACTCCATTCTGTTTTTACACGACTTTTACACGAATTTGATTTAACACGCATTAAAAATAAATCTTTATTTTGTTTTTACACGCTTTATTTTGATTTAACACGATTGACCCAAATTCTGAAAATAACAATTTTAGTACTAACAGTTTTCACCGCTATAAAATTATTAATTTTTATTATACTCCCGTGTTGCCGCGTGTAAACATGCATGTCAACAGTCGTCCCTATTGTATTGTATGTGTACTATATTGTTTTTTTGCATTCTTTTCTAAGTTTCTGCAATTGTTTTTTTTTTTTTGCATTCTAAGTTTATGAAATTGTTTTTTTTTTTTGCATTCTTTTATAAGTTTATGAAATCAAAATATACGCAAATATTAGCTATAACGCTCCAATATGAGTTTAAAAATGGTTTATTGTATTATTTCTACAGATTTGTTAAATTTGGAACCAATCTTCTACTTTTCCATAAGTGCAATGCATTTTTTTACACGATTTTTTTTTTGCACGAAATCTTTGGGAACGTATCTACCGTGTAAAAACAGAACTGAGTGTATTTTTCTATGCCTACCACGCCTCCTTCTTGGCGTTACAAACGGAATGACAAAGTTAATATACCCCTTACGCAGTACGCGTTGGGGTATAAAAATGAAAAATTGCCAAATTCCCTAAGCTTGGAAATTCAGCGAAAACAAGTCATTAGATAAATTCTTAAAATTTTATATTCTTTTTGGAGATCATAAAAATCTATCACTGTTTAACCTCCAGGTTAAGAAAATTATACCGTTGCCTTAACGCAACGCTGGAAAAAAATGGGTTAAAGTCGGCCTTCGCATAGGCTTCATCGTCCATTCCAATGCAGTCAAATTTCTACACAATTTTATCGTACAGCCTTCGAGCACGTGACTTTGCAGTTGTGTTTTGTTTATCATTTCTATTCGGCTTTAATGGAACCTTATATAACGGAAGACCTTTCTATCTGAGTATTTTCTGTGTATAATTTTCTGTGCATATTTATTTTTTTAGCTTCGTCCCTAATAGAGGGCCTACACTCAGAAAAAAACATCTTAGAATCAAAGAAAATTTACTAAATTTAAAGAATATATTACAATTATTAGCTACTATATTGGATGTTATTGAAGCTTTTATTTTAAAAAAATATCATATTAAACAAAGTTTAAGAAAAATCCTTTGAATTAAAT
Organism: Coremacera marginata; assembly: GCA_914767935.1. NCBI lineage: Eukaryota > Metazoa > Arthropoda > Insecta > Diptera > Sciomyzidae > Coremacera > Coremacera marginata. The sequence continues at coordinate 210,398,864 of OU612043.1, read as the reverse complement.
TTCCATTGAACTTTAACTTTAAAATATTGCGATATGGTCACATATTTCCAACTTAAAACCATTAAACAACATTTGCAGGAACTGCAGCGGTGGTGGCGGCAGCTCTGGCATTGGCTTCATCTTCTATGGCCTGTAATTCACTCTGCGATATTTTTAATTGTAGTGTGATGCAGCGTATCTGGAGCCAGGGTATTGTTGCTTGGGCATTAGCATTGCAAGCAGCAAATGCGACCTCGGCATTACTCAGTGTATCGGCCACACGCTGTTCCAGATCCTCAGGTAAGCCACCTGGTGTTGCTAACAATTTTTGAGCACGAATCTTTAGAATATTGAGAAAGTGATCTGAAGGTGGAAAGCCCACGGCGCCTATATTTGGACCAACGTTAACTACTTGTGCCTGTTGTAAATTTAAAGTTGTTTAATGTTTTTTTTTTCTATTAATTATAACTTACATCAGAGGCAAAAAGTGTGGCACACAGTATAAATGCTACAATAACGAATTTCATTTTTTTGGGCTCTGGTTTCTACTTCAAAGTTGTCAAGGTTTTATATGTTCAGAAAGCTTTCACTTTTGAACGCGTCTCGTTTTAGCTGTGTCAGCTGTTATTTCGTTCGAATACTAAAGCTGTGAATACCTCAACCATTCCATTTATACTCATAATCTATAGCAGAAATAATACCGCATCCTGCTTACATTTATCTTATCGTATACCTATTTGTTTTTTGTAATTAACTGTATTTGTCAAGAAACTGCTTTTATTTCTTTATTTTATCACTAATCATAATAAATTTTTACTGCATCCTGCTTCCGTTTATCTTATCGTATACCCATTTATTTTTTGTAATTTTTTTGTAATTTTTTGTATTTGTCAAGAAACTGCTATTATTTGTCACTAATAATAATAAATTTCAATTATTTTTGAAATAAGACTCTTATCGGGGCTCTAACACTTAACGGGAGTAAGTCCTTGGAATGAATATGTTACTTTCGTGGCTTAACGTAAAATATTTATTTATATATATGACTTGACTGATATTGTATATTCACAATACACCGTCTTTCAACCCTCCCTCTTTATGTCTTCTTCTGTGTTTCTCTTCTTATCTATATCTATGTATATCTTCTTCTGTACTATTATATAAAATGTAAGTGCAAATTTTTGTTTCCAGGTAAGCTCCAAAAGTACTGGTTCTATTTTTATGAAATAAGTTTTAAAATGCCATAAAAACACAGTAAATCCACACAGTAAAGATTTGATTTTTATTTCGAAATTTAATAATAAGTATGTTGAAAGTGTTGAGTTTTTTACGTTAAGTTAAGTTTTTACGCATTGCTTGATCGTTTTTTTTTTCACGCGCTTGCGTTGCAAGAGTTTGAATAAACTCCATGTTGCTATCTACTCTTCTCTTTTTCTGCTCAGATAGATAGGACAGCACAACCCGCATTGCCAGAGTTTGAACCAAAACTGGTACATTTTTTTTTTCGAGACGAAAACGTGAAATTTAATTCCATTTGGTAAATTTTGGCAGTTACGAAACAAAAAAAAAACTTTTTTAAATGTTCCTTACTCTACGTTAACACGTTGTTACACGAAACAGTACTGTAAGGACAGTGAAGAATACTTATGAGTTGTCAAACTTTGTGTCTGTGAAGAACCGTTTATACAGTTGGCAAGCCAGTAAACAAAATGTTGATAATTTTGTTTAATAATATATAATTTAGTATAATTTTTTTAGGAACAGCCAACTTTTTTATTTTTTAAGATATGTTTATGTTTTTGCTGTCATTGAAAAGAAAGTTGAATAAATTACAAAATTGATCCTAAAAAAAATTTCATTTATTACGCGAAATTCTGAGAAATCAAAATTGAAATTTGGTAGTTTCAATCGATTGATTTGTTTGTTGATATGTCGTTAGAAAGGTGATTTTATTGCCTCTATAATGAGTTATCAAAATAAGTTTTATGTAAGTTAGTTTTTCTGCTAGAAACAATAACGTAAACCAAAGTCGTGACACATTAATTAACCCTGTAGCTCCTAAGAATGTTAAAAAGGACCCCCTACCCTCCCATACGATTTTTTGCTCAGCTCGACATAACCTTTCAGCTCCGTTAATAGTTGCACTCAATTGCGGGACACCCTGTATACAATAAAATAATACACTTAATTGAATATGTGTACACTTAATTGAATAATTACTTTTTTGATTGATCGTCTTTGATAAACTTTTGTTTTGGATGTGAAACTTTTTTCTTAAATGTGAAATTATTCTTTTTGGATTTCGGTAAAAAAAATTAGGCTGTGGCAACCCTGTAAACAGCCTTGGAATTTATTCATTATATTATTCATTTATTCATTCATTCATTATATGATTCATTAGCAAAACATAAAACCCTTTTCAAATGACTTCCATTCGGTGATCGTTCAGGTTTTCTCCATTATTATGTGTGTTAAAGACTATCACCGTGCCCCGTTCAACTGGAAAATTGCTACTACACTCGCAGGTTTATGTTACAATGGTATATCCTATCCCATACATACTACATGGAACGGTCGCCAACACCGGGCTCCAAGGTAGTTCGTTCTTTAACACGTATAAGAAAAGACAAATTCATGTTGGCAATCATCAATCGTCTCGGCAAGTTGTATCAAGACCTGGCGCAGTTCCTCTTAAACTTACACAAGGAATCTCCGCTAGTTTGAAATCAAAAATTTTAAAAAAGAAAAAATATCAACCTGAAACGCTCGCAAAATTCGAACTTTCCTCCAGGGCCTTATGGCAGGATTTAAAAGAAGTTAAACACAAACATATTTTTTATAAAAATCATAACTATATTGTTGTAACTGAAGCTTTTATTTTAAAAATATCATATTTAAAATTAAAGAATAATCTTTTGAATTGGTTCTCCATTGAAATTGGTATACGCTGCACTTAAATTTAAAATATTGCGATACGGTCACATCTTAAGCTTAAAGCCGTTAAACAACGGCTGCAGGAGCTGCAGGAACAGCAGGAACTGCAGCGGTAGTGGCGGCAGCTGCAGCTCTGGCATTGGCTTCATCTTCAATGGCCTGCAATTCACTCTGGGATAATTTTAATTGAAGTTTAATGCAGCGTATTTGGAGCCAGGGCATTGTTGCTTGGCCATTAGCATTACAATCAGCAAATGCGGTCTGGGCATTGCTCTGTGTACCGATCACACGCTGTTCCAAATCCTCAGGTAAGCCACCTGGTGTTGCTAACAATTTTTGAGCACGAATCTGTAGAATATTTAGAAAGAGGTCCGATGGTGGAAAGCCCACTATGCCAACATTTGGACCAACATTGACTTGTGCCTGTAGTAAATTTAAAGTCATTGAAGCGAATTTTTTTTTTTTTTCTATAATGTTTTACTTACATTAGTTGCAAAAACTATGGCACACAGCATAAACGGTACAATTACGAATTTCATTTTTTGACTCGAATTTCTACTTCAAAATTGTTAAGGATTTGTATGTTCGGAAAGTTTTCACTTTAGAACGTTTCGCGTTTTAGCTGTGTCAGCTTTTTTTTCGTTCGAGTACTAAAGCTTTGAATCTCTCAACCAACCCATTTATACTGATAATCTATAGCAGAAATAATACCGCATCATGCTTCAGTTTATCTTATCATATATTTCATTTTTAGAAATAAATATTTTTGTCAAGAAACCGCTTAGTTGTTGTATTTTTATACTGTTTTTATCTTATCAGTAATAATAATAAATTTTAATTGTTTTTTAACAGCATCCATGCACCGTAAAGTAGTCATTGTTGATGATGCTGATTTATAACATTATGACGTCATATGTTGTAACCGATCGAAATTGAAAATTTGACCGAAACTGAAATTCGAGTCTTTTCGTAATATTCGGCCGAAACCGAAACCAAAACCGAAACTGAGCATTTATATAGACAATAGACAAAAAATAGATAAATACTATATAGATATAAATTAATATTGGTTAAAAACAAAAAAAATTTTATATAAACTCAATATTCAATAATTGAATTTTTCAACAAGTTTTTGTGATACATCATACAAAATATGAGATTTTGAAGTTGATATTCGAATATTCGCTAGGACGCTAATCATACCTGCTAATAATAATGATTCACGCACTTATATCTTATCAAATACTGTTGCTCATCATAATTTTTTTAGAAGTTGGAATATTCCAAGAATGACAAGAGCGGTGAAAACAATTTTTAAACACAGCACCAGGTCATGTATTGAAGTTATTTTAAAGGGGAAATCTATCATTACCATAGGCAGGATTTTCCATGGAGAGCGGAGGAAATTTTGACAAAAAACCTTGAGATGGCAGTAGAAAAATAAAAAATAGGATATGGAAATTTTCTTACAGCAAAATCGTTTTCCTTTAAAATAATTCTTGAATGTGTATTTTTTTTTTTTTTTTTTAATAATTTTTTAACCAGATAAATCTGGTTTTATCGAACTAATTTTAAGAATTAAGTTTTTGGTTTTTCATTTCATTTCATTTCATTGCATTTCATTTAATTAAAAATTAAAAATTCAAAACATTAGTACAGTAAGAACTGAATTCTTTTATAGTACAACATAAATACATTCAATATAGATATGATAACAACTCTTTCGTGAAATATTTTAACTAAGGGTACATTACAAGTTTAAAGAGATAATAATTTGCTCTAAAATTAACATATATATATATAATAGCACATAAAAGAGTTACCGGAACATATAATAAAAATTAATGAATTTTAAGAATTTCAAGAAAGTGAAGAGAATAATCAGAAGGAAGAAAAATATTTAAGAACAGATTGCCTAAAGGTACCTCTCACTGTTACTTCTCTCAGTCCGCGTGGCAGAGCATTCCACAGTCTGATGGCATTAATGAAAAACAAGCGCGATGAATTTAATGAAGCATGTCTTGGAATTATAAGAACATTACTTCTTCTAGATAAACTAAATTGCAGCTTATTATATAAGTAGGAAGGTGTTTTTGTATGAATCAGCTTATGTAGATAAATACAGTTTCTGGCATCAAGGTAAGATGGTATATCGCACCTAAGTATGGCATTTTTATAACTAGATAAGTGATCAAATTTGTGCAAACCAAATACATAGCGCATATCATGATTAAAAGCAACTTGTAGTCTTAACAGAGAAGAGAAGTCAAGCTTACTAAACGCCAATTCTGCGTAAGTTATCACAGGTAGTGCCAACTGTACTACCAATTTACGTTTAACATTGACAGGAGTAACACTAGCGGGCATTCTCAAATTACGAAGGACATAATACACTCTTTGGACTACACTATTAATGTGATCAGTACACGACAGAGACGAATTTATATAAAAACCCAGATTTCGAATTTTCAACACTAATTTCAGCTTGTTAGTCCCAATACACAAGTCAGGGATATTATCAACACTAATTCTATGTTTACATATAGGTAGAACATACGATTTGGCAGCATTCAATTGAAGACCATTGTCTTTCGACCACTCACTGATGTTATAGACATCTTCATTCAATCTGTAACAGAGATCATCAAGTAGCCCAATGCGCCGAGAAAGATACAGCTGAACATCATCAGCATATGCATGAACAGAGGAGTGTTTGCAGACAGAAAATAAGTCATTGATAAACAATGAAAATAAAAGTGGACCAAGAATAGAACCTTGTGGAACACCACTTAGTACCAATTGATTCTGCGAAAAATGATTCCCAACTTTAACTTTTTGCAACCGATTAGACAAGTAACTTGAGATTAAATTGACAGCACTTACACTGAATCCGACAAGAGCTTGAGTTTTTGACACAAATATTTATGGTTTACCTTGTCAAATGCTTTTGAAAAATCAAGCAAACTTAGCAATGTGATGTTACCAGAATCATATTCCGTCCTTATGTCATCCAAAACCTTTACTACAGCAAAGGAACACCCATGCACTGCTTGGAATCCTGACTGAAATGGGGATAGAAGTTTCTTGTTCTGAATATGACTATTTATTTGTTGAGCCATTAGTTTTTCACAAATCTTTGAAAGAGGCGAAAGAATGCTTATAGGCCTGAAATCAGTAGCTCCTGAAGGGTTTGTTTTTTTCGCCACAGTTAACACAATAACTACTTTCCACATATCCGGGAATGCAGACGATGTAAAACAATAATTAATTAGGTGTGTAAGCTGTTTTATTATATGAGGTAATACGATTTTTATGAACCTAATCGGAATGTTGTTTTCACCCATCGCATTTGAGTTTAACTGCATCACACATTTTCCAACATTGAATTCATTAACAGGCACAAAATTAAAAGAATGCAAAACGGATATATTACAACTAACATTCAAATTATTGTCAGTCAAAGGAGATGATTTGTCTAATAAATAGCTATTGAGTGTTTCTGGGTCAATTTGGCAGTCAGAATTTTTCTTATTACATACGCCGAGTTTTTTAATATTTGTCCACAAAGTTTTAGAAGGCAGGGATAGGTTTAGCTTAGCTGAGAAGTATCTAGACTTAGATTGCCTTGTTATTAAAACAGCTTCATTTCTCGCTTTCCTATATTTTTCCCAGGTTGAAGGTGACGGATTTCTTCTCCATAAATTGTGCAACTTGTTTCTATTTTTTATTGAATTGAGAACATGCTGAGAAACCAAGGACAACTCACATTTTTTACACGAAAAGTACGCAGAAGAACATGTTTTTCAAAGAGGTATTTAATAGGAGTTAATAAGGTACTAATTTTCTCGTTAACAGTACTACAGCGATAACATTAATTAAACGAGATCAAGGATATGTCATTGAGCAAGGACGGATAATCAATATGCTTGAAATCACGGTAAGAAAAAGAGTTAGAAGTAACATTACGAGACAAGTTAACATTTAACGAACAGAAAATTATGTCATGATCTGAGAGAAAATAAATCTGATCAAATAGAGAAACAAAAAAAGAATCAGAAACAATAAAGTAATCAAGGAGACTTGGATTGGTATCATTGGAAAACCGAGTAGGCAACGTTTCATTAACAACTGATAACCCCAACGAAGAAATCTTATCATATAAAGATTGTTTTACTGAATCATTTGATAAAAGATTAACATTGAAATCACAACTCACAGAACAATGAATTAACAGGATAATATTTATTGGGGATATACACACACGATAAGCAAATTGTGGTATTACTGTCAGATATAGTTCAATTTAGAAACTCAATTCCATTTCCACTTGATTTACTTATTATATTGGCTGTCAGATTATTTTTGCAGTAAACTGCAACTCCTCCCCCCTTTTTGTCACATCTATCATTTCTGAACAACTTATAGTTATTTATTTCACAAATAGCATCATCTATATTGTCACACAGCCACGTTTCAGAGATACAAATAATGTCCACAGTTGAATCCACAAAAACATGCCTAATATAATCCAATTGGGCCATATAAAGGCTACGGGCATTAAAATGAACAACATTAAGGCCATTATTTTGTTTGCACAACACCTGAATTAAAACTATATGGTTTTCATTAGCGCCAACAGCCAAATGACTAGAGCCTAACATGAGAACGAACAGTACAGAGAGTTACCTTAAGGCAAACATAAAGAAGATTTACAGAAGAGTAGAAAGAATAGAAAAGAATTACATCTAGAAATTTGTAAAAAATAAATAAGATAGATAATGAGTTAAATTGAAGAGGAAGCATCATTAGAAGAATCAATAATAGTTTTACGAAGATCATCAATACTGTTGATTCGAAAGCTATCAGAGTTTTTTTCCCATTCTGACGCTTGTAGATAATTGCAGCTTGGAGAAGTTTGCGAGTATCCGGATTTAAGCTTTCATGTAGAAATATATTTTGATCGTAATCAAACCCTGCAGCTCTAAGATTCACTGCTGTTTTTTCTTTCCTGCGATATGCCCCTAACGCTTTCAAAACCAGGAAAAGTATTTGATTATAACTATCGAATTGGGATTATCCAGGTTAGGCTTGATACGAAAGATGTCTTTGATCTGAGGTGGCTGAAACTCTAAGAAGAGACATATTTTATTGAATATGCTCTTGAGATTTTCCCCCCTAGAGTATGGCAGTACAAATAAAACAGCATCCGATGAGTTGTCATGTAAGTGATTGTTGTTGTTGGAGTTGTCGTGAAGTTGTTCAGCTCTTAATAATTCAAGCTCACTACATCGAAAAGTCAAAGTATGGAGTTGATTTTCAAGTGAGAGAAATTTTTGCCTATAATTTTTGAAGTGAAATTTTTATTGCCTCGTATACAACAATACGACGAGTTAGATGGGGGTAAAACCAATGTAACGAAATGGTTCTTATGAAAACAACACAACACAGCACAAAACAACACAGCAATTCGCCGCACTAGTTGTACAAAAACGAAAAACATTGCTATTAAAATTTTTTTATATTTTTGCTTCCACTGAGGATTGAACATAGTACGTTTGTATCCATAGCCGGCTGTTCTAACCACTGGGCCAAGTAGACCTATTTATTTGAGTCGCTCATACTTATGTTAAATCAACAACCAGTACTTCTCACTTTCTTTTATGATTGAATTGAGTCTTTCGTTCAATACTCTGAATGTACAGTAAGATCTAAAAATTTGAATCTGAACGTAGCTTTTTTTCAGAACATAAGCATACTTTTAGGCATTTCTCAAATTGAGTTTTGATAAATTCAGATTGATTGCATTGATTGATTTGGAAACAGCACATGCTGCAATATTAACGAATGCAACTTTGAATCTAAAATTTCTTTTATTCTTAGATCTGTGAATTTCCATATAAATATCGTATTTTTCATATAATTCAAATGTAGTTTTTATATTCGCATACTGCGGTATATTAACACACAAAATACTGGCTACAAGTTCTTCCATTACCAACTGGGCTGTCAGATTACCTACGATATGGTGGTCGAAACTAAAACATAAGAAGGATATGTTACTAAAATATTGTGCCGAATATTAACACTTGTCAATGCATATGCAACCCACCCGGCGAAAGTTCGTTTGCAATTAACTTTTATCAAAGAAAAATTTCGTATTTTTCCCTAATTGGCGATCAAAAATCGATGGTTATTTCATACCAGAGTTATCGCATCAGTAATAACAAACGTAATTCTGTAATTCAAACGCCAAAAAAGTTTTGCGAAAGTATCCATCCACCTTACAGTAAAAAAGTAGAATATATAATTATCTTGGCATTTGTGTTGAAGAATTAATCGCTTTGGAATTGTAAACGAATAATTTTTCGAAACATAAGCGAACTTTCGGTTACGAAGTTACCATTACCCCCTAGCCACACGTGCCAGTCCGAAGACAGTAACAGTTCGAAAAACTCAACACACTCTCACTTTTCACTAATATACTCACACCTTGACATCACTGGCAGTCCACTGGCAACAACTTTTACTGAGACAGTGAATTTCAACAACCACAGCCAGTGCGAAATCGAAGTAAGAAAACAGTGTTGTATTTTCTCCCTAAAATATTCGAACTTTAAATATGCACTTTTCTTTTGTCTTGTAGTGAAATATATGCAATTATTTTAATTGCCCTCATTTGACACATAAAATATCATATGAATAAGTTGCATTTCATTTTGAAAAATATTGATAAACACATTTTACAACATAGTTAGTTCCCCATTTTTATCCCGTTTAAGTTTGGTGCTGTGTTGGCATATAAAGTATCACTGAATAAAAGCAAACGGAATAAAAAAGTGGTCGAACCTTTGGCTTTGACGACATTTTTCAAATGAAAATTTACTATCACGTGTGGCCGCAGCGAAATTTGTTGATTATTTCGGAATATTTTCGAAGTAAATACATATTCTTTATTAGCATGCCAGTACTATCACGTGTGGCTGCAGCGTTACGTCAGCCAAACGTATCTGTTTCGAACCGTAATCGATATCGAATTCGATTGTTATCATCGCGAACTATTCGTAAATTTTTTAAATTTTCGATATCGAAGTCGAATTTTGTGCCGTGTGGAAAAAAAGCACAGTTTTTGTGGTAATGTAATGGAGTTTCTTCTATATATATACATGTCTGCATCATTTGGCATTAAATACCGTCGGTAATCCAACACAAAATACGATGCAAGTCATGTAACGAAAAACGTATCAACATTATTAACTGTGTAGGCACGGTAAAATAAACCCAAACAAGTATGCAAGGTAGCATAACGTCAGAGCTTCTGACCACGAAGCAAAGGTTAGTAATCCTAACTGCGGTTGAAATTTTGTGCTTCTTCTAAATTAAAAATATTTACGATCATACAGGCAGTTTATGTTTTTTTAAGAAAAATTTTAAATAAATTATATAAATAAAGCCCAAATTATATAATCGATTGTTGATTATTTTGGATAAACAAATTATTTTTGGCATCAATCCTATGGAATAAATTGGAAAATATATACTATGTTTGCTATCAGGTTTGTTCGTATTTTGTTCGCTTTTATGCAAGACAGGCAATGGTGAGACTGCGTTCAACTTGCAGTCGAATTTTACGCGGTTCGATACGAGTACGGAAAGGGAAAAGTGCATTATTGCCGACACAGGTTTTTTGACAAATTTTTTCTTTTTAATATTTATAAAAAAATATATAATTAACAAAAAAATAAAACGGGAAGATCTGTCGTATGTGTAATGAGGATCGAGCCTGGGGTATACTTTAATCATCAAATTAAAATAAATCTTCATGATAACCAACTTCGATCTAATTCTATACGTGCATATTGAACTTTTCAATAACTGTCCATAAACAAAAGAAAATACTTTTGTTTGTCTGAAAATACTAATTGGCTTTATGAAAAAAAAAGAAAGTTCTTGTACTAATACTAGTATGAAGGCAGACTGCTTTTTAAGTATTTGGTTGCACTGAAGGAGAGAATGTTAATAATATAAATTAGCAATCTTCCCAGAAATTCCATTTTTGAGCAAAAGTTTCACTTCTACCGTGCGTGGCGGCCACACACATCTTTTTTTTTTTTTTTGAGAAGTTGGAAGATACGATATGCAAATATATGTTAACAAGTTGAATTTCATGGACCGTGTTTGCTTATTGAATAAAAGGTAAAGCAATTTTTTTTTTAATTCAAAATTTTAAAAATTAATTTTTTTTTTAATTTGCGCAAAATGGTAATTCCAATTTTAGTAATAGAGTTAAATATTAACCCGGCAATATTAAGAAAATTTATTTTATTAAACATTTTGCGCAAACTAAAAAAAAAGTTTTTTAAAAATTTCATGCCTAAAAAAGAAAAATTGTGTTAACATTTTTGACGATAACGTTGCAATATTTAAGGAATAAATCTTGTAAATATTTTAGTCAATAACGCTTTGCTTCAGATTTTAAAAAAAATTAAAAAAAAATTAGTACTCAAAAAAAATATTAATTTGTTTAAATATTAAAAAAAAAGTTGGTGAAAATCGGCAACAAAAAATAAAATTTTGTAGGAAAACCTGCAGGGTTCATAACATTAAAGATATTTATACTCGTGTGTGGATTTCTGCAGACCATGCACTTCAGGGTGCCATGACTGCTTGAGCAAAGTCCACTTGTTTAATCATAGCCAAACTTACTCTGGTATTTTCAATAAATAGTCTAAAGCAAAATATAAAATTTTGTCTTTTTATTCTCAGTGGGAGGTGCCATTTATTCAGCATGGGAGGTGCCACGCCCTATTGTTCAATAATTACCAAACTTACCTAGCTTATTTCAACAAATGATCTGAAGCAAAATATAAAATTTCGTCGTTTATTCTGTGGTTATTAAAAATGCCAATATTTAAATTTTGATTGTATAAGACCCACGCCCTCTTGTCTAATCATTGCCAAACTTATCCTGCTTTTCCCGTAAATAATCGAAAGCTAAATATGAAATTTTTCTCAGCAGTTCTTAACATATGCCAATATTTAAACATTTATCGTATTGGAGGTGCCACGCCCATTTGTAAATTTATTTTTTAGCAAGCCTATAATCCTTACAAGCTGATAAAGTACCTGTGTACTGATTTTGGCAAAGTTTTAATAAGAATTGAAGTTTTGGCCAACCGTCCCATACAAGCCGCCCCATAGTGCAACGGTTAAATTATTTGGATATTGTTCATATAAATGTACGCAAATTGCGATTAAAAATGCATGATGGGGGTAGGAGGGTGAAAAATGCTTGACGACCTGTTCTCATACCAACCAAATTAAAAAAAAAAATTCATTAGTAACGGTCTGTTAGTGGCATTTCCAAAGGATTTGCCTGATCTCAGAGTCTACGACGAAGAAGACGCTGAGTATCAAGCAGTCAATTCCTCCGGGTCACGCCCTCAAAACAAACTCGCTAGTTTATCTCACGCGATTTGGGTTTTTTGGGTGGGAAATTATTTGTCGCTGAAATTTCATTTCTCTAGCGAAAATTTCTTTCACACAAAGTTTGTAATAAGGCTGAATATTTTTCTTTTTTCACATCTATGAGACAGTAAATTTCGAATAATATAAGTTTCATTACACTTCTTTTATAACAAATAGTAAAAGTGTATAATTTTCCTTAGTAAATCGTTCAGCAAGCTTATTGTTTTAACTCTAGAAAGTCAAGACCACCAATTCTAGCAATTCCGCTTAAAAACATTCAGCAAAAAAAAAAGAAAATCAAGTTAATCAAGTCAAAGAGCGTGCGTGCAACAAGTTCTTCTTACTCTCTCATTGTGTGAGAAGGTAGATAGAACGCAAAATCTTCATAAAAAAAAAACTTGCTGAACATGGTGAAGATGGCTGCCAGTGCATCCGTCTTTAAAAACATGACCAAATGCAATAAGCACAAAAAAGTATTTATTTTTTTTCTTTCCTTTCTTTTACAATAAACACTAAAAAAATTTAGGGCAATTTTCGATGGTCACATATTAATATGATAATCTATCGTTGCTATCGTCTCCTTCATCCACGAACAGAAAATCGTTGAAAAAAATCATCGCAATATCGGCGTTTGTAAATCAGACACAAACTCGAACTTTTTAAACAAATATGCAAGTTTGTTTCATTTAGCAATAAAGCAATTTGTATTTTTCAAGTTATAAGTTATAAATTCACGATATCAATGTATAAACATTAATGTTATTAATTTTAAACAAAAATAAAAATTACAAAAATAATAATAATAATAGAATATTCATAATATCTTTTAAAATCCTTAAGAGCCTCTTCTTAGATATTCAACGAAATCTTCTGGTAAAAAAGAGTACTCAGTTTGTCCCTCGTGTATACGGTAGCTTATGCAGTTATTTAAAGGACTGAAATTAAATTCATAGCAAGTATATAAATTATTGACTCCGCTCATTTCCTCAATGACCTTTGTAATAAAAGTGTGAACAAAAGTGTTGCACACTTTAGGTGACCATGTCTGATCCTTGAAAAAAGAAATCAAAATAAAATTTATTAGAATACAATTAGAGCATAGATTATCAAGAACATTCACTTACCTTAGGCAATTGATTAACGGTCACATAAGCTAAGGGTTGCCTAACACAACCGTCATATGTTTTAAAGCCAACATACATATCAACTACTGCTGCAAGATAGCATTTAATCCACCATCCTAATATTCTGTAGTTCTTTGTCCAGTTACGTACTCGATCTTTCATCAGCTTCGTGCACACTATAGGGCACTGTTGAAGCGCTTCTATATCTTTTCTGAGGGAGGTTAAAAATAAAACAATCCGATTTTATGGGTGTAATAATAAAAAATACTCACAGATTTTCAAGTTTTTTTTTTGAAACGATTCCGTCAATTTCTGCAGAATACACAATGGTCAGATTGTCCAACTGAGTTTTAAAAATAGCATACAACTGTTCCTCTTCGTGTATTGGGATAGTAGTATCTGGTTCACGATTTGGGTCCGCTAGAAATAGCATGAAAAAAAGAAAAACTTTATAAATGTTGAAATTTGAAAACAGCAAATATTTAAAGCTGTGCAACAAATAAATTTTTGAGTTAGATATGCAACTATATCGAAGATATTTTAAGCTACGAACATTTAATAAAATAGCTTGAGTGAGCATTTTTGTGTTTACATTAGTAGCCAACTGATATTTATGATTACTTGTTTACATGCATATAACGGATGACAGTCCCGGGATCACGGACTTTTTAAAGTTTAGAAAATGCCGGGATAAGGCGATAATAATTGAAAAACAGCCCTTTTTTTGCAAAACATTATGATCAAAATGTAAATTTGATCATAAAATAAACTTTATTACCACCCTTTTTAACACTTTCATTACTGACGGAACACGTGTGTGCCATTGAGTGCTGTCATTCAACAAAAATTTATAAAATTATTTACATATCTGTGAACTTTTGACAAAAGAACTTATCTCCAAAAAAGCAATTTTATAGGAGAGGGAAAAAACACATTGAAACCTAAATTAAATTATTCGTGTAAATGTTTTGGAAAATATTAAGAACTAACATTATGAAGTGATATTTAAGAATTATTTTCTGGCTGATTTCATTAAAATTACCATAATTGTTTTGAAGAAAAATTAAAAAAAGTGAAATATGTGGTTTTGTCAAACGGAATTTGTTAAAAAAACAGAGGTGCGTCGTTGGTCACACGAGAGGAGCGAAGCTTTTTCGCAGTTACATAGATTTGATAGCTTAATAATTTTTTTCTTTTTAATAAATTAACTTTTAAACATAAAAATTTAAAATAACATAAGATAAATTACATATATGTATACAGAAAACATATTTACTGCTTATTTTTTTATTGTTGAATGTCAAATTTCTACGCCAATTACATATACGGACATATAATGCCAGCGACTCTCCATTTTAACTCTCCACACATGGTTGTGAACTTGGCTGCACTGAACAAAGTTTTTGCTTCAACAGCGTTATACCTAGCGAAAAAATCTGTCGAAAATTTTTTAGATTTCACTCCAAGCAAATCACAGAACGAGGATAAAAATATATATTAAAGAACGCACACAAAACAAAATTGAACAAACATTTTAGATACCTTGCCGATGTCATGCATGCGTTTGTTAATTCCATATTTATTGATATCATCTATTTTTTTGATACTTAAAAACTTGTCAACGCACTTGTGGGCATTGCAAATTTGTTTCGTGCCAACAACACCACAAACGCCTTCACAATACAAACACACCGATGCTGGAGACACCTTGTGGCAAATTAAAGCAAATTTTTGTTAGTTGTAGCATAGCAAATACAGAATCCTTTATCTATTGATAGATGGTGACGATCTACTGCAGCATAGCTTTTGTTATAATTAATATTGAATTAACAACTGTTTCTACCAAGTCTTTGTGGCCTGGTGGATAGTGTGTTGAACTGCCATTTAAGAGAACGCTGGTTCGATCCCCACGGGCGGGCCAAAAAATATTTTTATTATTTAATATAAAAGTATTAAATTTTCTTGTTGTAATAAGCGCTAGCAACAAAGAAACTATCATATTTCCAGGAAAAAATCTGTCGAAAATTTTTCAGATTTCACTCCAAGCAAATCACAGAACGAGGATTAAAAAGCTTCGCTTCAAAAAAAACATTGTTAATCATTGACCCAATATCGACTGACCCATGTTGCCGTTGAACTAGAATCATGAAACTTTCCAAAAATAATATGTTTGGTCTAACTTAGAAAAAAAAATCAAAAAAATAAAAAAAAGTGTAAAAATCGAATTGCCACTTCGAGATTTTTAATTTTAAAATTTAACGATATTGAACGATATTCTACAAGCAAAGTCGAGCATTTTGCGCCAATATTGATCACAAGAATTTCCACAAAACAACAAAAAATATACAAAAACGTATTTCGTTAAAGACCAGCGTTGTGTCAACACGCGGGAGACCCACGTATGTCAGTCAAACTTCATAAAAATTCACAAAAATTAAATATAAACCCTAAGAAAGACAATCGTATAAGAATTATATTTAACTTTATTTTTTTTTTAGATTTTTTTGAGGTTTAAAATTAAAGATAAAAAAAAAATGGAAAATTCCCAAATTCCCCAAGCTTGGAAATGTAAGTAAACGTAATTGCAATGAGTATATATTTAGAAGAGAGTTTTTCTCGCTCTGGAGTTTTAACTCATTACAAATCTAGAAAGAAAATAAGAGTCCCCGAAAAATTGTATCTTCGAAAACAGCGCTGTCGGTATTTATGCAGTCGCCGCCATGACTGTTGTGTGCTCTTAGAATCTTTGAAACTGGTTTGACTGGTTTTTTCTTTTATTGAAATAGTTTCTGCACAATGTTTACATTTTTGGCTGGACGAACTTGCATGGATTTATTTCAATATGCCAATTGGATCATTTGTATGAAACTATGAAATGATTTTTTTCTCAATATTTTTATGTAAATTAGTTTTTCTTAGTTCAAATAGGAAATTTTTCATTAATTTCAAGCTTAATTTAATCCAATTTAATTTGAATAAATTTTTCATTTCATCCAATTTATGTTATCAAATAAATTGGATTAAATGAATTTTAATGTTACATTTTTTAGCTTTAGATAAGTTTTTAATTATCTGAACTTAATCGAACTTATTGTAATTTTAAAAAAATTGGAACAAAAAAACTTTTTTTGACCACATTTTTAAATATATACTCATTGCAAATAGCTGGCATTTTCTCTGTTGCCTACTTTATTCTTCTCCGGGTCGGCCCTACCTTACAATTCTGCCATGGATTTAACATGAGCTTCAGCTACCGAGTTAAATGCGCTTTCGTGGCCGAGTGGGTAGAAACGCTAACTACGGATCACAGCATACTGTGTTCAATCCTCAATGGAAGCAAAAATATGTTAAACAATTTTTAATTGGTTTTATCCCCCATCTAGCTCGCCGTATTATTGTATACGCGGCTATAAAAGTTTCACTTAAAAAAAAACTTGAGCAAAAAAAATTATTTTTTTTTGACCACATAATATACAGGCGTTTTTTTAAATTTTTCTCTCAATAAAAATCGTCACATCGCTGCCTAAGAAGTTTCATTTAAAAAAAAAACGCGAAATCCCGGGATCAGTCCTGGGATCCCGAGATTGCCTTTTTTAATCTCGAAAAGCCTGGGATTAGCAAGTCCAGAAATGTTCATCCCTAATGCATGTATAATTTATAATTTGTATGTATAATTTTGATGATGTTTTATTTACTATCAGCGGAGTAACGTTTTCCTTCTCTTAATGGGAGGTTTGTTGCATAGTTGTATTGTATTTCAATGCGTCGAGAATTTTTTATTTTTTATTTCATATTCCATTTGTGTTGTTTAATCTACTCTGAAAATTATACTCGAAGTTCTCAAACTTGACTCGGAAAGTGAGTTGTTTATAATAAAAATAAGAAATACTAAATTTTTTTTTACAGTGCTAAGCTAAACAGTCGGGATGTTTTGAATTGATGCTATTGAAATGAACAGGCCAACACAACAACAATTTGAAAAATATTTTTGGTCAATTTATTTTTTTAACATTTATTCAAGTTGATTTACAGAAAAAAAAAATATAAATATATAAAAATAAAAAAAGTTCGATTCTTTAAAAAAATATGCAATAAACAAAGAAATTCTTAATTCCGACACTTTTGCATTAGCGATTTCCTTTTTTTTTTTTGTAATGGTTGCCTATTAGCAATAAATTCATACAATTTAGTATTTTGTTCAAAATCCTTTGTATTTGAACACGCTTTTTGGAATACTCTCTACCAGAGCACTGCATAAGCTTAGTTGAAGTTGAAGCCACTTCAAGTACTTGAAATATTTGTATATATCTATACTTGAAAAAGCTAAGAAATACTACACTGTGGTGCATAACAATAAGAACAACAATCTTTTTCAATTTTATAGCCATTGAAACAGTTTTTGAAAAAACTACAGATGGGGAAAGAAAGAGGTGAAAGAAATATATTTTTGGAAAAAAACAACAACAACAATAAGAAGTGGCTTTTTCAGTTAGACCGAAATCATTGTATTTTGAATGGTGCATAACTATAAGAACAATATGATATTAGCATAGTAAAAATATTTTAAAGTTATATAAATTAAAATTTTTTGCATTTTAATAATGTGTGGGTCCTCCGCCTTGTCGAGTAAGCTCGAAAATTCGATTGGGCATTGAAATAATTAGATCCCGTAGCTGATTTATTTCAAAAGACTCCCACTCTCGAATGACGGAAACTTTAAGTTCTGTAACACTGTTGTATTGAGTGTTTTCGGCGTAAACACGTTTCACGAGTAATCCCCAAACATTTTCTATGGGGTTCATGTCCGGAGAACAGGCAGGCCAGTCTAAACATTTGACTTTTTTGTTTGCATCCATTCTCGCGTCTCTTGACTTTTGTGTACGGACGCATTGTCCTGCTGAAAAATCCATTTGGAGCTTCTCTTTCTTTGAAGAAAAGGCAAAAGATTAATTTGCAACGTCTGAATGTACTCAGCAGAATTCATTCGGGTGCTTGGGAAAGCTAATTCCAGGGTTCCTTCAAAGCTGAAAGCACCCCAAACCATGAGAGAGCCACCCCCAAAGTTTCGTTTGGAAAAAAATCGCGGCTCTTTACGTAAATCCCTCCAATAACACTTGAATCCATCAGGGCCATCCAAATTGAATTTTTTTTCATCCGAAAAAATAACCTAAAAAACAAAAGAGGATGTTATGGATTATTGAAATACTTTAAAGAACGCGTCCACCTTTTTCCAGTCCGTTGTCATATTATTTTTGCGAAATCGAGACGCGCTTTCTTGTGCCGCTGAAGCAACCTTGGTGCTGTCTTGAGAACTTGCCTTATGATAGTTCCAGACTGCTTCAGTGCTCGAGCTACCGTCCAACGTGATACATTTAAGCCTAATTCCTTAGATATTTTGCTAGCGCTCTTCATTGAATTGCTTGCTGATTGTACAATTCGACGCTTATCCCTCGAACTTAGCTTGGGCTTTGGTCCTCCTCTTTTATTTGCACCATATTCTTCTTTTTTTTGCAAAAAATTCCGCGCAACTGTTACTGAGCGTACAACTTTTCTTGCAATTTCTCGTAACGAGTGTCCATCAGCTTGAAAAGCATATATTTGGCCTTTTTCGATTTCAGAAAGGTATTTACCACGTGGCATTATATATATTTTTTATTGTTGCTCAAAAAAACGGTGTTCCTCTTCAGAAAATCGACTACACACAACTGATATAGAATTGTTCTTATAGTTGTGCACCGCTAAAAAAAAACGATTTCGATTCAACGGTAAACGTCACTTGTTGTTTTTGTTGTTGCTTTTTTCCGAAAACATATTTTTGTATTCTCTTTCATTCCCCATTCGTACTTTTTTAAAAAAGTTTTCAAATGGCCGTTAAATTTGAAAAGACAACTGTTCTTATTGTTATGCACCACTGTGTAGCCATATCGCTGCTTTTTCGTTGACTTCAGTATTTGTGACTTTGTTTGTCAGTTGAAAGGCTTGAAACGATCGGCAAAAACTTGTAAGGTCGCAAGTATTCAATTAATTGAAGCATCCAAATAGCTGAAGTATCCAAATAATTCAAGTATCCAAACAATTCAAGCATCCAAATAATTCAATGCGACTGTGTATGGAGTATAACTTTTGTATGAGGCATAACTTTTAAAAATTATGTAATTTTTTTACCATAAGGTTGCCATTTGATATGTTTTATATAAATATTTGCTTTAATTTTAATGTTATTGGTTGTGACTTGACTTGATGGAGGAGAGAGGGTGCCGACATTTTCTTATTTTTACCTACGAATTCGGTGCTGAGGCAAACACCAGGTAAAAATGGATCGCGGAATCCGAATTTGTTTTCGGAATTTTAAAATTATGTAATTTTTTACCATAGGATTGCCACCTAATAATGTTTTTAAGAATTTTGTTTATAGGTGAACAGTAAAAAGTGAACAAAATACGTTCACTTGAATTTTAAATTATGACATCAGATTCGAAATCAGCAACCCTCCTAAAATTGCCAACCACGGAGTTCACATAACCCTTAAAACTCCTATTATGCTTCAACTCTTCCTGCACAATTATTTGGATACTTGATTTAATTGGATACTTGCTTTCAATTCCAAGTTTTTCAAGCTTTTTCCCCGAATGCATCAAGTTTTTCCTTTACTTGGGACTTCGCGTCGTACGCTTGTAAGCTAGAATAGCTACAAGTCGCAAGCTGTCGTGGGCTTATTTTTATTCAAGTACAAGTACAAGCTCAAGCTAGCTTCAACTGATATTTTAAGCAGGTACTTGAAATAGATTTCGACTAGGCTTGTGCAAATCTATGCTCTCTACCATGAGTTCTACTATTTCGTGTTCAAAAAGTGACAGTTCGTGAATTTTCTGTGAGATTTTTATTAGCTTCCAGCTTTTCAACAATAGCCCCTCAGGCTCAGTGCAGGCCATTGCATAAGCTGAAATTTTTTTTTTGCGAATATTTAAATAATCGTCCTATAATCGGGTCACATTTCAGCGTTTTTTAAAATCGTTAACAGTTATTCTACTCAATTTTAAGTCTTTAGCAATTTTACGGCATGAATAACTTTTTGCAATTAATTCACAAACACTGTTTTCAACATATTGTGGCTATTTTTGGCCACACTCGTTACACTGTGACGCGCCGTCTAAGGTTACGAACATAGTGAACGCTGGTTCAGACAGGCAGGCAGATCAGATCAGAAAACACATTAGAGTAAAAGAGATGCATGACTTAGTTTCTTTATTGCTCCAAAGTGAAAATCTAATCCGATCTGCCTACCTGTCTGAACCGGTGTTCGCAACCTAACACAGTAAAACTGTACTGAAAGAAGACACCTTGAAATCGCTTAGTTGAGACATTCTTCTGCACTCTAGCAGCTAAAATGGCTCGACGAATGGTTTGCCGCAAAAGACAATCAGTTTTTCTGGCATGCTATTCATACGAGTAAATAACCTGAAAGATAGGCGAAATTTGTGGAAGCCTATGGTCAAAATTTTGAATTAAAAATTAAAACTAATTTTCTTCGAAAATTACGTAATTTTTACGAAAAAAAACCGGGAAAAACTTACGCATACACCTAGTAAATAGATGTAGGCGAATGTTAGGAAAATATTTTTTTTTTCGAGTTTCTCAACCGATTTTGATATTTTTTAATGAATTGAAGTTGGGAGAAGGCGTGCACCGAATATTTTTATAGAAATATACCTGCTTTCCACAGGTAAAATCATGTATAATATATTGCACCCATTATGGGTTCATATGCCCGTAGAAGATCCGCACAAAAAGAAGAGAAAAAGAGGAAGAAAAAACTTTCGATACTGTTTCGTTTTTTTTTCTTTACACTGCGATATAAGTTCGGCTCCGTTCACAAATGAGTGAAAAAAGAGAAAACATAAACGAAGAATATAAACAAAGACGAACGATATTAACGTTGAAGATTCGCACAAAATGAAGAAAAATAAAGCTTGCCACTTGACGCCAAAATACTCTTTTTCTATTTTCAGTTTGCTGCTCACATTGTGCTGCCTTCTGAGTGAGAAAACTGGAGGCGAATTCATTAGAAAAGTTAGGGCGTTTAGTAAAAAACTAAATAAAAATCGATTTTGATATGGCCCAGTTTCGGCCACAGCCGATACTAGTTTTATCTAATCAGTAAAAGTACTTGCAAAAATCTGCTAATTGCTAACTGGTAAGGTTTGTTTGCCAAAACAACTTTAAACTAACCCACTTCTAGACAAAATTTGTCAGTCCTACCAATATTTTTCTATTTTTCAAGCAAGCTTTTTTAGTACTCGAAATTATTTTGGAATCAAAAATGAATTTAAGAACGAGATCCAACACATCTTGGGGCTGCTAAAAAGTTACGTTTTCGAACAGTATAGATTCAATTATTTAATCCCGTGTGGCGTTAAAACGCCAAAATAAAAAATATCTAGTGACAGGTAATTTTGTTTTTATATGAAGGACTCTTTTTACCTTGGATCCAAGAATTTCAAATAAGCTTTAAATTTTTAAGTAGCTCAGATATTACTTATCATAGCATTATAATAAAAAGATGTCACATACTTTTAGGCATCACAAAGAACTTTTGTTTTTTATATAAAAAATTGTTTCAGCCTTTTTGAAAAAAATACACAATATTTAAGAAAAAATAATACCTTATTGCACATTTACAGAGCAAGACCTTTCAATTGCTACCCTATTTATGAAAATCGCGCCCACAGTATAGATTTGATAGTCATCACTAGGGTGCGGATTTCTATGCATAAATAAATCAAAAATATGCACTTAAAATTTAAAATTATGCACTAGAAATCGAAAAATATGCAAAAAAAAATAAACTTCTTTTTGAAAAAATGCATTTTATGGTAAAAAAAAATGAATGTTTTTAAATCAATTTTGTAGCATTAAATAAAAATAAATAAAGATAAAGCAATGAATTCTTTACTTTTAGTAATAAAAATTTGTAAATATAATTGTAACTCGGCCTGCCAACTACATTTTTAAATAATAAATAAAAATTCAATAATAAAATATCAAAGTTATCAATATATCTGTCATATTCAATGCCTCTATTCAATCATATATCTGTAGAGGTTGCGTTGCTAGCGTATACAAAAAATGTTTCTTCAAAAAGTTTTTGTACAGCGAAAATGATCGATCTACATCAACGAACGTAATTGGACTATATTGGCAAGAATATAGTTCACCGGGAATATATATTCACTTTCAAAATCATCACCGAGATCAAAACTATATGAAATTTTATTGATTTCTTAAAACTGCACTTTTTTTTTTTGAACACAGCATGTATTTTTTTAACAATATCATCAATTAAACTAATTTATCTTAAAAGGTTCCTTCCTTCTAATTTAGTGACAAATTCACTAAGAAACCCATAGTTTGTGTTAAAATATGCTAGTTGAATTTGAAGGGAAGGTAAATTTAATAATTCTTTAGTATTTTTAATAGAAAATGCATCTGAACCATCAAAATCAAAGAAAATAGGGACATATTAATAAATTAATGAAAATAGGGAAAATATGCGGAAAAAATATGCAAATAACTGAAAATATGCAATTATTGGCGAAAGTGCCGAAATATGCAAATGCATTTAAATGCCATTTTAAAACAAATTCAATGATTCGTAAAGATATTTAGTGAATATTATTCTAGAGATACCCACAAAAAATATGCATTTGCATAAGAATCCGCACCCTAGACATCACAAAATATGCGCTTGCGTAGTAAGATTTTTTTTTAATTAATTTTATTTCTTCTTCTTTTCACTTTTTGCTGTTTTAATTTTTTACTTTAATTTATTTTATTTCTTAACTTTTTTATTTATTTTTTTACTAATTTAATTTTTTTCATATATTTATTTCTAATTTTTTGTTTTTTATTATATATCACTTTTTACTTGAATTTTATTTTTTATATAATTTTTTATTTTATTATATTTTATTTAATTTTTTTTAATTTCATTTTATTCTTATTTATTTCCTTATATTTTGTTTTTAATTTATTGCTTTTTCTATTACATAATTTTATTTTATTTTTTATATAATTTTATTTTTTTATATAATTTTATTTCTTATACAATTTTATTTTATTTTTTATATAATTTTATTTTATTTTTTGTATAATTTTATTTTATTTTTTATATAATTTTATTTTATTTTTTATATAATTTTATTATATTTTTTATATAATTTTTATTTATTTATAATATTTTTCACTTTATTTTATATATTATTTTTTAAATTGGAACAATTGAAGATCAGTGGAAATGCAATATTTTATTTTTTTATTATTTTTTATTTGGAGCTAAAAAAGCCAATGGTGAAAAAATTTCAGGCCGGTCTCAAGTAGTTTAGAAGTTATAGGCTTCAATATCTATGAAAATGGGCTGAACAACTAGTGATTTTTTTTGTTAGTTTCCTTAAAAACCTAAGAATTGTGGGTATCAAAAGAAAGGTAATGCTATTACCTATTCAAAGAGATATTAACCATAACCATCCCTGCATTACTTTTGAAGATATAACTGCTTTTGTACTTATAACGCGCGATTTTTTTAATAATTTTTCATGTTTTTCACCTATTGGAATAAGGTTTTTATTTAGTTATCACTGTCATCAGTGCTCTCTGAGTCAGATTTCCTTTGGTCTAAAACTGCCTGCACTGGATCATACAGTTCCCCAGCAGTTTTAAAAATCTCTTCTAAGGCATCGCTTTCGTGGGCCTTACACTGTCTTAAAAACATAAATTTTGCCAAATACCCTTCAAAATGTTTCTTTTTACGGCAATACTGGGACATGGAGGCTTTTGCATGCCTCCACATGCCTTCCACTTTGTTGGTGTGAGCGCCAGTCTCTGGGTCGACAAGATTTATCGAGTGGTTGACTGTAAGATGCGGAAATCCCTTTTTGACAAGCAATCATACGCCTATTTCATGTATTTTAATTCACATATTAAAGCGCAGCAGGCGAAAAATTTTTATTAAAAATCGCCGCGATTTTTAATAAAAATTTTTCATGTATTTTAATTCGCATATTAAAGCGTCTGTGCAAGTATGTGAACCCTCAAGTGTACATAATATGTAAAATGTTATATCTTCAAAAATAATGCACCGATTGGTGATATGGTTAATAGCTCGTTGAATAGGTAACAGCATAACCTTTCTTTTGATACCCATAATGCTTAGTTTTGTAGAAAATTTAAGAAGCAAATCACAAGTTTTTCAGTACAATTTTTGCAACTTTGGACACTATGATCCACAAAAAAAAAAAAGTAAAATTTGAGTTTCCACTGATCTTCAATTATGCCTTTAAATTTTTTTCATTTAATTATTTATTTTATTTCTTAATTTTTTTATTTTATATTTTATTTTTTATTTTATTTTTTATTTTATTTTTTATTTTATTTTTTATTTTATTTTTTATTTTATATTTTATTTTATTTTTTATTTTATTTTTCATTTTATTTTTTATTTTATTTTTTATTGTATTTTATTTTATTTTTTATTTGATTTTATTTTTGATTTTGTTATTTTTTATTTCATCTTTATTTAATTTTTTTATTCTTTAATTTTATTTTTTACATTTTTTTTTTTCTTTTAATGTTTTTTTATTTTTTTTTTTTATTATTTTTATGTTTTTGTTATTTTTTTTTTTATGCCCACCACGGGTTTATGGCTTTTTTTTTTTGTACTTATGCATAGCTTTTAATTTAGAAGCAAATACCAACAAAGTATAATTTTTTTATACGCTTTTGCAAATTTATAATTATTACAACAGATAATTAATAACATATTTTATTTTTTATTTATGGACAGATGAAAAAACTGCCAAAAAGAGATCTGTTCAAGGAATATACTCACTGGTAAAACAATATTGCGCAAATTTAAAGTGATGCGTCGACTTCGGAGTATCGCGATCCTCATCCTTTTTCTTTTTATTTGCCAGATATAATTTTCCATTATATTGAGTAGCAAATATTGTCCATTTTTCCGCTGAACGACGAATTGGTGTCTTCATCAATACACTCAAAACGCCGCGATGTGTTATAACTTCCTGTATTTTATTATATATTGGCTCATCTGCACAGGCAAGTTCGGAAACAGGTGTGGCATCGGAAACATCGGAAGCAGATGCACGATCTGGAACAGAGGATGCACCGTTTTCCAATTCATTCGCATTTGGTTCGTTCAGCTCATTATTCATTATAAATCGAACCACCTTTGTCAGCTTTAATTCATAATAATCTGCCGATCGATGAATATATGAGTCCAAGCCCATATTCAGATCCAGTGGAAACTTTTCACGTTTAGGTTGTTTAAAATATTTCATTGTTTCGACGTTTTTAACATTAACACCGTCGTTCTCAACTACACCGATTATTTTCGGTTTTTTTATATAAACTCCACACTCTGATTCTATAAAATCTTGCGAGCACAAATTGTATAATTGTCTTAACTCCCCCATGTTTTAAATGCGATTTTAAAATAACCTTCTTATTTTTACGTCAATCGGGAAGTACACCAAACAAATTTATGAAATTTAAATCTGCTAACGTTTGCGCTTTTACCAAATAGTAAGAGTTGCCGTTTGTTTATATTTTTTATTACTATTTTTCTTATTAGAATGTAATATTGAGGTAGTTCACACGTTTCAAAAATCTGTTTTGAGTAAGTACCCTAATGCGGGTTACACATCTGCAATATCATGTGCCACACTCCGGCTTTTTGCTACATGATGACTTAACTGATCTGCTCTAGTCTGCTCTCCGAAATTTGCAACGAAATGAGCTTTGGGCCTGTAATATTAATTTTCTTCAAAAAAAAAAATGTTCCTATATTAAAATATATATAATTTCTATTCAGTTTTTTTTTTATAATATGTAATTGAATCCTCGTTATATTCAGGTGAGAGAGTTTAAATTTTCTGGAACTCATTATATACACATAAATTCATATAAAAATGCTTAAATACATGTATAGCCATATCAATTTTTACATACATATACAAAAACAGTAGACAAAACAGTTTCAAAATCAATTTTCTACGCATTTTATCAAATCGGTGTGCGCTCACTGTATTTTGAGACAAAGACAAAATTTCAAACAAAATAAATCTGTTTTGCAACTGTTTTGTCGCAGTGAGTTACTAGCCTTATATCTACTAAGCCAATTGTCAGTTTTCAAACTGTCAGTATAATTTTTATTTAGTAGTCTTTGCAATTTTATCGCGATGAGACACACGCATCAATAACGTTACTAAATTTTAAAATTTTGCTTCCAAAATGATGGGCTTGTAAGCTAAAAGGGCCGGTCACATTATCAAATTTTTCATCCAACAAGTCATCAACAAATTTGATAAACAGAAATATATATGGAATTTGACGAAAAATTTGACATGTGAACACTCATCAAATTGTTGGTCAAATTGTTTGACGAAAATCAAAATATTTTGATTTTCCGACTGTTTGACCAACGATTTGATGAAAAATTGGACGTGACACTCGTCAAATTTTTTGTGCGATTTCATCACTTAAAAAAGATTTCAACGTGAACACATCAATTCAAAATGCACGATGAAGAAGATTTTTGTAATGATTTTATTGAAATTTATAGACATCCATAACTGTGGCAGATTATATCGCAAATTTGCAAAAAAAGATTATTAAAAAATAAAGCATATGGAGAGCTGCTGATGTGTTCACTTCGGTGTGCAAGACAATAATGAAATTTGACGAAAAATTTAATAAAATGAACACTTGTGTGGTCAAACTGTTTGACCAATAATTTGATGAAGAATTTGATAATATGACCGCCCCTAAACGTAAAATGTACACCCAACATAATTGACCTTGGCACTGTTTACACGTCATTCAAATTGAAGGATCGTTCAAAATTTGTTGTTGTTTTTAAAGCTGAAAAAAAGATGAACTTACTGCGAGAGCGGAAATGAACTTTCAACACTTCATCGCATCAATCAAAATTTTGATGGAGCTTCAGACCTGCATCAATCAATCACAGGGTTGCATAAACAACTTTTCTGGTACTTACAACAACACTTTTAGTCGGCATCAGCCATTCAATCAAAAAATCACGTGTGAGCAGCTATTCAATCAAATATCTCGAAGAGAGTACGAGAGAACAAAAACCACGATATTTTTCATTCAATTTGAACGACGTATAAACTCTGCCCTTCTGAGACCATCGAGTATTCGTCGAATTGTTGACCGTTTTCAGGCTTTCGGACGAAAGTACATGCCAGCCGACATGTCCATTCAACTTGATTTTTCGCACACAAATGATACTACATGTGTGATGACATGACATATCCTTCTCACATGTGGTATTGTTTGGGGGTCCTATACTGAAGAGAATATTGCATACGTTCAGGATAGTGTTGAAGAAGTTCCAAATTTATAGATTCGACGTCATTTAAAACAACTTGTTCTTTGCCGTCTACTTTTCCAAAAGTTTTTTGCAAAAATCTTGTAAAATTGCATTTCAGTCAAAAATGTCAACAAACAATTTATTTTGTAATATTCCAGTAAAAAATTTCAATGCGCATTACTTGTATGCACATAAAGAGCGCTTCATTCTCCTTGCAAGTAGTGCTGTTTGTATAGCGCTGTATATGTAACACTTTCCGTAACGATAACGTTTCACTTGAAAATAAAGTATTAGATACTAATGACCAAAAAAATTAATTTCAAAAACATTTAAAAATTCATCTAATCGTTTCACGTGAATAAACAAAAGTTGATTTGATTTTACTAACTTTTCTGTTATTTGTTATTAAGAAACAAATTTTTCAATTGAGATGGGGCAGACTGGTTGACGTGTTTAGGCCCAACCAAAATAGACGAGTTGCTCCGTAACGAGTAGAGACGAAAATGTTCGCTTTAATGCAATTCAATGTTGTTGCCCAAATTAACAGACGTAATTTAACGAAGCTGAACGAAACAGCTTGTCCATACGTTTTGTTCCGTAAGAACCGAACTGCTAGCGTCTCAACTCGTCAGACGTTCGGCAAGTTGCAATCGTCTCGTTTCGTCTATTTTGGTTCTGCCTTTTGTCTTATAATCAAAATGCCCGGGTTCAAACCTGGCTGGCGGCGATTGTTTTTAGTTTTTGTTTTGCTCTAAAAATTTATTATAAGCCAAATTTTACACCTAAATTATGGCGGCCATGACATACTGGTTGGGGTGCTTACTTTGTGAGATGACAGGGTTAAAACCCGTGGCTGGGGTTTTGTTTTGTTTTAAAAATTTTAAATATTAAGGTATTTGATGTATGCAAGCGCGTCAATGGTTGAAAAACGACATGGTTTTTCGATGAATTAAAAACGTTTTTGGATAAAATTAATATTTTTCCCTCAGTGTAATATTTTAAGTGTAAATAAAAAATTAAAACAATATGAATTACAAGTTACGATATTAACTTTAAAGAAAACAAAGCCCTCGGTTCTCGTTAAATTTTTATATCAAGTACAAGAAGAACAAAGCACTCGGTTCTTGCTACGTTTTTATATCAAATACAAGGAGAACAAAGCGCTCGACTCTCGGTACGATTTCATATTTTCTACAGCGGGAGCGGAGCGCATACATCGGATGACATGACTATGTTAAAAAGTGCGCTATACACAAGGAGAATGAAGCGCTCTTCAATTTTTTTGGAGCGCTTCAAATGAGCTAGGGGAGCGCTCGCTCCCTACTAGGTGCTCTCAAAGATAATAACAATAAAATAAAAAAAACACAGGTGCGTCGTTGGACACACGAGAGAAGCGAAGCTTTTTCGCAGTTGCATAGATATGATAGCTTAATAATTTTTTTCTTTTTTAATAAATTAACTTTTATATTCAAAAATTTAAAATAACAGAAAATAAATTACATATATACAGAAAACACATTTACTGCTTATTTTTTTTTTATTGTTGAATGTCTAATTTCCACGCCAATTACATATACGGGCATATAATGCCAGCGAATCTCCATTTTAACTCTCCACACATGGTTGTAAACTTGGCTGCACTGAACAAATTTTTTCTTTCAACAGCGTACTACCTAGCGAAAAATCTGTCGAAAATTTTTCAGATTTCACTCCAAGCAAATCACAGAACGAGGAGTGAAAAGCTTCTCTTGAAAAATATATATTAAAGAGCGCACACGAAACAAAATTTAACAAACATTTTAGTTACCTTGCCGATGTCATGCATGCTTTTGTTAATTCCATATTTATTGATATCATCTATTTTTTTGACACTTAAAAACGCACTTGTTAATGCACTTGTGGACATTGCTAATTTTCTTCGTACCAACAACACCACAAACGCATTCACAATACAAACACACCGATACTGGAGACACCTTGAGGCAAATAAAAGCAAATTTTTGTTTGTTGTAGCATAGCAAATACACAATCCTTTATCTATTGATAGATGGTGACGATCTACTGCAACATAGCTTCTGTTATAATTAATATTGAATTAACAACTATTTTTAACAGGTCTTTGTGGCCTTGTGGTTAGTGTATTGGACTCTCATTCAAGAGGACACGTGTTCGATCCCTACGGGCGGCCACAAAATATTTTTAGTATTTAATATTAAAGTATTAAATTTTCTTGTTGTAATAAGCGCTAGCAACAAAAAAACCATCAAATTTCCAAAAAAAAATTTGTCGAAAATTTTTCAGATTTCACTCTAAGCAAATCACAGAACGAGGAGTAAAAAGCTTCGATTCAAAAAAACAATCGAGTTTATCCCATAAGTGAACCTTTCACATTGGTTATTACAGTAATGAATTATTGTTCTTATCATTGGTTAAAATAATTAATTAAGAGCTGAATTCGTTTAAGTAAAATTATTTAATTTTTTAAAATATTTTCAGCCCTAAGAAATTTTAAAACTAGTGTGCGAACATTATTTAAAAAAATTATCCGAAACTCAATCAGGCAACATGCAACCGACGACATAACGACAACTTGTCGTTGGAGAGAAATGATGCCGTGCTCTCGAAGATAGTCAAACTTATTGCTATTTACTTATAATAGCATATAATTTTAATTATTAATGTGTTTGAATGAATTTGTAAATTTTTTGTAACAAATTAAAATTGTTGCTGTTTACGTTTGATAGGCAATCAGCTGTTTTTCTGCTTGAAACTAGTTTCCGTACTTCTGACACTGTTCTCAAATTTAATTTTACTCTCTCATATTGAACTTTACTCGACTTTTATCTCATGATATATTTCATGACATCGATATCGCAATTGTAGACTGCTATTATTATGAAAGGAATTGCAATATTGCGAGGGTGAGTTTTTTAGTTATGTTGTCGAAATTTTTGAATAACATCGAACAAGTTAGAAAGTTCAAATTTATTATCTTATAAATTTCTTCTGCTCGCCACTCCATTTTTAAGAAGTTGAAAAGCGAAACAAAATGTCTGTCAATCAAGAAAAATTACAGCTCTTTGCCAATTATGTCGACTAGAGACCTCTCAATCGGCAATGATTGCTAAAATTTCAATGTCAAGCAAATTGCCTGTCGAGATATGTCGTCATGAAATTTATCTCTTGCAATATATCTAGTGATATATATCATGAGATGACCTGTAATTTTTTTGGCACTTTTCAGTTAAATATGTAGGTGTGTGCATTGTTTACAAATATTTAAGTGAATAAAACTGCAAATAAATAAAATGGAGTGGCGGATGGACGAAATAAATAAACTGTTATAAACAATTTCAGTGTATTTTTTCAAAATTAAATGGCCACATAAAAAATAAGGCATGAAGTCTGGATATAATGAAATTCAATTTGTGACTTCGCATGCAATGAAATATTGTATGTGTAGACTGCCTGTTGAGATTAACTTGTGCTACATTTACGATGTTTTTATAACAAAAGTGATGCAATGTACTTAGTTTGTTTAAAAAAATAATTCTAATAATTACAAATACCTAAAAGATTCGGTCCCATAACATAACTATGGCCATTATACCAAGTTCATACCGTAGACCATGAAGCAACTAACAAGGTGGTAGTGATAGCAGGTTATATTCACACAAACCGCGAACATAGGTTGTCATTTGCCTGTATATTGCACTTTTGTTTTTTATACTTTTTTCGTTTATTTTTTGTACCTTTATTACAACCAATAATCGCGAAAAAAACTGTCACTACCACCTTGTTAGTTGTTTCATGACCGTAAACAATACGTCAGGGTACCCTGTGTTCAGTTTGTATTAAGTGCAACCGTGGCATTGAGACGTCCTTAGCGACACTGCGTAACTCACTGAACACATGCTGCAATTTATTGTCTCATGACTGAACGTTCCTTGCGAGAAAGTGAAATAGCGACATCAATTTATTCACTTTCACGCATTGCTGTCAAATTTCGCCAATTTTGAGTTTGCGTATTTCTCGCTGTTATACTCACTGTGAATAGACAAACGTACGAAGACATTCCGTACTCAATCGCAGTAGAAGAATTACCAATATCGATTTGCTGTCCTCTTCAAGAAACTTGTGGAAAAAACTAAAAGGAAAGGAAAATCTGTAATATTATTGATTTGCTGGTCGTTTGTTTCCTAAATTTTACTAAATTCGCGATAGATAAAGAGCTGCTCAAATGGCATTTGCGGGACTGAAGAAACAGATCAACAAAGCAAATCAGTATGTAACGGAAAAAATGGGTGGTGCAGAGGGCACCAAACTGGACATGGACTTTATGGAAATGGAACGTAAGACGGATGTCACCGTAGAGCTGGTCGAGGAGCTGCAATTGAAGACAAAGGAATTTCTACAACCGAATCCAACGGCACGCGCGAAAATGGCTGCGGTGAAGGGCATCTCCAAACTCTCTGGCCAGGCCAAGACGAACACGTATCCACAGCCAGAAGGCCTCCTCGCTGAATGCATGCTTACTTACGGTAAGAAGCTCGGCGAGGACAATAGCGTGTTCGCCCAGGCCATGGTAGAGTTCGGGGAAGCACTGCGCCAAATGGCCGACGTAAAGTATTCGTTAGATGATAACATTAAGCAAAACTTCCTAGAGCCACTGCATCACTTGCAGACCAAAGATCTCAAGGAAGTTATGCATCATCGAAAAAAGTTACAAGGTCGGCGATTAGATTTTGACTGCAAACGTCGACGTCAGGCCAAGGACGATGAGATACGCGGCGCCGAAGAGAAATTTGAAGAGTCACTGCATTTGGCACAAATTGGCATGTTTAACTTGCTGGAGAACGACACGGAGCAGGTGTCTCAATTGGTTACATTTTGCGAGGCTTTGTACGAATTCCATACGCAGTGTGCCGATATACTTAAAGTTCTACAAGAGACGCTGCAGGAGAAGCGTGAAGAGGCTGAGTCTCGCCCCAAGGCCGAATTTGTGCCAAAGACAGTGTTGGATTTGAACCTTGATGTAACTTCGTCACCTGGATTCGGCAACGAGACTGACAGCACACACATGGGCGCCTCGCCACTACCGTCACCCATGCGTTCGCCAGCTAAAGCGTCAATGGGTATGGCTGCCACACCACAGAAGCAACAGCAACCCTGCTGCCAGGCTCTATACGACTTTGACCCCGAAAATCCCGGTGAGTTGGGCTTCAAGGAAAATGATATAATAACACTACTGAACAAAGTCGACGAGAACTGGTACGAGGGTTCGGTTAATGGACGAACCGGCTACTTCCCACAGTCCTATGTGCAGATCTTAGTTCCACTTCCAAACTAACTTGCTAATCGTATTGGCAATACTTATAATGATACTGATGATAATGTTTAGGATGATATTGCTGTTGAACAGACTTAGAGAGCACGCATGAAAACAATTATGATGATAATAATTATTATTAAAAACAAAAAGAAATTCAAAACAAAATTACAAATTTATTGCTTCAATCTTTGTAATATTTCTGGAATTTTAATGGAAAAAATTACTACCTACCTATTTACATTATTATATGTGCTGTTTTGTTAAGAATTACTTTTTAATTATTACCTAATTATATTTCAAAAAATAATTAATCAGTCAAGTCTCATGTTGGAATAAATATACAATAATATTAAATAAATATACATATATTTATATGTGTAAACAAAAATAAATTATTAAATAAATTTAAAAAAAAAACAATTAAAGTTATAATAATAATAATAATAATAATAATAATGCATATATATATATACTAGATATGATAATAAATATAATTTTTATTGTGTCTTTTCGTTCAATCTTAAATGAGCTGCTTGGTTTTATTTTCTTTCAATGAAAGAGGAACAAGCATTAAGTATATTTTTATAGCTACATCTACAGAGTGGGTGTAAGTAACATGCGGAGGAAAGGTAAAAGAATAAAAAAGTAAATGAAAATATAAGCAAATTCTAATTTTTCAACATTAGGTTCTATAAACATTATGTGAATAAAGTATTCAAAATTAGAATTTAGTAGAAGCAAAGATCTATGGATGTGCTTTAAGATTTCGGGGTCCCACACATAATTGTTAGTCATATATAGAAAAACTACCTCTGACATGAATACAATACAATATTGTTTTTATAGACCTGAAATTATGAATATTAAAGAGGAAATATTCCGTGGAGTAAGCTTATTTACAAAAAAGAATTTAAGCCATTTTCAAGCATGCTTTGAAAAAGACATTCAGGCTTGATGTAATTCAGGATAATGAGTAATTATTTCGCTCAAAATCTGAAAAGATCATTTCTCCACCTTTTCATTTTTTTACCCTCATGAATATTGACGATTGAATAACAAATTTTGCATTGAAAATTTCCAAAAGTTCTGGAGCTTTATCTTAAAAAACGGAATTTCCGATTTTGGGCGAAAAAAATTATTCACGATGGGCTTATTTGCAAACTTTACAAATTTATAAAAATTGCGCAAATTCTGTTGTAAATTTGTATCTAAACGGTGGCAAGAAATAAATCTTTTCTATAGTACTTGGAGTAAGTTTTCTTTAGGCGACCTCAGTAGTGCAAGTGGTAGTGCGTTTAACTGCCTACCTGCCACATATTCAAATTCAAATATTTCCTCATCTGCCACATTAGAACAACATATTATAGGAGATGAAAAAAACTTCATGAAAAACAGAGTCCTCCAATTTCTGCATTAAAAAAAATGTATCATCATTACATCTTTTATAGTTTTTAATAAAAAATTCGGTTACAAAAAATTCAAAACTACAGAACTTCAGTTTTTATAAAGTTTTTTCCTTCTCCTGTTGACTTAGGGTCTTTTGATGTTTCACTTGATTTCCTTTTCTACTCATCTATTACCCAGCATTCGTACTTACGCAGTCTTGACTGGACAGGCTTGCAAAAAGCTTATAAAGTTAGGCATATTTTTATTTATTTATTAATTTTTTAATTTATCTATTCATTTATTCAAAATGTTTACAAACAAGACAGTCTATTAAATGCAGTAAGAATATATATAGATATAAAAATAACAATTACTTAAAGATCTAATCAAAATAATAAACAAATTCAAAATAAAAATTCGAAAAAATCAATTTAACAAAGAATTAAGATTAAATATTTCTAATTCAGTTTAGGTTTTAATAATATTTGCATACAAATAGAGAAATAAAGAGAATTAAGAACAGATAAAGGTTAAGCAATTTTATTAAATTTTGGTTTTAAAAATATTTGTATAGAATTAGAGAAAGAGAGAGAAATTTGTAAAAATGACACGCTTAAAAAGTTGCGTTTACTTGCAATTATACTTATAGGCAGTGAATTCTACAATCTCATAGCGTTCACAAAAAAAAGAGTGTAATTTCCGGTATATTAAGGAAGGTATAACCAGATCCTTGGTAGAATAAAAGAAGGTATATGCATTTCGGACTGCGCTCTCTTTCTCATAGCCAAAATTGTCAAAATCAATACAAATCACTTTTTTGTTTACATTTTTGCAATTAAAGCTTTCTCATCGTTTTCAGATTTTCTATGAACTATCAAGGTTGATTTATAAGGTTGTCGCAGGGCTGATCGCACTCTCTTCTCAGTACCCATAATTGTCAAAATCAGCCAATTTCGCGAATGACAACGAAAGAAAACCGGATGATAAAAGAAAGCACTTGCAGATTTTCTATGAGATGTCAACTTCGATTTGACAATTATGGGCACTCGCTCTCTCCCTTGCGACAACCTTATAAATCAACCTTGTGAACTATCAAATTCGTTTTGACAGTTATGGCAGTCAGCTTTTCCGAAATGCATCTACCTCCTCTTATTCTACCATGACCAGATCTATAAACCGGCAAGACATAAGATTTAAGTGGATTAAGAATAAGGTTGTTAGCTTAAGCCCAATTATACCTTTTACATAAATCATCAACGTGACCAATATTTCTGCACAGCTACAACTGAAGATCGTCAGCATATCGACTGGTCTCTGACTTAACCTCGTAAATCAAAAAATCTGGGTTTTCAAGAAAAACAAAAAACTGATTTTTTCCTTAGGGGAAAATACAAGTTGTAATGTTTTTTATTATGCTCAAAGTAGTAAGTTTTTAATTTTTTTCGTCACAATAGGTCTAATATTTTTTTATTTTTTTTTTTTTAATTTGTAATACAGCCACTGCAACGACACCGCTGGTCTTGATGGTACTTTTGAGTTCTACGTTTACTTCCAAATTTTGATCCAAACATTGTTTTTGTCATCTTCTCGATTAAGATTGATGCTTATGATAATTTATCATGGACATGCTTCATAACCGGCCTTTATAGTACTTTTTTTCAGTAGCAGATTGGCAAATGTACAAGAAGGAATGGAATATGCGGCAAAATTGACAAATTGTCACGTACCATCCTCGTATTACAACTGGAGCGGATACGTGTGTTAACTTATATAACAATTTAAGCAAGGTTGCGTTGAGGATGCGTAAAGCCTTAAACAGTGCGTACCTAAATAAGCGTTGAAGGATTGTTTAAGTAGATCTATTAAATAAGGCTGCTATTGTATGTTTAATCAATAAATCTAAAACATTGGAAACAAGTATTTTTCTTTTTTTAATTTTAAGAAGAAAAATAATCGAAAATGCCGACTAATCGATTAAATGCTTGCAATTAATTGCAATTATTTTTAGCCTTGCAATTAATTATTTGATATATTAATCGAGTACTGACCTTAAATTGCCATCCCCACATAGATCCCTAAGATTTTTGTGATAAATGCGGAACCTAATGCTATGTATTTCTATAAAAAAAGCAAAATCAAGGCTTTGACCAGTCGATATGCAGATAACATGATTTTTTTCAAGACATAGAAAATTTTTAACAAATCAGGATATTTTTAACAAAAACCAAGAGATGGTTTTGGATATTGCGAAACAATATTTTCACAAATCTAATTTGTATTTTGAAATTTGCAGTAGGTAGAAAGATAACGAACGGCGAACGAACGAAAATGGCCATTTCAACCCTTGAAAGGACTTTGACCGAGCTTCTTATGATCAATTGTGTTGTGCGTGTTGTGAAATGTTTGACCACAAATGATCGAGGAATGGACCTACAAGTTTTATGCAGACTCCGAACAGCTTATATTCTCAAAAAGCTTTTCATGGCAGTTTTTACTCTTTGAGGTTTGCCATTGTCTGCAGAGAGGTAACTGCCGAACAGAAAAATTAATTTAATTGAAAAAACTTTCAGTGTCAGGTGGGAATTGAACCAGGATTCTCTGGCGTATGGGCCACAGGTACAAAGGAAACTGCTTCAGTTAAAAATGAATTTAGTATTGACAGGTTTTAATCAACATCTTTTTTAATGTAAATTTCTCGAAAATCGAAATTATGAAAAAAGAGTTGAGGTTTTCTAACTTAATATTATTATAATTAAGAAAATTGACAAATTCACACTTATGTAGCACTGGATAATCTATAGAACAAAAAAAAAAATACTGCATGATGAGACAAACCCTGACAGAAAATTTCAGAGGGTCATTTTATAGCAGAAATTTTACTATTTGGACATAGTCGATGAGTGACGTTGTTTTGTTTTGGAGATCGGAATGAGTACGAATTGAGTTGTGAACAAGATACACATTACATCGCTCACACAAGAATCGTATATTTCTCGATTAACTCGCATCAAAAACATTTTGATTAGAATCACCAACAATAACAATATTTGAATACATAACAAACAGCATTTAACAGCATATAACATTTAATAAAAACAAAAACATTAAAGGAAATAGGCTTAGTATTTTTTAAAAGAAAACCGCGTTATTTCCAATATGTTAAACAAAATTGGGAAACAATTATATAAATTTAACTTCAAGTGTGAAATGCTTTATCCTAATTTAATGTATAATAAGAGTAAACAATTGGTATTTTGAGAATCATTAATATTGGTATAACACCTTTTTTTTGGTTGTCCGGAATTTAAAAACGAAAATAGGTCTAGTAAAACATTTTTCCAATTGTCGTATGTGTGAATCGGGGTGTTTTCATTTAATGATGCTATCTTATATATTCGAATGGAGCTATCCTTTATACATATTTCCTTAAGTTTTCAAAATGTTCAGGAAATTTTTTGTCATATCTACCAATTACACTAGCTTACACCAAAAATTAACTGATTTCTCAATTTTTTTTTTTTTTTTCCATGTACTTTGGGGCGTAGATTCTAAAACACCAACAAGTTTTGTTTTCTTAAAAATTATTTTCGAGATATCCTTATAAAACACTGTTCTTTGTCTTAGTTTTTGTTATTCTTTTAAAATGATTTAATTTGATTGATTTACGGGTGGTCAAAGTGTAAAAATGTTTTTCTTTTTCGGTCTTTTTTAAAAGTTATTTCGGCCTTTTTTGTTTATTATATTTTTAATATTCAAAAGGAAAGATCATTATTTTAAAACAATTTAAGTATTAAGTACAAAAATTAAAAAAAATGTCTGTCTATGTGTAAATTTCGAAAAGTCTTAATTTAAATGGGAATCATCGCTGAAAATTATCTACAAAAATAAAAATCTACATACAACATAAAATTAATGGTTTGTGTAGAATTTTAACACGCTGCCAAAGAAACTTTGTCCAAGATATCTTCTAAGAACCGAAATCCGGAAATAAATGGTCCATATGCTACATTGGCACAGAGTGTAACCAATGCTTTCATGCAAAAAGTTTAATCATACCTATATAACAATTCATTTTCAGCATAGCACCACGAAAAACTCCTTCAGAACTGAGAGTAAGTGCCTTCTTTTGCTGTTTTTCCTTAACACATCCAACACACATAATCGGGGTTGTTGTAGAAACCAAGAGCTCTTGAAATCAGAATTGAATCCGACAAATATTTCGCTTTTATTATTATTTATTAAGGGTTAAATTATTCAAGCAAATCTACAAACGCTACAGCAACACTTGATAAATCATTGGAAAGGTCTTGAGCTCTAGGAACATTTTTTTTAGGTTTTTGATAAATGCTATCGTTTCGCAGATATACTTACTTACTTACTTACTTAGATGGCCGTGACAACCCGTGTCCGGATTTCGACCGACCTCATCAGCTCTCGCCAGGCGCCTCTGCTTTGCGCGCTCCTTCTCCAATCGGATACACCAAGAGCGGTTAGATCTTCTTCAGCCTATTAGCAATTATTGTTCTTCGCTTTATCTCCAGGCTGATTTCATTGTTGGAATTAATGGCAGTGCCAAGGTAAACGAACTCCTTGACTACTTCAAAGTTATAGCTGCCGGATGAAACGTGGGAGTCTAAACGCCACGCTCCCTTGTTTGTAGACAGCATATACTTTGTTTTACCCTCATTTATCGTCAAACCCACTTTGGCTGATTCCTTTTCGATAGCAGCGAAAGCAGCGGTAACATCTCTCTTGGTTCTGCCGACAATATCAATATCATCAGCGTACGCAAGGAGCTGGACGCCTTTGTAGAAAATGGTGCCATTACGATGCACACCGGCCTTTCGTACGATCCCCTCCATGATGATGTTAAAGAGATCGCAAGACAGTGGATCGCCTTGCCTGAAACCTCTTTCGGTATTGAAGGTTTCGGAGAGGTCATTTCCTACCTTGACGGAGCTGCATGTGTTGCTCAACGTCATTCTGCAAAGTCTGATCAACTTTGCAGGTAAACCGAACTCAGACATTGTTGCGTATAGGCAATCCCTTCTCGGGCTATAAAACGCAGCTTTCAAATCGACAAAGAGATGGTGTGTGTCAATTTGATTTTCGTGGGTTTTCTCCAGGATTTGTCGCAGCGTGAAAATCTGGTCTATGGTGGACTTACCAGGTCGAAAGCCACACTGATAAGGTCCAATCAGTGTTTTTGTAATCGGCTTTAATCTTTCACACAGTACGCTTGAGAGAACCTTATAAGCGATGCAAATTAGACTGATACCTCTTTAAATAGCGCAGATTGTAGGGTCTCCCTTCTTAAGTATAGGGCACAGTACACTGAGGTTCCAATCGTCGGGCATGCTTTCTGATAGCCATATTTTGCTGATGAGCTGATGCATGCGCCTTATCAATTCATCGCCGCCGGTTTTAAACAATTCAGCTGACAGGCCGTTAGCACCCGCTGCTTTATTGTTTTTGAGTCGTTGGATAGCAACTCGAACCTCTTCATGGCTAGGTGGTGGTACTTCCACTCCGTCATTGTTGATTGGTAGCTCTGAACTGCGCTCTCCATGGGCGGCATTGGTGGAATCGTCGCCAGTAAGTAAATTGGAGAAGTGCCGTCTCCACAATCTCAGCACACACTGTGTATCCGTATTCAGATCTCCATTTTCGTCTCTACAAGTGGATGCTCCGGGCTTGAAACCTTGGGTTAGACGCTTAACCTGTTGATAGAATTTTCGTGCATCCTTCTTGCCCTGGTATACCTCTAGTTCCTCACGCTCACGCTTTTCCTGCTCTCTTTTCTTGCGTCTGAAAAGGCGCCTCTCTTCCTTCCTCTTTTCGCGGTAGTTTTCTCGCACGGCTCGCGTTGCAGCTGACTGCAGCGTTTTTCTGTATGCGGCGTTTTTTACTGCTGTCGCGATGCGACACTCCTGATCGTACCATTGGTTCCGAGGTTGCGGGCGCCGGAAACCAATGACTTCTTCAGCGGCAGCGCGCATGGAGTGGGATATATGCGCCCAAAGTCCGCCGGCGTCGTCGAGTCCAGAGGTTGGTTGGTTGAGCTTAACCGAGAGTTGAGCGGAGTAGGCTTCGGCAGTCCGTTGTAATTGCAGCTTAGCGACATCTAGCTTTCGTTGCATTCCTGTGCGTATGTTCTTTGCATTGCATAATCGCATGCGGATCTTGGCTGCAACAAGATAATGGTCGGAGTCAATGTTGACCCCCCGAAATGTACGCACATCTAGAACACTAGAGGCATGCCTTCCGTCGATTACAATATGATCAATTTGGTTTCTCGTTTTTTGATCCGGGGACAGCCAGGTGGCCTTGTGGATGTCGAGGTTCTTAAATCTGGTGCTACTAACTACCATGTTTCGTGCCGCGGCGAAGTCGATCAGTCTTAGACCGTTGTTCGTAGAGGTCTCGTGAAGACTGAACTGACCGACAGTGGGGCCAAAGATGCCTTCCCTTCCGACTTTCGCATTAAAATCGCTGAGGACTATTTTCACGTCATGGACCGGAAGGTGGTCACGTCCTCAAGACTAGCGTAGAAAGCGTCCTTGACGGCTTCGTCCTTTTCCTCCGTCGGGGCGTGCGCGCAAATAAGCCTTATGTAGAAAAATTTTGCCTTGATGCAGATCGTGGCCAATCTTTCGTTCACAGATGTGAACCGGGAAACAAGGTGGCGTAGTTTCCGGCTAACAACGAATCCACATCCGAATTCGTGCTTCTCCGCATGGCAGCTGTAGTAGATATCGCTGTGTGCTTGTTTAGAGCAGCCTTGCCCTTTCCATCGCATTTCCTGGATGGCGGTGATGTCAGATTGTATTGTTTTGAGGGCTTCCGCCAGTTGGATAATGGCACCTTCCCTATAAAGGGTTCGGACATTCCAGGTGCATATCCGTAAATCATTGTCCGTTTTTCGTTTGCGGTGGTCGTCAACATAATTGGGGTTCTTATCAGAGGCTGGTTTAGTTTTCATTGGGCAGTAGTAATGTGGCGGGACCCAAACCCTGCACACATTCCATGTTTAAGGTCTATGGATCGACCCGCCGCTCAAATTTCGCAGATATAAGCGTTTAAAAAAATGGCAAAAAGACTTAAGAGACGAGCTTGTTCTAATGTGATTTCCAAAGCGAAGTAAATAAGTTAAGTACACTCGATTTTCAGGGCATTATCACTAGTTTTATTATAATGTAGAAGTTTTTGAACATTGCTTGCTTGAACTTATATTTGCATAATACCGAAATGCTATCAAGTTTGGACCACTAGTTTTCAGTTGTAGCTGAATCATTTTTTAAGATTCAGCTCTAAAAGCTTAAGTAATATTGCTCAATTTAGCTTATATACAAAACTTCGTATGGAGCTTGAGATGGAGCAAATAACTTTAATATATACTTGTCTAAGGGAAAATAAAGCTTATGTAATTATTGCCTAAGTTTTTAGGAAACAAGTGTCGAAATAAAATTAACAAAGATAACTTAGATTGTTTTTTTGTACAAAAATTTGAAAGAATTTGAAAAAACTAAGGAACCTCAACATAATTTCATAAAGTCTATTCATGCGTCTATTTCATGCCCATTTTTTTTTTAACGCTTTAAGGATAAAGCATTTAACAGAATATGGAGTAGCTGTAGCGATTCCATGTACTGGCCTCATTAGCTGTTTAGTGTGTAGCACGCTACGCCAAAAAAAAGTCCATAATGGCGTTGGTCGCTTCAGAGAACACTTGTTTATCAATTCTAACGATTTTACAAATAATATTAATTTCGAACACTTATTTCGTTATATACTATGTTTGAATTATTGATTTGAAATACTCGATCCTAAAAAAACGCATCATGAATACAACCTTCAGAGCAGAGCAGTTCTCAAAAGTTAAAGTTAGTTCAACTTGCGCTTCAACTACAGCTACGAGCCACAGCTGTACTACGCATTCTGTGCGATTCCGTGCGCTTAGTACAATTGAACTTTGGAGAGGTCTTACTACGTACTACAAGCAGCACTTTTGAAGCCGTTTAAGTTGCTCCTTAGCCAAAATCAATCACGATTAATGAGAGATGTATTCTTTCATTTCAATAGTAAGATATTTGATAACAATTTATCGACAGATGAAGATGAATTTCACATAATGTGATGTGTTATCGATAATTTTCGTCTTTTTGTGATGAAACTCAGTTTTTTGGGATGTACTTTATTTTTTATCTGAAT
Organism: Coremacera marginata; assembly: GCA_914767935.1. Classification (NCBI taxonomy): domain Eukaryota; kingdom Metazoa; phylum Arthropoda; class Insecta; order Diptera; family Sciomyzidae; genus Coremacera; species Coremacera marginata. The sequence continues at coordinate 210,356,026 of OU612043.1, read as the reverse complement.
GTTGGTCAGAAAATTTCACTAAAATTTTATTGTTCGGAAAAATTCGGTAAAAATTGAAAGACTTTTAAAGCAGTCATATATTTTTTAAAATCACCTAAGAACAGTTAAAAACCGCAAAACATTTTCTCAGCACTTATACGAAATCCGGCTTTTTATTTAGGTAATGAGGGAGCTTTCTCTACAAAGCTACGGTTGCAGATATTTTGTTCATTTATTGCGGTCACATCGTGTTACAGCTTGATAATTTGCCCTTTTTTTGCAATAGCATTTAAAGTTAACAACACTCTTTCTTTTCTACTCAACGTCAACACTGATATATGTCAAAATAGCTGTCAGATGACGTTTGTTCTTTCGCTGCGTTGAATTTTTTCCGCTGTTCATTTGAGGGAGTTGCTTTGGTAGAATCGTGGTTGGACAACTGAACGCGAAATTTAATGTACAAATAATCTGCACACTTATTTTAACTAACTTAAAACTAATATAACTAACATTCAACGGCACGAAAACCAGGAGTGAGAGTGACTTAATAACATAATATATATATATTAAAAGGATTTGCAAAAATTGATTATTTGGAGTGACGAAATTTTTCCAAAAATAAATGCTGTGTGAATCATCAACGTAAATAAAAAAGATATATAAAAATCTCACGCCGCCCTTTTTGTTTGGAATAAAACGATAGGTAGGTTGAATTTAAAAGAAAATGTTTAGTTTTCTAAAACGCGAAAAGGCCAACCAGGAGGTGGTCGAAAATGTTATCGGCGAACTGAAGAAGATTTACCGCAGCAAGCTGTTGCCGTTGGAAGAACACTATCAGTTTCATGATTTTCACTCGCCCAAGTTAGAAGATCCCGACTTCGATGCGAAGCCAATGATTCTGCTCGTGGGCCAGTATTCGACTGGTAAGACTACCTTCATACGTTATCTACTGGAGCGGGACTTTCCCGGCATCCGCATTGGTCCCGAGCCCACCACAGATCGCTTTATTGCAGTAATGTACGATGACAAGGAGGGCGTCATACCGGGCAATGCGCTGGTGGTTGATCCTAACAAACAGTTCCGCCCACTTAGCAAATATGGCAATGCCTTCCTAAATCGTTTCCAGTGCTCGACGGTGGCATCGCCTGTATTGAATGCGCTGTCTATAGTCGATACACCTGGCATTCTTTCGGGCGAGAAGCAACGCATTGATCGTGGCTACGATTTTACGGGTGTTTTAGAGTGGTTTGCCGAACGTGTTGATCGCATTATACTGCTTTTCGACGCACACAAATTAGATATATCCGATGAATTTAGACGCTCCATCGAAGCTTTGAAGGGACACGACGACAAGATTCGCATAATACTCAACAAGGCTGACATGATCGATCATCAGCAGCTGATGCGAGTCTACGGTGCTCTAATGTGGTCATTGGGGAAAGTATTACAAACGCCGGAGGTGGCTCGAGTTTACATTGGCTCCTTCTGGGATCAACCGCTGCGTTTTGATGCCAATCGTCGACTATTTGAAGACGAAGAACAGGATTTGTTCCGTGATTTGCAATCACTGCCACGCAATGCTGCTCTACGCAAACTCAACGATTTAATTAAACGCGCACGTCTCGCCAAGGTACACGCTTTTATTATATCGGAGCTGCGCAAAGACATGCCATCAGTGTTTGGCAAAGATAGTAAAAAGAAGGATTTGATCAAGAATCTGGGCCAGATCTACGATCGCATACAGCGCGAACATTCAATTTCGCCCGGAGATTTTCCGGACATTAAAAAAATGCAAGACTTGCTGCAGCATCAAGATTTTACAAAATTCCATTCATTGAAACCGCATTTACTGGATATAGTCGACAACATGCTGGCCAAGGATATTGCGCGTCTAATGGAGATGATACCGCATGAAGAGCAATCCATGGTATCGGAGCCCATAGTGAAGGGTGAGTACACATACGTGAGATATATTCTATTGCAGGACGAGATTAAAAAACAAAGGATGCGCATAGTTACTGCTCTACTATTGTCAGCCAGTTTCACTTTTTTGTGTGTTCTACTGCACATTAGTCAGTTGCTAAACGTTTTTGTTTTTTGCAATCTTCTCTGCGTTTAGTAACAGATAGTAATTGACCCAGTTAACAAGCATTTCAATATAGCTAAAAAGAGAATAAAACAAGTTTTATGTAAGTACAGCGTATCGCTTTAGTTGTGGCTAGAAATCTACAAAAACAATCAGACTGTACACAGACACACACACGCAAACGATAAAATAGAAAATTGATAAAAGAAATCTTATAAAAGCAAACTCCAAAAGTCATCTTTATGCACTTAAAGAAAAAAATGCACTCCATTTTTGGACTTTATTGTGTAGAAATGACTTTATTGTGTAGAAAAATCGCCCAAAAGAAAAAAAAAAAACGCCAAAAAAAAAAAATTCAAAATTTCCCCTAATAATTTTTCATACAAAAAGAATTGGGCGATTTTGCATTTTTGTTGGGTGAAATTTCGTTTTTGTGTTATATGAAAAATCACCCAAATATTTTTGGCGAAATTGCACTTTTTATTTTTGGGTTATTTTTTATTTTTTTTTTTTGGGTGATTTTTCGTTTTCAATATTTGGCAAAAAACATGAATCAGTCCTTAGAGATAGCAGTATTCAAAGTAAAAGCAGCAGTTTTCTTTTCTTTTTTTTTTTTTGTCGCGCGATTATTTATAAAAATTTTTCGCCTGCGTCACTTTTTTTAACGCGAAATAACTAAAACGAAAGAAGATTTTTGGACGGTTCCACCCTTTTCCAGAATAACCATACCATGAAATTTTTTTTTGTTTTTAACCAAACCGATATAATTCAAAGGGAACAACAAATATTTCGAAGGGACATACAAAATTGGTAATACCTAAAATGTTCTGAGTGCAAAACCAGTCATATCTTCAAAAGTAATAGATTATTTTGATATCCATAACGCTTACTTTTCTAGGAAAAGAGGAAAAGTAATTTACTAACTATAACCAAATACCTACAAAAAACTACATGAGAGCGGCCTAATGTTTTTTCATCATCAGCTTTTTAAGCTCCAAATGCGCATTTTTAAAAAAATAAAAATGGCCACTTTAGCTGAAAGTAATTCCCCCTACGAAATGTTTTTTATATATTTTTGAGTATGGTTCATGGATTAAAATTGGCCTTGGAAGAATTAAAAAAATGGGCTTTGGAAACTCAGCTCATTTCATCAGCTCACAAGGCAAACTTGTTCTCCTGCGAACAATGCAAACATTTTTGGGCGATTTTGCATATTTTTTTTGGGCCATTTTTCGTTTTTGTTAGGTGAAATTTCATTGGGTAATTTTTTGTTAATTTTTGGGTAATTTTTTGTTGTGTGATTTTTCAATTTTTTTTTTATGCGATTTTTCATAGCGCCTGTAGAAATTATTAAAATTGTGAGGTGCATAAAGTTAGTCCTGCTCTTTTTAATTTATAACTTAAGAAACAAAAACTGTTTGATTTGTGCTATCAAGAGCAGCATTAAACAGTTTTATGAGGTGTGCCGTTTAGAATTCGTAAACTGTGCAGCGTTGTGCCCGGCTATTGCTATATTTATGTAATAATTTTTTTTTATATTTTTTGAAGGCTGATTTGTCCTTTAAATTAAAGCACATTCCATTTCCAAAAAAGTCATCCATTAAATGGGACCTTATAAAAAAATGCCGTCATCGCGTGTGTTGCTCAACTCTTTTGGCATGAAGAGCCATGCTTGCTGATAACAAAAAAGCCCAATAATACAGTGTTTTCTTGATAGTTTGAACTCCCAGTGCTCTGGATATCTCGCTAGAGTAAACGTAAAATTTTTTATTTGAGTGCTCTATAGCGTGAACAGAGCAAACCTATGTAACGTGTACAGAGTTCCAAAAACAAGAAAAAAAAAAAAATATGAAAATGAAAACGTTGCAAAAAAAACTATCGGAAACACTATTTACCGTACTATTTCAACTCATTTCTATTGAAATGCAAGCACAAATAAAGACCGTTCAACTTCGAGTTGAAAGTGTTGCAACTAGGGATGACAGGATTAATCGAATGACTAACATTAATCGAGTCTTTCTTTTCAATAATCGATTTAAATGTCTCGAATATTCTGTTTCGATTAATTGAGCAATTAATCGATTAACTGCAATTGATTAATTTCAAAATAACTTTGATTTAATAAATGATTACACAGTTACACATTTCCCCGAGAGGAGCTGAGCTTTTATTTGAATTGTCAAGTTTTAGACTTAAAACGAAACATCATTGAAGCATGGGAAGAAGTGAAGACGGCTTATCCGAAACTTTACTTGCTGTCTAACAAATATTCGCATTTGATTGGTACATCAGTACCCGCGGAACATCTATTTTGTAAAGCGAAAAGCCGAAGCAGACTGACAACCAAAAAACTTTTGAATTACTTTTTCGACAGACTTATTTAAACCAAAAATGTTAACTGAATTCATATAAACATACAGGGTGTCCCGCAATTGAGTGCAACTATTTACGGAGCTGAAAGATTATGTGGAGCTGAGCATAATATCGTATGGGAGGGGGATGGGGGGGGGGGTCTATTTTCACATTCTTAATAGCTACAGGGTTAATTAATATTTCACGACTTTGATTGTTTCTAGCAGAAAAACTAACTTACATAAAACATTCATTATTTTGATAGCTCATTTTAAAGGCAATAAAATCACCTTTCCAACGGTATATCAACAAACCCCACCAACTTAACCAATCGGTTGAAATAAATCGGCACGTAACGAATCACTTACGGCACGTAACGAAACTACAAAATTTAACTCCCTGTGTTCTTATGTATTCATGCACACTAACCGGCGTCGAAACGACAACGACCGACGAAAAAGCCGGTGGCTATAAAACCAAAGAATACTGACCGGCTTGTAATTTGGTTTCGTTACATGCCGTAAGTGGTCAGAGGCCTTAAATCAAAAACATTGGAACATCTTTTTTTAATATTAAAAACAAAAATAATCGAAAATGTCGACTAATCGATTAAATGCTTGCAATTAATTGCAATTATATTTTTGGTCTTGCAATTAATCATTTGATATATTAATCGAGTAGTGAATTTGAATTGCCATCCCTAGTTGCAACACATTATCGCAAAAATGGTTTAAAAAAGCCAATATTTTTATAATAAAAATAAAAAAGTGCAATGATCGAAAAGGATGGGAAAAACGCATGAGTTTCAAACTTGTCCAAGCAACAGTGGCGGATCTAGAATTCCCCCCTATGGCGAGGGGGAGGGGTAGTTAAACACTGGAAAATTAAGAAAAAATAAAAAATTGTCATTTGGACATGTAGTAAAAATATATCTTCAAAATCGTTAGTACTACAAAAAAATATTAAGGACATATTGTAAAGACCTTGAATTGATCTTCTTTGTGGTGTAATTTTTTACCAACACTTTCATGGAAAATTTGAATCACCTCAATCGTAAAACATTTTCTGCCGGGAGTTGTAAAATGGAGTTTCCGATTTTAAGATTACAGATAAAGATTTCTCGTTTTATTTTATTTTACGCTCATGAATATCGACGGTTGATGAACAAATTGGAAACTCCCGGGAGAAAATATTTCATGATTAGGGTGAATATTTTTGGCCACTAAAAATTTTATTCACATTTTTCATATTCAGCACCCCTATTTTTTGGTGTTCTGAAAACATTGTCGTATTGAGTCATTCATACTTAATGCATTCTCAAAATTTCATGTTGGAAAATTCTTACGTCATCTTACAGGTCATTTACAGGAAAAATCTTACCCCCACAAGGGTAGTAATTTTTGTGGACAGCCAAGCGGCCATCAAAGCATTGAACAGTAAAACAACGAAGGCTCAAACAGTGCAAAACTGTAAACTGGCACTGAACAGCATCTGCAATATCCATAATGTCACTCTCTGCTGGGTTCCCGGACAAAGCAATATTGAAGGGAATCGCGCAGCAGATGAACTGGCAAGGCGTGGAGTAACCGCAAGTACAAACAGTGCTGATATAGAGGTGCACATTCCAATAGGCGTCGTCAAAAGGAGTATAGATCTTAAAGCCAGAGATATTGCTAACACAAACTGGGCATCCAGAGGTGACTGCAACATATCTCGAAAGCTTTGGCCGGAACTAAATGAAAAGAGAACTAAAAGCCTTCTAAAAGCCTTGTTGCAGTTCTAACAGGACATTGCCCCATTGGGGTAATGGCTAATAGAATGGGCATAGCAGCGCCAGACTTTTGTCGGAGCTGCAAGGATCCGGAAGAAACAGAAACAATAACTCACCTCCTATGTGAATGTCCAAATCTACAGAATCGTCAACTCCGATATATGAGGAACATATTTTTCACAGACTTGGAAGAGTTAATGAACACACCACTGCTAGACATCTGGAGGTTCATAAAAAGCACAGGATGGTTTGAGGAATAAATAGGAACAATGGTTTTAAAATGGTACCACAAACATATAAAGGGATTCGCAATGGACCTACAGGCCCCCGCGGAAGCGCCGGTAACGGTGCACGACCCTACTTACCTAACCTAACCTACGTGCAAAATTTGGAAAAAAAAAAATTAGAATCGTCAGTCAGTTTTTAGACAAAAGCGTCCGATTTGACATGGAATCACAGATATTCATAGGATTTTTATTTTACTAAAAGACTTAACAAAATTACAAAAAAATAACAAAAAATTTCTTATACAAAAAATAAATAAGCTTTACATTCATATACTTCAAGACATATCTGTGCAATTTAAATAATATATTGCATAATGTTAATAGAATTATAAAAAATATAAAATATACATTGCTTGAATGTGGAGGTTTGATTAAGCATTTTCGTGCTTCTTTGTGGATCTTTTTATTCATGCTACTCCAGGTTTATTTGGAATTGCATATTGAATTGTGATGCTATTTAAATAATTCATATTTTTTCTATTGGGAGGGTCAAATGTAATGCTCAGGTTAATTTGGAATTTCTGTTTAAAGAATAAATATCAGGGCTCGGATTTTGTTGACATGTTAATTTTTTCAGCTATAACATAGGTAATTCCTGATGATTGAAAAATACTGTCTATTATCTCCAGGTACCGCAGCCTAAAACTTTCCGCAGGCATTTTTTTCGGCTGTTTTAGCCATTTCTATTTTTTAGGTAATTTTTCATAGTTTTAGGTTGTTTTTTGAAGTAATTTTTATGGATTTTAACATATTAAGGCATTTTTTTTTACAGTAAAAACTGCCGTAGATACTTTTGAAAGCCTTCAAGACAAAGCAGTTGAAGAACCCCAAACATTGTTTTTCAACAATGAAATAAAGGGTATAATTTTAAAAAATTTAAAAAATTAAAAAAAAAAGAAAGGTATGTTTCAATCCATCAATCAATCCAAATATGGATTGAATAAAAATACCACGTATGAAGGTAAAATAAAAAGTGAAAAAATGTTGGGGATATGCAACTAAAAATAAATTTGTATGTAAATGTCATTTCATCTTTATCATTTATTGCAACGTAATGCAGTTGCAAACATTTTAACTAAAAACATTTCAAAATCTATTCACATTTTTGTTTTCAGGTAATTTTTATGATTTTTTTAATACATATTTAAAGTTTTGTTTTTATTCTTATAAGGTAATTTTTGGATGTTTTTATATCATAACGTGCTTGTTGGGATCTTAAAAATTTCAATATAATTTATAACTTATTTATTCATTTACTTTTTCAAAAGAACATTACAAGACCAACCTTAAATTGCAATAAAAAATAACTTGATAACTATTGTAAAACTGAGAGTTTCATTTTAACTCTACTTTTCACCTTTGTAGTTCATGCTTCTAGGTGAGAGCCAATACCAATCAGCTTTCTAGTCCAAGAAGGAAGAGGGGGAGGGCGTTAAAGCCCTTTAAGCTCGCATGTAGATCCGCCACTGCCAAGCAAAATCAACAATTTTCAGTATATATATAGTGGTCATGTGTTTTAAACGCATGCAATTAATATTTTCAATATTTTTGTTATGAACAACTTCTGCAAACATTAGTTCACGCTATCCAGACTGTACTGTAAGACATACAGTGTATGTATTTAAAAACCTGTGTAAAAGCAGCAATTGTTCTAAACCCAACATTCTCTAAAGATAAGCACTCATAGCAGCGCTCTTCTACTTCTGCAATATTATGTTTTTAATTTCTTAATTTCTTAAGTGTTATGCAACAATTTTAAAGTAACTATTTGTAGCCATTATTGTCAACCTGTTGCTGATAACTTGTTGCCGATAAGCTTACATTCTAAACTATACTTTTATGTAGTATTGTTGAATCATTTTAGCATTAACCAAAATGGGGAAAAAGTAGCACACCTCTTAGATTACGTTTAGCATTTGAATCAGTCTTGTTCATCGTATTTATATACAAGTGGCAATTTTTCTGCCATTGACTAGCTGTGTATTTTTCTGTATGAAAAATGATTACCGATAGAGTTGAAACATAGTTTGATATTGTGACGAAAATGTTTGCGATAAGAAATAAGTATCATCATTTTGCAAAATGAGGTAATACATTACAGATAACAATTTATACGTATATAACAAGTCGATATCATATAAATAAACTGGGTGCTAGATGCATACTTATTCATACAGAGCTTGTTGCTAGTTGACATGAGTATTGTAGTGCATTTTTTCTTTAATTATCTGACTTTTAATCTGTTATCTTGGTGCATATTCCATGGTATTAACGCTTATTTTATATAAAATAAAGATTTACATTTTCAACTAATATTTATAGATAATTACTTCAAGAACTCTATGTATAAAATGCTTCATAGCATGCGTCATTATTAATATTATCAAAATATAATAATGTGCCTTTAATATATACCAGGGTATATATTAAAGGGCACGAATTTTGTTACAGTGAATTGAGAGCTCTATCTAAACATGCTGGAACCATTTACCCTCCCCCCCCTCCCCCCATTTTAGAAATGGCGTAAAACCGCTGTAACGAAGGGTTTCAATAACAATAAACAACAAAAAAATTTCGCCGCGCTCGGCAGTATAGAAGCGACAAAATTTTCTTTTTTAAAGTATTTCTGTTCGTAGTGAGATTCGAACCCACTTTCTTCCGATCTTAAGACGAAAGTTCATTCATTGTAAAGCAAAAATTAATAACAAAATTTACATACAATTCCCAAAAATGTACTAAAATGTATTGCACCAGAAATAATGACGCTACAGGCGCTACACCAAAGCCGGGCAGGTATTAAAGCCAGTCATTTTTATAAAGAATTGCTTGGAAGTTCTTTCGTTTTTTTGTTAGGACTTATTTCACTTGGGAGTTATCTTATTTTATCGTGAGCGTAACCATCGAATTGATCTACGCAGTATTAAATTAATCTGTGAAATCTTTTACATTGTTAAAAAACCTGGTCATTTTATCCGCTTACTGGAAGCAAGCATTCTATTGCCAAATAAAAAACATATAGATTTATATATGCCAAATAAAAACATCCCAGGCGAAAACCGACTTACGGTTGTAAGCGACACCTAAGTAAGTAAGTAAATAAAAACAACATATAAATTTATAATTAGAACTAAATTAAAAATTTCCCATTAATCACGTAAAGGTTTACCTCGGTTGTTTATACTTTTCTAATTGAACTATTACGCATGAGTTTTGTGCTTTAAAGGAGAGATCACCCCTTATGTTGTACCCTCGGACCCGAATTTGTCTCTTTGCGAGCGTGAATGATAAAATATTTAGTTTAACCGTTTAAATCTTTCAATTTTGTACACTTTTTTTACTTCTCCATCTTTTATATATATAAAAATAAAATGCATTGTGTATGAAATTGATGTTCTCTCTAATGCGTGGTCCGATTTTGTTTCTGGAATTTTCCATGAAGGGTGACGTCAATACGAAAGTTTTTGTATGTTTGTTGGTTCATGAGTTATAGGCATTTAAACATGTATTTGTGCGTATATGGTGTGTATGGGAAATATTTTCCAATCCCTACATCTCGGTAAATATGGGTACTATTGGTATTGGAATTTGGTACAGATGTGGGAAGGATAATTTTCAAACACAGTAGGAAAAGTGGGCGGATTAAGTCAAAAGGGCGTGGCACTATAAATAAATAACTATATTCTAGTAAACATGTGTACTAAGGTATTGTAATAAAATAGCAAGAAATCCTCAAGAAATTTGTACGCAAAAACAGCAATCGATGTTATATTATTAAAAATAAGTTTAAAAGCCACGCCCCTATATTGAAAAAACAAAGTTGTTTTGTATTAGATTTAGATAAAAAAAAAAAAATTCCATGCCTACCTGCTAAGCCTACTAACATTGAAAAACAAAATTAGAAGTGAACCACTGAATCGATTTGAACAAAATATGTATCAATCAATTCTGATTGCATTTAGATGACACTATTTAAAAACGCTCACAATATTGAAAAATATAACAAGAAGAAAACCGCTTGCAGCTTGCAGATTTGCAGTTAACAAAGTCAGCCTGCCCCGCTTACCTTATTTAAAAAAAAAACATAATAAGACGTGAACAGCTGAGCCGATTTCAGCAAAAATGAAATCAATTAAATCTGTGTGTCATTGCGACATTCCAGCAAAAAAAGTGCTTCCAAAAGAAGGTAAAGTAGAAGGAGAAGTATTGAATTCCATCCCTTCCACTTTTATTACCAGAAGGCATTCTTTCAACATATGCATGTAATTGGATCATTCTCCAGAAGTGCTTTCAGAATGTTTTCAAAGGATGATTTCTTTGACGCATTCTATGAAAAGAGTGATCGTTGCTATCAACCGACCAAATAATGGAAAATCCGCCCTTTATGAATAAATTAAATTTGCAATATACGCGGTATTGTAATATTGTTCTTTCCTTGCCTCAATCATTTCATTATTATTTTTAGCCGATACCTTTAATTTTTAATAAAACAAAAAAGTTTACTAAAACAACATTTGTGAAACAGTGCGGGTAATTTGATCATCATGGTAAATGAATTAATGTATAAATTGCTTAAATAAATAAAATTTAAATGTTTCTCCGAGAAAATATTCTAAAATCATAAGTTTTTAATAACTTTTCTTTTTTCACCTGTGGTTCCATTTTCTGGATTTGCCAATATGTAAACCTTTAATAAAATTATATCTTTAAAACTGGATTAAAACGAAATTTTCAATCTTTCTAAATAAACTTCAACAATGTTTGCCGAGTATATAATTTACTCCAAATCGTTCAAAAAGTATACAGTTTCTTAACGTCGAAACAATTATCACCTATGGAACATGCTTCAAATCTTACTAATGTAGCATTTTATGAGTCACTGCGAATTAAAACGTACCCAATACAATAATGAAAATAAAAAAAAAAAGTCACACTTGACGGCACTACATGTAGTATGTTGGACTGTAAATACGCCTGATGAGTGCGCAAAGCATGACCAAAACTAATAATAATAAAAACAAAAAACAATAAAATTGAGGAAAGTGAGATGCCATCGATTTGGCTTGGAAAATTGACTTTAGCTTTAAATGTACCAAAAAAAAAAAAACCTAAGTTGAAGAGTTGGTCTATAAAAATAATTCTCAGCTAAAAATCTAAAAGCTAAAAATCTCAGCTAAAAATCTGATCAGATTTTTTACTTGCACTGAACTTAGGTAGGTAAAAAAACAAAAGAGTATTATTTTATGTAAAATATTTATCTGACCAAATGAAAATTGACTAACTTTGATGTATGGGAATAAAACAAGGGCACAATTAACTGCCTGTTGGTTCAACATTCAGCATAGAAGGAAGTTGTTAGCAGAGGTAATGGACTGAATTAAAACAAAACAAAAACAAAAAATGTGTGTATTCGTTTATATTTACAATATACAACGTCATTTATAATTGTGTACCTAACGCACTAAATTGTTGACTATCGATTGAGTATGATTTTTATTTAGTTTCTAGAGCAGAAATAAAGCTAAATTTCCAGACAGTTTAACTACTAGCGTGCACGATATTTCATTTATAGCGTGCTAGAAAGTTCAAGGACACCTACAAGCAGCTGTGTATTGTTCTTTATTTTCCTTGTCTTAATAAATATTTAGTTAACTGCTTTAAATTTGTATGGGAAACGATTTTTGAATCATTTTATGTGACTGGAACTGAGTAATAAATTTTTGGTTTTTCATTTGAAGAACATATAACAATTACAGCACGTATAATCCTTACTAATACTGTAGAACAGTGGTTCTTAACCTTTTATCGATGGCGGATCACTTAAGCTGTTTTTCGTTAGTAGAGGACCACCCAAATAATAATCAGAAAAAAGGAAAATTAGAAATAAAGTTGTAACAAAACAGAGCTATTGTTGCTCGAAAAAAATAAATATATTTTTTTTTATTCGAAAGTCCATCGCAGGACATTTGTTGCGCTTGCTGACCTACTTTTGCTTATTATTAAGTTTGTTGTTTTTTTTTTTATATTGTAAATTCTTTGCACTTTTTATGTATTTAATTGTTTACATTATCAATGCCAAATAAGCAATATTTATCATGAATTCAGTTTTTGTCATTTATTGAAGTTAATGTTAATTAGTCAATATTTAAATTGTTTAACTTAGCAATATGTTTTATATTTAAGCAGGTAAAAGGAATTAATAAAATTAGTTATTTATTTTACACTAATCATTATATTGCTTTTATTTAACTCTCTACGTAAACAATCCAGGTGCAAGTGCCTGTGTTTGTTAAGTGTTCAATCCAGACGAATCCAAGTTCAAGTGCTTGTGTTTGCACCGCTGGAACAAAACAAATTCAATGTTCCATCTAGATTGTTACGAAGATCTGATGTTTTTTACTTAGAAACTTGTAGAACAAACTATGCTTTTAATTCTCCTTTATATAGAGCGTTATCAAACTTTAATGGCTTAGCGTAATGTTGATTTTTCTGTGCAAAAATTAGAAATGAAAAATTTATTAAATCATCATCTTCATCGTTTCCTCGAGCTCCTAGGCGTTCTGTTTTGGGCCATCTGTTTGAGTTGGCCCCAGGAATATCCCGAATCGATAACCTCTTTTTCCAGGCATCGCCTCCATGCAAGTTTAGGGCGTCCCCTTCTTCGGTTTCCTTGCGGGTTCCAGTCGAGAGCTTGGCGGCATACTTCGATGGGTGGTTTACGCAAAGTATGGCCTATCCAGCTCCATTTCGTCAGTTTGATCGTTTGCCTTATCGGAAGCGTGTCACATTTTCTAAGCAAGCTGTCATTCCTTATAGTGTTGGGTCACAAAATTTTTAAAATGCGGCGAAGACAACGGTTGACGAAGCTCTGTATTTTGCTGTTTAGCGCCTCCGTCGTGAGCCAAGTCTCGCAACCATTTAAAAGAACTGCCAGCACGTTGGACTTAAAAGTACGGAGCTTGGTATGGATAGAGAGTAGAGATGAGTTCCAAATACTTCCCAGTTGAGCGAAAGCATTTTAGCTTTTCCTATTCTCGTTTGTATGTCTTTTGACACGCTGTTGTTAGGGGATAGGATGCTGCCGAGATATTAATGTTAAGGCCTGAGTTAATGTTTGTGGGGTTGACGCACATCGCTTTTGTCTTGTTGATGTTGATGTGTAGACCAGCTTTCTCGGAATTGACAACGAGGTCGTTCAGCTTTTGTTGCATGTCTGAGTTTTCACGGAGAGAAGACATATGTCATCGGCATAGTCAAGATTCTCAAGAGTTTCTGCAAAGTTCCAGAAAAGACCCCTGTTCTTTCCGTGGACAGTATCGTAAAGGATCTGATTGATGGCAATTAGAAACAAAATCGGAGAAAGCAGGCGGCCGAACGCCGGAGTTTGTGCCGAAAGTTTCTGACAACATGCCATTATGTAGCACTCTGCATCTGAAGCCGTCATACTGGGATTCTATAAGCGCTATCAGTTCACTTGGCACGCCTCTCTTCACGAGTGCTCGCCAGATAGAATGTCGTGAGACGCTGTCAAAGAATGTGGTGTAGTCAATATATGCGAGGTAAATAAGAATCATTGTTAAGATCCAAAAAAAAATTGTAAATAAGAATCATTGTAAGCAGTAAATGGTATAAAGACCAGTAGTTTAAAGAAGAACATTAATTTTTAATGGAGTTGTCTTTGAAGCCAATCTTATTCGAGTCTTATTAAGTTCATATCTATTAAGTGTTGAGTTTTAGATTGGTTGATAAGGTTTTTTTTAAACTTATAAACTTTACCAACCTCAAGCGATACCATGGACCAATTGAGAGGCGAGTTTGGTAAGCAATTAACCTCTCGTATAAGCGTTGTCCATTCGCCGCCAAGATCGTGCAATTTGACCCCACTAGACTATTTCTTGTGAGGGTACATCGTCTACAGGGATAAGCTGTCTACAACCGCTGCCTTGAAAGACAACAGTAAATGTGTCATTGGTGAAATACCGGCTAAAATGTTGGAAAGTGTGCCAAAATTAAACTTTCAGAATAGACCACCTGAATCGTAGCCGCTGGCAACACTTGCATGAAATAATCTCTAAAAAGTAAATGGCAGGCATAAATTAATCGATACAAATAAAATCTTTCATTCACTTTTGCTTTCACCAAAAAAATTACCTTTTAAAGAATTACCTCCTAGAGAAAACGTGCTTGTAAGATAAATATAAGAGTTCAAAATTTTTCGTCAGTAGAAAACCATATCTCAAAACGAACTCCAATAATAATTAGGATATGATCAGTAAAGTTAACCAAATGTTTCGAAATTATTAAACTATTTTATTATTTTGCATATAATGAAAATTAAATCAATAATCAAATATATTATAAACTGTTCAACTTACAGAAAAACTATTCCGGCATAAATTGAAAAGTATAAGATTTTGCATTATTTAAAAAGAAAATAGTTTGTGTGGGTAACAAAAACTATTTATAAAAAAAAAAAATTTTAAAAATTTATATATGTTCGGAACTATTTTACACATTATAAATGAGATTTTTGAGCTTGCATTTTTCTGACTAACTGCTGAATTCTTGGTTCGGTATTGCTCAAAGCTACCCGCAAATCATTCCTAGCAACCAAACAATGTCTGTGTTTGTTTTTTATTAATAATAGCGCCGAGAATCCCTGCTAGTATAGTTATGCTGTTGAAAACAGAGTAAAATACCGCAAAGCGATTCTTGAATTTTACTAAAGTAACCTGGTTTTTGGCTCTAGAAATCTTCAAGGCTTTTACCTGACTGTCTGACTGACCTGACTGTTTTAGCTGTCAATGCTTGACGATGCGTGACAATGCGTTGCTATGACTGATGGAGTCTTTTTTTATTAAGTCTGTAAGACCAGACCGAGAACCAAGCATAGTAGGAGCTCCATCTGTACAAAAGCCAACCAGCTTTTTCCACATAACACCATGTTTATCAAAGTATTGGCGAATAGTTTTCATAACGTCTAAACCTTGTGAGGTGCTTTCCAGTTCCTCTGAAAAAAGTATTTATCCTTTAAATAATTCTTGATCTAAGAACCTGAAAAAAACACAAGAAGTTGACAACATTGTGCAACGTCTGCAGATTCGTCACACTGCAGAGCAAAATATGGACTCTTGTTTTCCTAAACTCTTTTGACATTTTTTGAATACGCAACCTCACCGTGTCATTTTATAAGGCAATTTCTCGTATTTGTATTTCAGCGTCGGTGCCTAAAACTTGTTTGACAGCACTGAGCAAACAAGGTTTTATTACAGATTCATCAATTGTGTGGGATTTTTTTGCTTTCGCAATCAATTGTGAAATATGAAACGATGTAGTCAATGCATTTTCCGAAGATTCATAATGTGCACCGCTGGGTTTAAGAAGTGATTTCTTTAGATTTGCTAATTTACCTTTAAAAAATTGAAGATATGAATGAATGAAGGTGGTATGTCGCATTTTCGGTGTTCTATACATGGATCTTATGTGCATATAAACAATTTTAAAACTTAAAACAAGCATGTTAATTTTAGAAATTAACTACTTGACAAAGTTTGATGTAATATAGATTTCAGTACAAATGTGATACTTTGAACTCTATTTTCTCGAAGCTAGATAATTGCGACATATCACCTTCATTCATTCATGTCTTCAATTGTGGCGGACGTTCACAAACATTGGGATGAACTTGACTTCGTTGGTAAGAACAATTGCACATAAAATGCATAAAACACATTGAAGTAAAACCGAATCTGATGTAATTACTTTCATACTTCCGCTTTGCTGTCATTTTCTGAAATCAAATAAAATCTGTCAACAAAACGACACTAAAATTAAATATTCAGTATTAACTAGAAAAAAAAACAATTTATAAATTCTCTGGCAACAGGAATGCACAGTAAATACTTTTATCAAAAAAAATTGCCTTTTTTAATTATTTCTATCATAAATAGCTAAAAAAGCTATTTACGCCTTCGCGGACCACTTGCGAAATGCTCACGGACCACTTGTTAAGAACCACTGCTGTAGAGGATATATTTGTATATGTATGTTAACCCATTTTTGTCCAACATTGCGTATACGCAACGGTGTACTTTTTTTAACCTGGAGGTCATACCGTGATAGATGTTCATAATCTCCAAAAAGAATATAAAATTTTAAGAATTTATCTAATCGACCAGTTTTCGCTCAAGGCAAAACAATTGCGTTTACTTACATTTTCAAGCTTCGGGAATTTGGGAATTTTACAGAGTAAAAAAGAGTGATATTGAGGTGATGGTTTTTATTAGAAGAAATTTGTTTAGGGTTGTCAAATTTTCAAATTTGGTAAAATATACATTGATGTTTCAAAAATTTTTTTTGTTTTTCAAAAACAAAGATGGCGCTGGCTACAACGATTGTTGTAAAAGACCTCTTGTCGTACTGCGGGCATTCTGCTGGCTCCTAGGTTGACCCGAAAAAATCTTCTATCTGAATGAAACAGAATTTTAAAAAAGTCTTTTTTAAAAATTCACTCGTACTTGGAATAAAAAAAAAATTGCATATTTTACTTATTTCTTTATTTTAAATTTTGAATAAAACGATTTTAAAAATTTATTTATTTAAAAATCAGTTTCACTCGGATTGATTAAAAAAATATTGTTCCAAATATTGTAAGGATCGTTCGAGTAGTTTTTGAGCTTGGTTGTCCGCAGTTTTGAAAAACGTAGTTTTGAGAAAAGCGACTTTAAAGTTATACGAAACAAATAATACGAAAACGTAAGTGTTCAAAACTTAATTAAATCAGTATATATATACACACAAAAAACATTCTAACATTAGAATGTTCCCCTTCTCAAATATACCGGTTTGAGCAGATAAAATAAATGATATAATAAAATACCAGCTATAGTAACTTGATTTTTATATTATATCGAATTCAAGCGTGGGTCTCTTTTCAAGCTTATAACTTTCTTAATATTCAAGATAACTCTTAAATTCTTTTTTTACATATTTTTGAGGTGTTGTTAAGTCATTTAAAGTGAAAAATTTTTGATTCTGGGTGCCTCTAAATGTATTGCCGGCCTTAAAGCGGAATTCCACAATTTTGGATTCTATGTTTGAACACATTTTGTTTGTTTTATGACATTTTATATTAAAAATTTATTTAAAGTTTGAAATTGAAAAATAGCATAAAACGCAATTTCCACTGAAAACACTAAAAAGATTGAGTAGCGTTTTTGACAAAACATTAACAAATAAAGTAACAATTGTGTATATTAAAAAAAAAAAAAAAACATGAACTGAATGCTATTTATTTACATACAGCCACAAAAAATATACACAAACATGTTTTTACACGATAAAAATGACGTCCAAATGAAAGAAACAAATTTAAAAGTTTCCCTCTATGGAGGTTTTTATAGTACCTACTTTTTTCCTTCGCAAATTCAATGTTTAAAACCTAAGCAAAAATTTTATTAAAATAAAGATGATATTCTAGATGTAATGTATAAATCACAAACCTCTTTACATAAATATATTTAATGTAATGGTAACAATCATGAACTGTTTTCTACTTCAAAATAACATAAATAATTAATCAATTCAATTTGAAAGTGTCACCACACTATTTTTTGTCACAAGAGAAGTGACAAAAAAAATTCTATATTATTAAAAACAATGTTTGTGTAAAGTTCTGTCCAAAAATGGACATCTTATTCAGTGGTCAGCAATAAATGGGTGTATAAAGAAATAAGTTCGATTAAAAAGAATTATTTTCCAGCTAGCATTTGACTTGGATTACTTTCAGCATCTTTAAGGTAAAAAAAATTAATCTTTTCTTAATTGAACCTTTCTTCTTGAAATTATTTTTAGGTACCTTGTAAGCATGATAAACTGAAAAGTAGTTTCTAATACTGCTATTTATACACATATTAGAACTCCATTATATATTCCCTTCAAGTTTAATTCTCTTAACTTAGACTTATCTAGTTGCTTATTATTTTTTTTGTTTTTATAAAAGTTATAGCTTTGCATGCATAAATAAAATATCTTCCCAGAAAGATCTTCCCAGAACTTCCCATTTAGAGTTATTTTGTTTTCATATCCAAAGCTAAATTATTGTTATCATATGATATGCTTTATTTGTTTAGTAAATTAATTTTATACATAAAATAAACTTTAAAGGTATATAAAAGTTGCCTTAGATTTTGGTTTTTGTTGTCAATCGACGGCTTTTTAAAAGGTTTTATTTATAAATGATAAGTTAAGTCAATATAATAAATTAAAATTACCTCGCAACTAAATTTGTGGTTTGTATATGGAAATATTTCGGTTCTGCTGTAGATGCTTCAGTTAAATTAAAAAGCAGCAATTAGCAAAAAAATATCAGATTTTAAGCTTTTCAAAAGCTCACTCAGCTGTGCTTTAAAAAAATAAACAAAACATGCAAGTAGCTTATTAAAAATATTTTTCAAAAATAAAAAAGCACTCACATACGTTGCCAAACTAGAGATAGATAAAGCACACATTTTGCCTTCTGAACTGAAGAGCTTTCTATGCGTTCGGAGTAATCAACACACTGCTGTACTTTGTGCTAATTTAATTGCAAATATTTGTTCTGATACTGTACTAATTTTGTCTTCTTTGATAATTCAACCTCTTAAGTTATTTATGCTATAAAGAGGATCTTCCGGCATGTGGAGAGATTTGAACGCGTATTAATATATTTAATTTCTAGTGTGTTCAACGAGATGAAATGCTTGCAACCAAAATCATCTTTGTTTTTAAAAATAATTAAAAATTATTCGGTTGTTAAGTCGAAGGTTAACAGTTTGAAAAAGAGGTTTTTTTCTGAGGTCAAATTCCGAAGATCGGTTTCAAAAATTAAAATAATGAAATATTTTCAAGAAGTTGCAATCCAATCACTTGTTTTCTTTTAGAACAATTTTCATGCTATGATCGTTATTGATTTGATTGCTATTGACTTTTGCAATGAAAGAATTAGAAAAAAGTGATCATTGTATAATCTCAACATATTTCCAATTTGTTTATTTATAAGATGATCTATCTTAGTTTTAGTCTCAGATTTTTGAATCGCAGTTTGAGCATTCAATTACACTGGCTTACAGCCAAAATGCAGATTCATTTAGTATTTCGGATCGCTAAACTCTAAAATCACATTAAAACATTTTTCATTGATAGATTAGATTTTCGAAATAGGAGTTTGTTGGTTTTTTTTTTTTTTTTTGTTTTGGAGGTAACTTCACATGTTTAACCATACCTCGATTTAGAAACCAATTGGGTTGCAAAAAATATCAAAGTTAAAGTAATAAAATCTCCAATAATCGCTTCTTGCATTGTTCTATTGCCCATTGAAATGAAAAACAGCCTGAGTTCTTACAACATAATATATTTAGTTAATGTATTATTAGGCTTATCTGGACACCAGTGCGTATTTTGATTTACTTTATATTGATGTCTTGTGCAATTTAATCGGACGTTTCTAAACTGAGTTGAAGCTACATAAAAAAAAATAGAATAACAGGTCATTCAATAAGTCTGTAAGATAAGTAAGAAAAAAACAAAATTTTTATAAAACTCGATTATATTATTCAGCATAGTTGCCTTTGAGAGCGATACAACGAGTATAGCGATTTTCCAACTTTTCGATACCACTTTTATAGTACGATTTCTCTTTCTCGTCAAAATAGGCCTCAGTTTCAGCGATTACTTCATCATTGGACTTGAATTTCTTTCCAGCAAGCATTCTCTTGAGATCCGAAAACAGGAAAAAGTCGCTGGGGGCTTAATCTGGAGAATACGGAAATCAATTTTGCCATCATTTTCATCGATTTGTGACATGGTGCATTGTCTTGGTGAAACAACACTTTTTTCCTTTGCAAATGTGGCCGTTTCTTGACGATTTCAGCCTTCAATCAATCCAAAAGTGCACAGTAATTGTCGCTGTTAATGATGGTTCCTTTTTGGAGATAGTCGATGAGTATTATTCCTTTCGCATCCCAAAATATAGACGCCATCACCTTACAAGCCGTCTGCTGGGTCTTTGCTCGCTTTGTATTCGGTTCGTCGACTGCTGTCCACTCAGCTGACTGTCTTTTGAATTCTGGTGTGTAATAGTGAAGCCATGTTTCATCCATTGTCACATATTGACGATAGAATTATATTTTATTGCTGTTTAACAGCACCAAACACTCCTCTGAAGCATCAATTCGTTTTTGTTTTTGGTCGACTGTGAGCTCACGCGACACTCACTTTGCACAGAGCTTTCGCATACCCAAATGTTCGTGTTAAATGGTAAAAACACTACCATCTGATATCTTTACAATGTCAGCTAGCTCGTGCACCTTCAATTTGCGATCGTTCATAACCATTTTGTGGATTTTTTTGATGTTTTGTGGAATAGTAGTCTGATTTGGGCGTCCTCTGCATCATTTGTGCTGGTACAACCACGTTTAAATTCAGCAATCCACTTTTCTACCATTTGTCTCGATGGAGCAGAGTCCGGATAATGTTTATCAAGCCATTGTTTGGTTTCCACTGTCAAAGCATTATCAAAACTCGAAATTCACTTTTTTCTATTTTTTGAAAATTATTATTATTATGTATTGAAAATACGAGGGGTGCCTTTTATATTTCGGGATTAGAGAACAAAAACAAATATACGTAACAATAGTTGCACACAAAATGCTATAACTCACGAATCAACTGTCAGATTGTTGTCAAATTTTTATACGTATCGTTGGAAGGTTGGTACTAAAAAAAAATCATATGGAAAAAATCTAGTAACGCCATCTATGTGTCATGCTATGGACTTTTTGAACGTACTGTTACTCATATAAATAAAAAATTTTTCGTTTTTGAGCTTAGCGGTCCAAAATACAAAGGAAAAATATAGTGACATTGAATTCACTTGAATTTTTTGTCATTTTGTAAACTAGTGCTATTAAAATTTGGTGTAGTTTCTTCATTCTTCGGCCTTATTTCATAACCATATTAATATTAAATATCAAATATTAATTAAAAATCTAATTTTTTTTAATAAAATTACCATTTTGGCAATTTCAAAGCATACTTCTGATAAAAAAAAAATTATTGAAGAAGAGGATGATTCGCTCGAAATTAAAAAAAAAAATAATTGGATTCATCCAAGCGTTTATCTTGAAAATTGTGATATTTAATAAAGGAGTTGTTCTGAAGTTTTATACCAAAAAAATTTTTTTTAAGGTTTTACAATATATAAGACAACTCTTAAAGCTCACAA
The DNA here is from genome assembly GCA_914767935.1 of Coremacera marginata. NCBI lineage: Eukaryota > Metazoa > Arthropoda > Insecta > Diptera > Sciomyzidae > Coremacera > Coremacera marginata. The sequence goes on along the minus strand of OU612043.1, from coordinate 210,334,292 downwards.
AATAGAAATTGATTGTTTTTGTTGCCGTCATAAATAAAGGTGCAGCTGAAGCAGACATCTATGTGTGTATTCATTCTTAATAATAAAATAGGTATATAAAAAGTTATGAAATACAGAATAGCTTGAATCAATGTGCGAACACAGAGAATACAAAATCAAAAAAACTACACGTATATGCAGCTTTTCTACACATTTTGACCGGGATTATGCACCCATCACGTTTGTGTAGCTTTTCTGCACGTACGTTTAGAAAGAGTAGATCTAGAAGCGGCATTTAGGTTTCTTATATGCGGATGTAGAATTAGGGTTTCTACATCTACCTTAAGCTTTTTTACACGTACGTTGTAGATCTGTATCGAACCAAAAAGTTAAAAAAAAAATCGAGGAAAATTCACTGTCCTGCAAAAGAAGCAGTAAATCATTAATATTCATACATATGGTAGATCCATGAACCAAGGAGTGCGCCTTATACAATCAATATTTGGTCTTGGATCGAAACGAAAAGTAGAGACAGAGCAGAATAATAAACGAAGAATTGATGAAAAACCATATGTGAAATATAGTTTTCAATTGAAATAATGTGAACAGTAGAGCTTCGCAGGCACACATACAGTCAATCAGCTAAATTTCTATACTACACAAAAGCTTCATATTTCGTGCAACTTTTCGACACGGGCATGTAGTTTATGATTTTTTTAAAATTTTGTGTAGCTTTGTGATTCTATTATGCGAGATGTGAATATCGTACTATTTTTAACATCAGATGAAAGCTGCACATTTCGTGCAAGTTTTCTATACGGGCATGTTGCTTGTGATTTTCTATAATTTCGTGCAGAAACCCTAAAATTTCGTGTAGGTTGTGGATTTTAATACGCTAGATATGAGAGTCAGGATTGAGTTTCAACACTGCATGCGACTTCTTAGTTCCAACATGATTGAGTGGTTTTTCTACAAATACGTTTAGCTTTCATATTTGTATATGTCGCATGCAGAAACTTGGTAAGAAAAATACTTTTTCTACACATGTCGTGTAAGATTAGATTTCTACATGCTCCGTGCAGCTTGTTTTGTTTTCTCTGTGAATCAATGTAGAACTACTTCTACAGTTTACCAGAAACTAGAGGCGATACAGCTTATTAAAATATAACAAAATAAAAAATGCATGTAAAGTAAACAAAAACAAAAAAAAAAAAAAAAAAAAACAAAAACAAAAAAAAAACAAAAAAAAAACAAAAAAAAAAAAAGAAAAAAAAAAACAAAAAACAGAGACAGTTTCGATAGTATTGTAAGTGTGGACGTAGAATTGTTGTTTGATATATTTGCTGATGAATGTTCTTGTTCATTTTTATGTTGGTTAAAAACAAATATAATGCAATCTTTTCTTTAATAAATTGAAATAAATATTTCGGAATAATATAAATTTATTATTTTTCCTGCAGTAAAATGTGTATATGAAATTAGTTCAATAAATAATTCGAATTTATTATATTTTAATCCTGGATAGTTATACTTATTTTACATACTATCAAACAACACGCAAATTTCGTATTTATATATATTTTTTTTGCGACGACGATGCATTTTAATTAACTTCTTAACAATAACTAACATAGTAAGTAATAACAAATAACTAACATACTATTGCTTCGTTGATTGGATGAAGTATAACCATCCAGGGTTAAAAATAAATTAAGTTTATAATAGCATAACTACCATGCCAGTCTCCAAGCTGCCTATATGTAAATCTGCATTGTAGTAATATAATTTTTTGTATTATGTATGTATTGTTAATTGTATTAATCTTGCTGAAGTTTAACAAATGAAGATGAACTAAAAAACAAAAGAAATAAATATATGCAAATATTTCATATATACGTATTAAAAACAACAACACAAGCATTTACTGAACAATATGCGTAAAACGATTCTTGATTTATAGAATGGTTTATATGTAGTAGCGCTGCATTTTTTTTTTAATATAAATATAAATATTAACTTATATAATGGACTTCTTCGTATTGCAACGTCTTATTTTTCTCGAGACACCAGGCGGCCAAAGCGACTCCGCCACCCTAACTGATTGGAATCTGTCAGCAAACTGAAAGCTTCTTAGCGGCGCAAGCATTCATATACGTATGCATTGCTTGTAAAGCTCTGAGAAATTCATAAAACGATTCTATTCAACAAACAACACGATGTTGCGTTCGAGATTTCGTCACGAAATTCACGATTCTTGATTTATAGAATGGTTTATATGTAGTAGCGCTGCATTTTTTTTTTTTAATATAAATATAAATATTAACTTATATAATGGACTTCTTCGTATTGCAACGTCTTATTTTTCTCGAGACACCAGGCGGCCAAAGCGACTCCGCCACCCTAACTGATTGGAATCTGTCAGCAAACTGAAAGCTTCTTAGCGGCGCAAGCATTCATATACGTATGCATTGCTTGTAAAGCTCTGAGAAATTCATAAAACGATTCTATTCAACAAACAACACGATGTTGCGTTCGAGATTTCGTCACGAAATTCACGATTCTTGATTTATAGAATGGTTTATATGTAGTAGCGCTGCATTTTTTTTTTTTAATATAAATATAAATATTAACTTATATAATGGACTTCTTCGTATTGCAACGTCTTATTTTTCTCGAGACACCAGGCGGCCAAAGCGACCCCGCCACCCTAACTGATTGGAGTCTGCCAGCAGACTGAAAGCTTCTTAGCGGCGCAAGCATTCATATACGTATGCATTGCTTGTAAAGCTCTGAGAAATTCATAAAACGATTCTATTCAACAAACAACATGATGTTGCGTTCGAGATTTCGTCACGAAATGCAGCTGGTTTGACCATAATTAACTCATCGATTCCAACTCGCCTCGCTCCTAATGTTACTCCGAGTCTTATTGATGTCTTTATCCTGTCTGATGTGTCTTTACTATTACTTTTCGACCAAATGTCATTTATTTCTGATCATGATCTACTTTTTTGCTCTATTAATTTTAAGCCTTGTAATCTCTCTACTCCGGTTTCTATTTCTTATCGTGACTACAAGTCTATTGATTACAATCTGTGGGATCAATATTTGTCTCAGGTCTGTTGGGGCGATTGTTTGCTTTCTCAATCAGTTGATGATAAATTAAATGTTCTCGTCTCTGATGTAAGCTATGCCTTTGAACACTTCGTTCCTGTTCGTACGTCGATAGGTGTTAACAAGTCCTGTCCTTGGTATACGTCTCTAGTCAAATCAGCTATTAAAGCCAGAAACTTGGCCTATGTAAAATGGAAAAAAATCGTAATAATGTAAACTGGGATCGTTATAGGCTTGCTCGCAACCAAACCGTTTCAATTGTAAGACAATCTAAGAAAAAATTCTTTTTCCGCAAACTGAACTGTTCACTTCCCTCTAAAGTTCTATGGAAAAATATTCGTTCTTTGGGGGTATGTAGTAAAGAGGATCAGAAGTGTGAGGTTGAACCTGATGCTCTTAATAATTTCTTTCTGTCCAATTCCTCGTCTGGGTTTAATAATAGTACTGAATGTAATGTTCGTAATTTGCTTGTTAATGACCAAAAAATTCTCCTTTTGTCATGTTAATGAGAATGATGTTATTTTGGCTACTGTCATTCCAATTGCAAAAGTCACTAATGCATCCGCTATGAAAGATTTTAGACCGATCAGCATTCTAAGTACGTTCTCAAAAATCTGTGAATCACTGATGTCAAAACAAATAAATGAATACTTAGAAAGTCGAAAACTATTATCACCATATCAATCGGGTTTTCAAGCAGGACACAGTTGTGCGACAGCAATGCTTAAGATACTTGACGATATCCGTATACAATATGACAAAGGAAACATCACACTCCTTTGTCTACTTGACTTTTCTAAAGCCTTTGACTGCGTTAATCATTCTCTTTTAGTTAAAAAACTCAAGCAGTTCTTTGGTTTTAGTGCTAGTGCTGCTTCGTTAATTGCTAACTATCTTGATGGTAGAATGCAGAGAGTGAAGATTGGCAACACCTTTTCTGACTACTTATTAATTACAGCTGGAGTACCCCAAGGATCTATCCTTGGGCCTCTTCTTTTTAGCTTATTTATTAATGACATTTTTTCTGTGTGCAATGATATGACGATGCATGCCTATGCAGATGACATTCAATTATATTTTTCTAACCGAATCGGCCTAATTGAGGACTTGTGTTGTAGAACTAATGAAGACTTAAGTGCAATATCTAAGTGGGCATCAGAAAATGATCTCTGCCTTAATGTTAAAAAATCATATATTCTCCCAATAGCCAAGTATAAACTTGACTTTACCCAAATTCCGGTAATTAACCTGAACGGTAAACAACTTCAACTGGTCGACAAAATAAAAAATTTAGGTTTTTTTGTAAATTCTAAGCTTACGTGTACCGACCATGGCAATAATATTATTAAACAAATCTATTTTACACTTAGATGTCTGCGTTTGTCTTCTAAATACACTCCCACTATGACTAAAAAAAGGCTTGTTATCCAACTTATTATTCCACTGATAACTTATTCTGAGCTTGTTTACTGTAACCTTGACTCTCACTCTGAGCACAAAATCCTTGTTGCTTATAATGATGCGGCGAGATATATATATGACTTGAAACGTTTTGAGCATGTCTCCGATAGAAGCAAGGAAATTCTGGGCTGTAGCATAATACCCTACTTAAATGCCAGAAACTGCATATTTCTGCACAAGCTAATAATTAACAAGACTCCATCATACCTTTTTGAAAAACTACGCTTCAGTGTTTCCAATAGAACTTTTAACTTAATTTTGCCGATATATTCCTGCTTACACTCTAAACGACTCTTTTTCATTAGCGCCATTAGGTTATGGAACTCACTACCTCAAAATATTAAATCCATCTTCAATACGAACAATTTTAAGACTTCTGTTATATCCTTCTTTTCTTAATATCAAATATCTTTTCTATTCTATTACTTGTACTTTTTCTCAACTCTTTTTTCTTTCTCTTTTTCTCATTTTATGAGTTTTAAATAAGTTTTAAATTAGTTATAAGTTTTAAATTATATAATATTCAATCTTTTTTATAATGGCATTTAGTTATAGGTCTTAAGCAATTTTGTTTTCTTTATTTTTGTTTTTTTTTTCTTTTTTTACTTATTTAATGTTTTCTGTTGACGATAAATAATCACTCTGTTGTACGTTAAAAGATATTATGTAATCTTACTGTACTAATTAATCTTTTAAATAATAAATAATAATAAATAAATAAAACTAAAGCAACGAGCATAAAAACGTCACCAGCAACTGAATCATCAATGCATTTTTCTCATACAAAAATGTGAATTTTTCTTCTTTTCTTTTGCTATCTTGTGGCTTTATTAAAAAAGTAACAACTTCCAAAGTTGGATATTCTTTTTATGCACAATATAACTGATATTTTGGCTTAAATTTTATCTTTGTACGATGAATATTAAAAGATGTATTATATCCTAAAGTGTCCTCCAAAAAACGTTAGCATGACCTTGAAAAAATTTGTGAAAATACCCCCATACAAACCGCGCTGTAAGACGTAATTCTACGTCAAAATTCTACGTCAAAACAAAAAAAAAAAAAAACCAATTTGAACAATATTGAAATCGAGTATTTTTTTTTTTTGTCTAAAAAATTTAAGTTAAAGGTTTCGAACTTAATCTTAAGTTATAGTTTCGAGGCTTAAATTATTTATGATAGAATGAACAGCAATTTACACACGGTTAATAAAAAAAAACACTTCAGAAAGTATAAAAGTACCCAAAAGTACTATGAAGTTAAACCGCAATAGCTAATAATGTATCAATGTCACTGTTATCATGCTCTAAAAACCATAATTTTACCCTTTTAAGAAAAATAGATTCAACACAAAGATCTCTGATTTTAAATGGAAGACTGTTAAAAAGCCGAGCAGCAACAGAAGTAAAAACCTTTAAAAATATCCTTAAGGTGTGCGGTGGAACCGTTGCAACATTGTAACTATTAACTCTCAAACATTATTTTTTTACTTACTTACAAAGTCATTTTTGAATTTGTGCTAGAATTGTGACCTTTATTGTTCGTCCCTCCCACCTCTCATTGCTATAAATGTATCTTTGTTCTACCTCACTATCAATTCTCTTAAACTCTAGTCATCATCTATTAACCTAATTGAAATTGTCGCCAGCTATAGTGAGCCATTATTCATCCCAACTGTTCACACCTAGTAACTAATCCGCATTACAAATGCAAATTTTTTTTTTTTAGATTTTATTCTTAGGTCTATTTTTCTAAGCAATACAAAACTAAATTGCTTTGTTCAGCTTGTCTGTCATATGTGTACCCTACATAAATATTTTAGATGTTTTTCATTTGATAAGAACAAGTTATTAATATTTAATATGAACCATGATATAAACAAAGATATCAAAAAATAAAATGAACTGAAAAATCAGTTTCCAATAATTATTATTTAACTTCATTGGGTTAATTTATTATAAGAGAAACTGCAACTTTGACAAAAATTAAACATCCACCTTATCATCAATAATTTGATCACCCACTTTTGTTTGATTCCTCGACGTTTATTACTTTTAAGCTTTATGCAATTATGTACCTCATTTTATGTTAAAACATTTCATTTGTAGGGTAATAAAACAAAAACTTTAGTTTCACTTTAGCCGCTAAATCGTCGGCACGAAATGGCGCAAACTTGTGCCCAAGTGCCATCTGCTTAAGTGCATTCATCCGTCTGGACAGTGTGTGGATGCTGTTCGTTTTTAGTGTTTGTTGTCACTAAGAAGAAACAATGTAGAAGAAACAATTACACAGCACAACAAAGTTGATAAAAAAAGAAAGTGCAAAAGTTTTGAAAAATTACTTAAAATAAATCAACAATGCTAAAAAGTATGGCATACTCGGTTTTTTTCATAGCTCGTCAACATTTAGTGTAAAGCTATCTTAAAACATAATAATTGCCTACAAAAGCTATGTTTTATATGATTTCAAGGTTTCACTCTTTCTGAAAAAAATTAAAAAAAAAATTAATTAGTTGAGGTAAAAGGTCCAAAAAAGTGATCGACTTTTTAAAAAAATTTTTTTTTAAATATTAAGATTTTTTGGTATATTGCCTTAGAGAATATGTTAATAAAGAACAAAAAAAACAAGGTTTTTAAAAATCGGCCCAGTCAATCCTGAGCCTAACTGTCCGCCACCGGATTTTTGAGCACTTCACTTTAACGCCATCTATAAGTCATACAAATTATGAAAATTATTTTTTTTTTCAATCTTCAAGGATGTATAAATTTAAAAAAAAAAATGTATGTTAATATCTAATAAAAAGCCGAAGTTATTAACTTCAGAAAATTGCTTACTTTTTCCATATCCGAAACTGTAATGATACCTTAAGATCGACTTACAATTCTTTTGCATTTTTTTCGCTGTTGTGCGGTGTTATTTAACATTTTTATTTTTGTCCATTCAACAATTCAATGAAATCGTTTGTCATACATACATAAATGCACTTATTCTTATTGCAATTGTTTAGTTTTTTTTTTTTTTTTTTTAGTTTGTTATGATTTAAACTTATTTCATTCATGCAGCTTCATGCTAGAATAAAGAGCAGGAAATAAACATTTGGTGAATGCGTTTTTTCTTTTTTTTATTTACAAACAGCCAATTTTTGATAACGCACTGCTTATATTTCTAACTATGCAATTTTTTAACTCCATAGAATAATTGTCTTTTAAGCATAGTTTTTAAGAATGACTCATTTTATGCACCACGTTTTGGGTATTCAAGAACATTAAGCAGAAAATAATCTTGGAATTTTCATCAGGTGTAGGAGTTGTAATGCTGACAGCCATTTTAAAAATATACAGTCACAAAATATTCGAAATTTGTTTTCTTTTTTTAAAATCCAAAAATAAGAAAAAATTAGTAAGGATGGAGCTTCGGCCATCGAAGCCACGACATGCACGATGACATTCAGTTTTATATATTAACGAAAGTTTTCCTCTTTTGATGACGTCACTTTGTATGGGAGGTAGGCGTGATTTTCATTAGATTTTGCCAAATATCATAGTGATGGTCTATATTATATATCAAAGCTTATGTGCAAAATTTCAAGACATTTCATTAATTTTTTGCAGATTTTTAAGAGATTTTACGTTTAAAATAAAGCCACTTTGTGTGGGAGGTAGGCGTGGTTTTCATCCGATTTGGCCCATTTTCGAACTAAAGTTATATTTTGAATTGCATCACGATAGCTTTAAAATTGCGGCTGTAATCGTGTCGACAGACGGACAGACAGATGGACACACGGAAATTGACTCAGGAGGTGATGCTGCCTCCTTCTTGGCGTTACAAACGGAATGACAAAGTTAATATTACGTAAGTTAATATTATTAGTTAATAAACTTACGCAGTATGCGTTGGGGTATAAAAAAGTGAGTTTGCTATCAATCTACTCATTAGTTTGTTTGGGCGTAGCGAGGGTAGAGGGCCGTGCCCCCCCTAAACATAAGAAAAAAAAATTTTTAGTATTCAAATAAGAAATTCAGAACAGATTTTCTTATAATTAAAAGCTTAATTAATTTTTTATTACAAGCTTAGAGCCAACACATTTATTATTTAGTAAAAAAGGTTTTTGAAAAGCTTTTAAAGCCCAGCCATGCACGATGGTGACATTTGAAAGGTCATTCAGTACATTGCGAAGAGTGAAGACTTAATTACATTTGACTATGATTGAACGCTAGCTAAGTTTTAAAATACTGGAATTATTTATATTGATAATGCTAGGAACGTTTTTTTTTTTTTTGAACTGAAATGATTCTTATGAAAACAACAACAGCAATTCGCCGCACTAGTTGTATAAAAACGAAAAATATGCTATTTAAAATTTTTTATATTTTTACTTCCACTGAGGATTGAACACAGTACGTTTGTATCCATAGCCGGCTGTTCTAACCACTGGGCCACGTAGACATATTATTTATTTGAGTAGCTCATACTTATGTTAAATCAACAATCAGTACTTCTCTCTTTCTTTTATGATTGAATTGAGTCTTTCGTTCAATACTCTAAAAGTTCAGTACGGTCTAAAAATTTTGGTTTTATTTTAAAATGGTTAAAAATTGGTTTTATTCTTAGTTCTATGAGTTTCCATATAAATATCGTATCTTTCATATAGTCAAAATGTAGTGTTTTCACACTCAGATTTATATCGAAATAAAAAAATATTCGCATGCTGCGGAATTTTAACACACAAAATACTGGTAACAACTTCTTCCATTACCAACTGAACTGTCAGATTACCTACGATATGTTGGTCGAAACTAAAACATAAGAAGGATATGTTACTAAAATATTGTGCCGGAAATTAACACTTGTCAATGCATATATAACGCATACGGCGAAAGTTCGTTTGCAATGAACTTTTATCAAAGAAAAATTTCGTATTTTTCCCTAATTGGCGATCAAAATTCGAAAGTTATTTCATACCAGTGTTATCGCGTCAGTAATAATAAAAGTAAGTCTGAAAGTGCCAAAAAAGTTATCCGAAAGTATCCATCCACCTTACAGTAAAAAATTAGAAAATATAATTATCTTCGAATTTGTGTTAAAGAATTAACGAATAATTTTTTTAAAAAAACATAAGCGAACCTTCGTTTACGAAGTTACCGCTACGTCTGCCAAACGTATCTTTTTCGAATTCGATTGTTATCATCGCGAACTATTTGTAGATTCTTAAATTTTCGATATCGAAGTCGGATTTTGTGCCGTGTGGGAAATAGCAGAATTTTTGTGGTAATGTTAGAGTTTCTTTTATAAATATACATGTCTGCATCATTTAGCATTAAATATCTTCGCAAATGCAACATAAAATGCGATGCAAATCTTGTAACGAAAAACGCTTCTGATCACGAAGCAAAGGTTTAGTGCCCTAGCTGCTGTTGAAATTTTGTGTTTTTTTTAAATTAAAAATATTTAAATCATACGGGCAGTTTTGGTTTTTGTTTTTAAAAAAATTAAAAATAAATTATATAAATAAAGCCAAAATTATATAATCGATTGATGATTATTTTGGATAAACAATAAATTCTTTTTGACATCAATCCTATGGAATAAACTGGAAGATCTAAACTATACTATGCTTGCTTTCAGGTTTGTTCGTATTTTGTTTGCTTTGCTGCAAGGCAGGCAATGGTGAGATGGTAGCACGTTCAACTTGAAGTCGAATTGTACGCGGTTCAATGCGAGTACGGAAAGGGAAAAGTGCATTATTCCCGACACAGGTTTTTCGACAAATTTTTTCTATTTAATATTTACCACCTTGTTCAAAAAGAAAGGTTCATTCACACTGTGAACCGGACTTAACTGTCCGATTCGACAAGGCTGCCAAATATCAGCATCTCTCGTTGACATTTGGTAAAGTGACAGTGTTTTGTTTACAACAACGTTTTTCATGTCTTCGAAGAAAAAATTGAGCAACGAGTTTGTATCAAATTTTTTGTGAAAAATGGTTTACCGTGAACTGCTCTATCGTATCAAAAGCCAAACAAGTGGTTTAACCGATTTGTGAGTGGCCAAGACAAAGTAGAAGACGACCCTCGTACCGGGCGACCATCGTGTTCGACTACAGAAGAAAACGTTGAAAAAATCAAAGAAATGTTGGTCAAAAATCGCAAATTGACGATTAGAGAGATAGCAGAGGACGTCGGCATTTCAATTGCATCCGTTCAGAACATTTTGAAGAATGAATTGGGCTTGAGACGTGTCGCTGCGAAGTTGGTACCGAAAGAACTCAATTTCATGTCACTTTTTGGCCAAAAACAACATGATAACCATCCAGCAGCCGTCAAATTCACCTGACCTGGCTCCGTGTGATTTTTTCCTGTTCGATCGAGTCTAAAAACCGCTTCGAGGAAAGCGTTTCACCAGCAAAGAAGAGGTCATGGAAAAATCGGTGAACGCTCTGAAGGCCATACCAAAAACCGTGTTCCAGAAAGGTTTCCGTGACTGGATCAAGCGCTGGAATAAGAGCGTTGCAGCCGACGGGGACTACTTTGAAGGCGACAATATTGATTTGGATGAATAAACTTATACTTTAATTTTTTTCAATAAATGAACCTTTCTTTTTGAACAAGGTGGTATAAATAAAAATATTAACAAAAAAATAAAACAGCAAGATCTGTCGTCTGTGCTATTAGAATGGAGCCTGGGATGACTTAAGTTAAATGACCTATTAAAATAAAAAAATCCTCTTGATAACTTTCGTGACACAGTTGACGAAAGTAAAAAAAAACTGTTATTTAATTCTGTACGTGAATATTGAACTTTTTCAGTAACTGTCCATAAACAAAAGGGACAATTGATATTTCCCATGATATCACTGTGTTGAAAATACTAGTTGGCTTTATGAAAAAAAAAACAGTTTTCGAACTACTACTGGTATGAATGCAGACTGATTTTTAACCATATGATTGCACTGAAGGAAGGAATGTTAATAATATAAATTAGCAATATTCCCAGAAATTTAATTTTTGGGTAAAAGTTTCACTTCTACAGTGCTATACACATATTTTTTAATTATGCGTATGTTGGTAGTCTCTTTAAAACAGAGGGGCAAAATGAAAAGTTATTTTTTAAAAAACACAAATTTTCAAACAACTCAAATCACACCTAATTTAAAGATAGACTTGCCGGCTCTCTTGAAACTTTTTGTATGTTATACATACTAACAAGGAAAGGTCTCTACGTGTTACACTCCGATTTTAATGAGCTTTGGATATGTGATAGACGACAATACTCTAAGGTTGACGTATTTTTTTATATCTGCTAAGTTCAAGGTTAAGGCTTTCAAAATGGCGGTCAAAAATTTTGCAAAAATTACGTTTTTACGCAATAACTTTAATTTTACATATTTAAACATACTCGAATTAGGCATCAAATAAAAGGTACTGAAATTTCACGTCGTTTAGTATATAAAGGGTGGTTAAATTTTAAGGGCCGATGTTGAATGTGAACCACACCTAAACGTCAAGTTTTTTTCTGCATTTCATTTGACATTTATCAATTTCAGACTAACTCAATTTGAACCATGGAAAGATATACAATCGAGCAACGCGTTAAAGTTATTCAGGCTTATTATGAAAATGGGCGTTCAAATCAAAATGCATATCATGCACTTCGTGATTTTTTCGGTCAATTTAATCGTCCAAATGTGCGTACAATCGGAAAAATCGTGCAAGAACTTGAGTAAACCGGGTCTGTAGGAGATGTGAAAACACCAGTGCATGCTCGTACAGCTCGTACTGTGGCTCGTACTGTTCGCGATAGTGTGGCTGAAGAGCCGTCCACCTCAACCCGTCGTCGTGCCCAACAATTGCACCTCTCACGCTCGTCGTTATGCTCACATTACGCATAAAGACTTGCATTTACACGTGTACAAGGTGCAATTGACTCAAGAACTATAGCCTCTTGACCATTTCAAGCGTCGTCAATGGTCAGAAAGGTGGCAAGAAATGGCAACAGTGGATGATCAATTTTCGAAGAAAATCATCTTCAGTGATAAGGCACATTTTCACCTCAGTGGATTCGTCAATAAACGGAATTGTCGCATTTGGGCGAATGATAATCCAAGACTGATTGTCGAAAAACCAATGCACCCACAAAGAGTGACTGTTTGGTGCGGTTTATGGGCTGGCGGCATCATGGGGCCGTATTTTTTCCAAAATGAGGCCGGTCAGGCAGTTACTGTGAATGGTGCTCGCTATCGTGAGATGATAACGATCTTTTTATGGCCCGAATTGGAAGATATGGATGTGGACGATATGTGGTTTCAACAGGACGGTGCCACTTGCCACACAGCTAACGAAACAATGGCTCTTTTGCACGACAAATTCAATGGCCGTGTTATCTCACGTGGTGGCGATGTCAATTGGCCATCGTCAAATTTGGACTTAAAATTTAACCACCCTTTAAAAGTGGTTTAATATGTACATTTTATTCCCACAAAACACCTTAAGTTCTTTAAAATCTCCATATTAACTATTGTAAAAATATTTTATGATAAACAATATAATTTGAATACTTTTTCTGAACTTTTTTTTCAAAGCTTATAAATTTTTTTTTTTTTTTTTTTGCAAAAAATTTGAAAAATCTACTCTAAAATCAAAATCATAAGTTTGTAAGTGAATGGCTCTTTCAATATCTAATGGATTTTCTCCATTTAAATTTTTAATAATGCTTTAGTTAATTTAGATTGAGAATATGTCTTCTAATTTATTTTTTACTAACTCTATGCAAATATTTTCCTTTGTTAAATAAGCTTATAAAATATTAAATTTTCCCAAAAACCAGTACTAAATCAAGTCTTATAATTTTTTGTTTTTTTAATACAAATCTTATGATTATAGAGTTAACAAGTAAGCGAGTAAATGTGCTAAAGTACATTAATTTTGCACAAAAAATTAAAAATACTACAATATTCATTTCATACAAGAGGTTTTCTATAAAAAAACGACATTACAAGCTAATTTTTGATTTTTTTGTAGGCATGTATTGAAAAAAAAAATGTTTCCTTTTTTATCAAAATTATGAACATATCTTGAAAAGTATGGAAGTTCCTTATACAACAAATGTTTAATACAAAATCGTTAAGGGGATCAAGATAGGGGATAAAGCTTTTAAAAAATTTTTTTTTTATGTAATCTTAAAAACTGACGATGAATGCAAATATTTGTGTTAAAATTTTTCAAAAATTCCATGAACAATGTTAAAAAAAAAACGAAAATTTCCTTTTTTTTTTTTAGTTCTAGACGAAATTTTATTCGCAATAGGGCTGATAGTCTTTAGTAAAACTTGGCCATGAGCTCATGTTGAATTTTGGATTCAAATATAAGTTTATAAAATGACAACGAACACAAAACTATCCAATTTCTCATTATCAACAATGTTTTCTTCGTCAAACGAGATCAACAAATAAAACGAAAATAAAAAATATTCCAATTTCTCGAGATCTTCTTTCCTTACAAGTTCATTAATCAAAGGTTAATGTACGTTGAATTGAAGCTCTAAATTAAATATTTTGTATTTAAATAAAATACATTGAATTTTTGTTGGCAAATGACCAACTGTATGACAGGCGAAGACTATGCTAAGTACACACATAGAATAAGAAATACATAGTAAAATACTTCAAATAAGCTTTGTAATTTGTCAACAAAACTCTCCAATGTTTAGTGTATTTTTTTTTTATACAATCTTAGTTGATTGTATGTTTCGAAGTTTAAAAACGCCTTCATTGATTTGCCGAATAATAATAATTGTTTATAACGGGAACAAAATGCATGAGTCTGTTAAAAACAATAAAAAGTCAATTCCACACTCACATTTCTTTAAACCATTCTAAGTAACTTTAAAAGTGTCATAGTAATGAATCAAATCTCATCAAATTCATCTTCATGTATTAATTATGAATTGACTTTAAATTTAAACTATTGAATGTACGCTTTGCACTCCCAGTGCCGTTTAAGGATTGTTCAAAGAAAGCTCACACTTAGGGCGCTGTAGTTTAGGGTGGCATTTCAAGCTTATCTAACTATATACAGTGAATCAAAAAAGTTTAGGCACAGAGCTATTCTCAAAGTTTGTATCTAAATAACTTTTTCCACCTAACGAAAAAAAAAAAAAATTGTGGCATCATTTGAAAATTTAAATTTTTTTTATTATTCACTGCAAAAATATTTCATTTTACACTTTTGTTTTATGTATTATGTTATTAAAAAAGAAAAAAAGTCAAAATTTACATAAAAAGAGTTTAGGCACATGTGTAAAAAAATTTTAATTAATTTTTGGTTTTCATACATTTAATATTTTGTTAGGCCTTCTATGGCTTGAATAACTGCCTATAATTGCCTTTGTATACTCCCAACTAGGTTTGATGTCTGTTCAGTGTGTTATATTTTCCCATTCTTGGCGAAGGGCGGGCCTCCTTTAGTGAATCTTTTGATGATATGCGATGGCTCCGAATTTTTTTTACCTCTTATAATTGCCAAATATGTTTAATAGCATTCATATCTGGCGACTGTGGAGGTGTTTTGAGCTGTTGGCAATGGTAAATAAGCCATTCCTGCACAAGGTACAAAAATGGCTTCCCAGTCATGCCCAACTTTTCAACACTTTTAAACAAATTGTCTTTCAAAATATTCAAATAAGAGCACTTATTTATTTTTTCATCTATAAAGAGAAGATTTCCCACTCCAGAAGCCGCCATACACCCCACACCATGACATTACCACCGCCGTGTTTGACTGTTTTAATTACGTTTTTTCTTGGAGCTCATTGTTTGGTTTCCGCCAAACTTTTTGTGCACCATCTGATCCAAAAAGGTTGAACTTCGATTCATCACTAAATATTACACTGTTCCAGAATGATTCCAATTGATGTACATGAAGCTTTGCAAACTCCAGCCACTTTTTCTTATTAATTGCCGATATAAATGGTTTGCGCCGAGGAACTCCTCCATAAAATTCAGCTCTATGTATTGCGTATTGTTTGGGGATCGAAGTTTTTATTGAAACTTTGCTGCATTTCATTGCATAATTTTACAGCCGAAATCATAGGATTTTGGCCACTGCAGCTACTACAGTGCGTACCTGGCGTGGTGTTAATATTTTTGGGCGTCCAGATTTGCTTTCACGCTCTAACTTTCTGGTATTTATGTAATGCTTTATAATGTTTTGCACACTTGTATAGTGCCTCTGCACTATATCACCAATTTCGCGATAAGATTATTGCTGCATAGAAGGTTTATAATAACTTTTCGAACATCCACCGAAATTTCTGTACGGCTGCTCATTTTACTCATTCAATCACGACATCAAGATGAACACTAACTTAAATCAATTGACAATTGGATGGCTGCGCAATAGTTATGTGCAGAAAACGGAATAGATCAAAGAGATCTTATAGATTACCGTTATATTTGCAAAAACAAGGTACACATACAGCCTGTGCCTAAACTTTTTTCACATGCATTTTTTTCTTCTTCCGCTTATATATCGAGTAGTGTATAAAGTAAAGGAATTTTTTTGTGTATTTCAATTAAAATTCATCTAATGTTACTAACTGCATCAAAAAGTTGGCCAAATTAGTTGCTTTTAAATATTAAAGCAAGGTTTTTCTCAGAAAAATTGACTGTGCCTAAACTTATTTGATTCACTGCATACAAAACAAAGTCATGAAATATGTTACTAATTCCATAACTTAAGAACGAAGCGGGGATTTTTTTGTTGTGCTCTTCTTGGCTATCCCATTCTACATACACTTTATTAATTTTGCCACACCCCTTTTCGCCGCCCACAAATCAAAAATTCTATTTTTCAGACTTTTTTTTTATATTTTTTGGTCATATGGTCATATAGGCTAAGATTTGGTAATTACGTTTTAAGATGCGATAGTTCGGTACAATTTAAAATTTGTTATTTGTTCGGTTTATGTGGCGGCAGTGGCGCAGTGGGTATCACCTGACACAGAAAGGTTTTTCAATTGAATTAATTTTTGTGTTCGGCCGTCACCTCTCTGCAGACAATGGCAAATCTCAGAGAGTAAAAACTGCCATGAAAAGCTTCTTGACAACAAAAGCCGTTCGGAGTCGGCACATTTCACAACACACATTTCACAACACACACACAACACAATTGGTCATAAGAAGCTCGATCAAAGTCCTTTCAAGGGGTGAAGTGGCCATTTCGTTTTTTTTTTACAGTTTAAAAAATGGTGTAGTCAAAAAAAGCGGGAATGTCCGCACTTGACTCTTATATGAAACTAGCTGGAATACTCGGCGCCGTCCGGGGGTGTGTAGCATTTAGGGTGTATAAAATGTGTGAAACATGATACAACCAACAATACGTAACCATCAATGGATCCAATCCCAACAATTTTTTTTTTCACTAAGATAATTTTTAATTTTAGAAAGAAATTTGGTGGCTTTAAGTGCTAGATCCTGAGATCTGAAGAGATACCGCACGAACGATTTTATATAAATAAAAGAGCGGTAAAAGTAGACGTGGCAACATTTATTTATCCTCTTGGTCTAATAGCACATACACACCAAGTTTCATTATAAAAACATGTAGAACTCAGGAAGTATAATGATTTCTGAGAAGTGGGCGTAGTTATAGTTTGACCGCGCCCATTTTTAATTAAGTTTCCAAGAGTAACCATACGAACTAAATTACAAAAATTTTAATGCAATACAGCAAAATTCATCTGAAATTACCATTTTTATTGATTTGTGGGCGGTAATAAAGGTGTGGCAACTTTTTCTCTTTCATTATTCGAGATATTGGCTTTGACAACAAATGCTGTAAATTTGGTGCCCTTTGGTGTTACCGTTCCTGAGATCTTAACTGACACCAACCCGCACGAAGGATTTTATATACAGGGTGTCCCGCAATTGAATGCAACTATTTCCTAAGCTGAAAGGCTATGTCGAGCTGAGTAAAAAATCGTACGGGAGGAGGGGGGGGGGTCTATTTTGACATTTTTAGGAGCTACAGCGTTAATTAATATTTCACGACATTGATTCGCGTTATTATTTCTTTCTAGCAATAAATTGACAATGATATTATCTACTGCATAACTAATTGTAATGTCATTATTTATCATTATTTTCCAATAAGTATAATTTTTTTAGTATAAAGAACTTTTTTATTTTTTAATATGTATTTATGTTTTTGGTGCCATTGAAAAGAAAATTGAATAAATTACAAAATTGATCAAAAAAAAATTTCATTTATTACGCAAAATTCTGAGAAATTTGCACTCAAAGTTGAAATTTGTTAATTTATTCCGATTGATCTCATCTTCACACGATCACAGCTCGGTAACGGTTAGGTTGGTGGGGTTTGTTGATATACCGTTGGAAAGGTGATTTTATTGCCTTTAAAATGAGCTATCAAAATTTTATGTTCAAAGTTTTATGTAAGTTAGTTTTTTTGCTAGAAACAATAACGTGAATTAATGTCGTGAAATATTAATTAACACTGTAGCTCCTAAGAATGTGAAAATAGACCCCCTCCCCCTCCCATACGATTTTTTACACAGCTCGACATAATATTTCATCTCCGTAAATAGTTGCACTCAATTATGGGACACCCTGCATATAGAAGATAGAAAAATTTCTTATAAAAAAAACTTATTCGATCGTACATGTCCTTCTACAATATTTTCTTACAAGTAAAGCATATTGTAAAAATTTTACTGGGTGAAGCGCCTTTTCTTAAAAAAAATATCAGTGATTTTAACTGACTTAAAGAATTTACTTAAAAAAAATATCAGTGATTTTTTTTTTAAAAGATTTTCTCCTAAAGATTTTATTTGCAACACATAATTTATAAAAGTTTGGTTGAAATTGTTATTTTGAATTTTGGAAACAAATTTTTTGGAAATTGGGTGGGACCAATTTTAATTGTAAAACAGTGTAAAAAAAACTCTCAAAGAAACAAAATCATCATTATTAAAGTCTTATGTAGATCTTTGATTGTGCCTCTGAATAAATAGCTTAAAATGAAAATATTGTGAAGACGAATTTATAGTTCATTCGTGGATAATATTGACAGGTTTTGCGATATAAACGATTAGTACATATTTTCAAATGTGGAAAAATATTTTGAGACAAAATCTTTGAAATTTGTTTGTAAATTGTCAAAAATCGCCGTGAAATATAAATATTAAGGTTCTTTAACCTTAAATTTGCATTTCATAATTTTATGAATAATTTGTTCGACTTTTAGTACTATAAAACTAGTAAAGGGTACGCCATCTAACGTTTTTTTGTCAACTAGTGCTTATTTCGTGAATGGTAACACTTAGCACATGTCTGATTTGACAGATAATTAGTTTTATCCTTCCGCTGAACGAATATGGTTGTGTATACGCTTGAACAACGCTGGGAAATATTGCGACATTACTTTGAAAATCATGGTAATGTTGCAGCATGTGTGCGAAAATTGCGTACGGATTTTGGAAGAACAGAAGCACCGTCAGCACCGTATGTTCGTTATCTTGTGAAAAAAGTTAAAGAAACTGGCATCCTCATCGCTAAACCAAAGCGTGAAAAGCCAAAAACAGTGCGTACACCCGAGAATATTGCTGCTGTGGCAGAAAGTGTGCGTGAAGCGGCATCAACATCAATTCACCGTCGTTCTCAACAATTGAACATTTCGGAGACATCATTGAGACGAATTTTGCATAAAGACCTTGGTATGACGCCATACAAAGTCCAATTGGATCAGGAGTTGAAGCCAACTGACCATCCAATGCGTTTTCGCTTCGCTGAGTGGGCCTGCGATCGACTTACAGAAGATGCCGATTTTGCCAAAAAAATCACCTTTTCAGATGAAGCTCATTTTGACCTTGGCGGGTATGTAAACAAGCAAAATTGTCGCATTTGGGGCACAGAAAACCCACACGCATACATTGAAAAGCCGATGTACCCAAAACGAGTCACTGTTTGGTGCGGATTTTGGTCCAGAGGCATAATTGGGCCATTTTTCTTCGAAAATAAGCAAGGAGTGGCCGTTACAGTCAATGGCCATCGTTATAGGGCCATGTTGAACGAATTTTTGTTCACAAAAATTGAAGAGGAGGATATTGGCAACATTTGGTTTCAACAGGACGGCGCTACGTGCCACACAGCCGAAGCTACACTCGATGTTTTGCGCCCTGTTTTTGAAGATCCCATTACCAGCCGCAGAGCTGATGTGGTTTGGACACCTCGGAGCTGCGATTTGACACCGTGGACTATTATTTGTGGGGTGCCCTCAAAGATAAGTGTTACGCCGACAAGCCAGAGACAATTGACGCTTTAAAGGACAATATTCGTGAAGGCATTGGTGAAATACAGCTGCACACAATCGATAATGTGCTTAAAAATTGAACCGATCGTGTAGGCTACTGCATGGCCAGCCGAGGCAGCCATTTGAATGAAATTATTTTCCATTATTAACCGGAAGGATTGTACATTCAAATAAAAAAAGAAATTGGACCCTTTATAAATTTTTCAATTTGAACGTATTTGCAAACGTTTAGTACCTAATTTGATTAAAAAAAACATTCGTTTGATAAAAGTGTTTAGTACAATTTTAATGTATTATTTTATACGGGTTGAAACAGTAAATACGAACCGGTTAGAAAGTTTATTTGTATTCACATTCAAATAAAATTATCAGAGTCGGTTTTGTCAAGTGTGACTCATTATTTTTAATAGTCTAAAAACTTGTTTCTTAAAACAGTATGTTTACATGAACGTGACATGAAAAATAAAAAGAGGGAAACCAAAACAATGACCATATAGACGATGTGTCTATTTCCCTTTATTTTCCTGTATGCATTCAAAAACTAAATTCGTACTTAACTGCTAGGTCCTTTATCAAATCTGAAATTTAATTTTTATTATTTTCTTTTTTTAAATCATCTCTATTCAAAAAACTCTTTTTATTCATAAATCCCAAAATAAATCTTCTAATCTAACTGAAATTTTTTTTGATTCTTAAATTTCTCATCAGACTTCTGTTCTACTTTTGTTGCTAGAATAGATGATATAAAAGCACTTTTATTATGCAAATTTTCTGTATGCACAGCCACCATAGAGAAGATCCAACATATCATGGTTCACTTGCAATGCACTATATGTATGCAAATATGGGGTTAAAAGTAACAAAATGCTAATCAATTGAAATCATCCAGCAATTGATGTTGTAACTACATATTTGCAAACACAAAGATAAACGACGGACGTACAAATCCACTCAAAGCAGCTAGCTAGCTAGCTGTCTGCCCATACTTAAGTCATAACGTGCATCAAGTGCACGTAGATAAAATATGCCGCGCTTCTATAATACCGACCGACCGACCGACCGACCGACCTCCTGTGAAGATAGCCAAGTGGTTGAGATGCTGGGCCAGTGACCACATTTTAATTGCAACTAATTGAGTGTCTTGTGTGCCACAGCAATAACAACATATTGGTTGTATTGTATGTCGGTAACATATAAACCAAGCTGAGATGAATTTCACAGAACCTAGCTTTACAATTGATACAAGATGATACAAGAGAAAAAAAAAAGAAAAACTTCTTAATATACCTCCAAAGCCTAAGTTTTGTGTAAAAACATATTTACTTAATCCAGGCCAATATTGTAGAGTCACTTGATATTAAATTGATATTGAATTAAAAAAAAAACCATTTACATTTCTACAAATGAAGTATTTCACTGTTAAATTTATTTTATTTTCCTTCTCTTTCCACTAGGAGGTGCCTTTGAGGGTGTCATAGATGACACTGTCTCACCATTTGGCTATATGAAAGGCGAAGGTATAGATGCTGGGTATGGTGAACACGATTGGATTTGCAACAAAGACAAACAACGCACTGACACCATATTTTCTGCACTCGGTCCTGTAGATGGCAAAATTTCCGGATCAAGTAAGTTTGAAATTATATATTTTTAATGCTCAAAATAATTGAAATCCTACACTTGCAGCGGCAAAGCAGGAGCTGATCAAATCCAAATTGCCGAATTCAGTACTCAGCAAAATCTGGAAGCTATCAGACATCGACGGTGACGGCTTTCTCGATTCGGATGAATTTGCTCTAGCTATGCATTTAATTAATGTCAAGCTGGAGGGCAATGAACTTCCAAATGTGCTACCGGAACACCTTATTCCTCCATCGAAGCGTTGCTAATGTTAAATAAAATGTTGAACATTTTTATTTTTTAATTATGTTTATTTGATTCCTCCCTTATTTTTGCTAATTAAATTATTGAATTTTTGTTTAAAAGGAAACATGTTGCTATAGCAGAATTAAATATGTGGTCATTAAAATTACGTACATATACAATATATAAACACGCTATATAAACACGCGCAATATTTGAAGAACGTTTTATTGTGTCAAGCAAATATTGTAAAAAATTTAAATTAATTTTAAAAATTATAGCTAAATTTAATAATTTCTTGAAACTATTATGAGTAATGAATACGAAAAAAAGAAGATATCACCAGGTATACATATATATATACACATATGTATATATTTATATATGTATAAATATTTATAGAAATATATCATGTAACATAAAATATTTTTGGATATATCATACAAACACATAATATTATATATGCTTGCGAAAACAAAGAAAAACAAAGTAAAGAAATCATCCAACATCTATATACGATATAAATATTTTTGTTATCTTTAAAATCTTAAAGAAAATCATGCAATAAAATATCTATATGTAAGCTTGTAAAATTTGTAAAACATTAAAAGAATTTTTATCAAAACTTATTTATATTGTATTCAATTGGTTTTGCAATAATTAAAAAAAAAAAGAACCAGTAAATTTATTCTAACAACTGTTAGAAGTTGTATCATGCTTTATTATTGTTTCATGATATATTTTCTTAAAGGAGCGTGCAATTTATTTTATAACTTTGATCTAATGCTTTCGATTGCCTTAAATGTTTCATTATCTAGTTTAATTCGGAGTAGCTCTGCTTTAATATAAACAAATGTCTAATGTGCATGAATTAAGGGGAATTCATTGTTATTTAGGATTTCAAACTAGATTCCTTTAAGTTGTTCATACATGTTCATAAAAACTGAAATAAAATTTTGATAAAATCATTTACTATACTATAGATTGAAATGTGTTTTAACTTATATGCTAATTGAAGAAATGACATAACACCTGTAGCTATAAAAATAAGTCATATATAGGACGCTCTGCCAAGTTGAATGACAGAGTGCAGAGAGATAAGGTGTGATGGAGAACTTGTGCTGCGAAATACATCGGTTACATGAAGTTAAGTAAACCAGTGGCTTAGCTAGGGTTGCTGGCGCCCGGGGCGAGGAACAATGGGTTCGTTCTGGAAACTCAACATGTTGTCAACATGTTTTGTGTATCACTTTACACTACTTTGTGTGTCTTCTGAACGGTGAGTTGCATTTTCTGCCAACACAGTTACAAAAATTGACACATTTGCTCGCAAAAAATTAATTTGAACGATATAATTAATAAAGGGTGATTTTTTAAGAGCTTGATAACTTTTTTTTTAAAAAAAACGCATAAAATTTGCAAAATCTCATCGGTTCTTTATTTGAAACGTTAGATTGGTCCATGACATTTACTTTTTGAAGATAATTTCATTTAAATGTTGACCGCGGCTGCGTCTTTGGACGCTGTTGGACGCAACGTTACGGTGAATGGCGATCGCTATCGTTCGATGCTAACAAACTTTTTGTTGCCAAAAATGGAAGAACTGAACTTGGTTGACATGTGGTTTCAACAAGATGGCGCTACATGCCACACAGCTCGCGATTCTATGGCCATTTTGAGGGAAAACTTCGGAGAACAATTAATCTCAAGAAATGGACCGGTAAGTTGGCCACCAAGATCATGCGATTTGACGCCTTTAGACTATTTTTTGTGGGGCTACGTCAAGTCTAAAGTCTACAGAAATAAGCCAGCAACTATTCCAGCTTTGGAAGACAACATTTCCGAAGAAATTCGGGCTATTCCGGCCGAAATGCTCGAAAAAGTTGCCCAAAATTGGACTTTCCGAATGGACCACCTAAGACGCAGCCGCGGTCAACATTTAAATTAAATTATCTTCAAAAAGTAAATGTCATGGACCAATCTAACGTTTCAAATAAAGAACCGATGAGATTTTGCAAATTTTATGCGTTTTTTTTTAAAAAAAAGTTATCAAGCTCTTAAAAAATCACCCTTTTTTTGTGTTCTAGCCGTGCTTTCCTTTTCACTCACAACCGAAATCAACTCGAGACATAGCAGATTTTGAAAAATATTCACTTACGCAATACATATTTTAAAAATATTTGTTGACACATTTTAACCAATATTTGAGCATAATTTACCATTTTGCTGCAAACATGTTATTGAAAACCACAACATGTTGAGTAAATGTAAAAATGGAAAAATAAAGCGCGACGAAAAATAGATAACATGTTGTGAGTAGCGGAAACTGATATTTGCCGTTCAAAAGACTTTTACTCAACAGTTGCACAAAATTGAGTTTCCAGAACGCACCTAATATGTCGCCTTCCTTCCTCTCTCTCTACCTACCCTTCCCCCTCCCACCCTGAAAAATAAAGGTGCGAAGAATGTTTTTGTTTTCTTTACTACTTCGAATCCATTATTGAACTCTAGTGACAGATGCAAACTCCCTACATGTTAAACTTCCTACATTTTAGCCAGGACACAGAGGGCCAGCAACGCCATTCGGTGGCCATAAGTCATAATAAAAAAATATGTGTGTGGCCGTCACGCACGGTAGAAGTGAAACTTTTACCCAAAATGATTATTTTATTAACATTCCCTCCTTCAGTGCAATCAAATGGTTAAAAAGCAGTCTGCCTTCATACCAGTGGTAGTTCAAGAACTGTCCTTTTTTTCATAAAGCCAACTAGTATTTTCAACACAGTGATATCATGGGAAATATCAATTGTCCCTTTTGTTTATGGACAGTTACTAAAAAGTTCAATATTCACGTACAGAATTAGATCACAGTTTTTTTTTTTCTTTCGTGATAACCAAATCAAGAGGATTTTTTTATTTTAATTTGATGACTTAACTCATCTCAGGCTCGATGCTCATAGTGCCGTCTGTGCTGCCGTTTTATTTTTTTCTTAATTATATTTTTATTTATAAATATTATTTTTTTATAAAAAAAATTTTTTATTTATAAAAAAGAAAAAATTTTTCGAAAAAACTGTATCGGGAATAATGCATTTTTCCCTTTCCGTACTCGCATCGAACCGCGTACAATTCGACTACAACTTGAACGAGCTACCATCTCACAATTGCCTCCCTTGCATCAAATCGAACAAAATATGAACAAACCTGAAAGCAAGCATAGTATAGATCTTTCAATTTATTCCATAGGATTAATGCCAAAAATAAATTATTTTTTATCCAAAATAATCGTCTATCAATTATATATTTTGGGCTTTATTTAGATAATTTATTTTAAATTTTTCTTAAAAAAAAACCAAAACTGCCTGTATGCTTGTAAATATTTTTAATTTAAAAAAAGCACAAAATTATTCAAAAAAGATACGTTTGGCGGACGTAACGGTTACTTCGTAAACGAAGGTTCGCTTATGTTTCGAAAAATTAATCGTTTACAATTCCAAAGCGATTAATTCTTCAACACAAATGCGATATTTACTACTCTTTAACTGTAAGGTGGATGGATACTTTCGGATAACTTTTTTGGCACTTTCAGCCTTACTTTTATTATTACTGACGCGACAACACTGGTATGAAATAACTTTCGAATTTTGATCGCCAATTAGGGAAAAATACGAAATTTTTCTTTGATAAAAGTTCATTGCGAACTTTCGCCGTATGCGTTATATATGCATTGACAAGTGTTAAATTTCGGCACAATATTTTAGTAACATATCCTTCTTATGTTTTAGTTTCGACCAACATATCGTAGGTAATCTGACAGCTCAGTTGCTAATGGAAGAACTTGTAACCAGTATTTTGTGTGTTAAAATACCGCAGCATGCGAATATTTTTTTATTTCGATAAAAATGTGAGTGTGAAAACACTACATTTTGATTATATGAAAGATACGATATTTATATGGAAACTCATAGAACTGAGAATAAAACCAATTTTAGATTCAAAGTTGCATTCGTTAATATTGCAGCATGTGGTGTTTCCAAATCAATTAATGCAATTAATCTGAATTTATCAAAACTCAATTTGAGAAATACCTAAAAGTGTGCTAATGTCTGAAAAAAGCTATGTTCAAATTAAAATTTTTAGACCGTACTGAACTTTTAGAGTATTGAACGAAAGACTCAATTCAATCATAAAAGAAAGAGAGAAGTACTGTTTGTTGATTTAACATATGTAAGTATGAGCTACTCAAATAAATAATTTGTCTACGTGGCCCAGTGGTTAGAATAGCTAGCTATGGATACAAATGTACTGTGTTCAATCCTCAGTGGAATCAAAAATATAAAAAAAAAATTAAATAACAATTTTTTCGTTTTTATACAACTAGTGCGGTGAATTGCTGTGTTGTTTTCATAAGAACCATTTCGTTACATTGGTCTTACCCCCTATTTAGCTCGCCGTATTGTTGTATACGCGTCTATAAAAGTTTTACTTCAAAAAGATATAAGCGTATGGAGGGTATATCTCCATATAAGGGTATGGAGGCGAGCATGTCTGCTGAACTACCAAGGTATGTTGTCAGCAGGCATACAGCAGGGCTCTTTTTAAAATCAACACGGTGTAGTCGTTTTCGGAAAAAATATTAAAGTTGTATGTATGAGTTTCAGTGCCTGCACTGTACCTGTACTTTTGTCGGCAATTCACCGTCACGGTGCAGTAGTGCTCGTTCGGCAAAAAATATTAAAGCTGTATGTGTGAGTTCCTGTGTCTGCACTATGCCTGTCGGTAATTCACCATGACGGTGTATTTATGTTCCGGTTGAATTGGACACATGTCAACTAGTTTATTGATACTCGGGGCTTTTGTGCCTGAGTTCTTTGGTTCGGAAGTGCGGTTTGTTTTTTTTTTTTCATTAACTTCGGAGTTTGTCCTTACTGCTCGTAGCCTTTAAAAAATAAAATTGTGGCCTATACTCGAGATTTTTGTGCCTGGTTCTTTGCTACAAACACAAAATGTTTCTCGGGTTGTATGCATTAGTCCGTGTCACTCGTTTTTTCGTTGTTTTTTCTAGAAAAAATTCTACATTTTCTGTGACCCTTTGAGAATTCTGCATTCTTCAGTTTTTTTCACAAAAAAAAAAATAAATTCAGACTTCTAAAATTGTGTTCTTTTCACAGAAAGTTTTTCTCGCAGAGTTTTTGCACTTTCAAGATCAACGGTTTGATAATTCTACCTATCAACTGAACGCGTAAAAAAGTGAAATAAAAGTTAAATGTTAAACATTTCATTCTTTGGCATTTCATTCAAGAGCTCTGTTTGACGATTGTCAAACTTGTTTTGGAAAAACAAAATTTTTCCAAAACAGTTCAGTAAATTTATAAAAGGTTTTAAAAAAAAACTGGAAATGTAATGGGGATTATTGTCATAACAAAATGAAAATACGATATAATAAAATTTCAACAAATTCAAGTTGAATGAATTTGAAGTTTCACAAAAAAAAAAAAAATACAACTTCACCAAAAAGCCGTTGCATTTTTTCTGATCTTTTTTCGATTATTAACAGGTCCACATTTTTTGAGTTCAGCTCACTTCCAGCGCACTCTCAGAGTATAGAATTTTTTGCCGAAAAAAAGAAACGCCATTAGTCACCAGAAAAAAGACCAAAAGCAGCGAAACTACACAATGTATGCTAAATTTAAACTGATGTCTTAAAATTTATTCAGATTTTTAAAACAAATAAGCAAACTATAAAACTTTTAGCACATCTTCAGGTCGACACTTTTTAATCCATGCGAAAATTATCGAAATAAGAAATAAATTTGGCTTTGAATACCATATATTAATCAATAAAAAAATTTTTCACAACACAAAATATTTGTATTTATTTATTAAAAACTATTTAATTAACTATCAAAATGAAGTAAATTAATAATTAAATCAATAAAATACATTATTGCACAAAATAATTGTTAATTTATTAAGAAAAGCTTTAGCTAAGCTAAAGTTCTATAATACATTTAACATCAGGAAGCTTTGCGAAAGCTTTCTTAAATGCTAAACACATCCACATAGATTGACGTGACGAAGCGACT
The DNA here is from genome assembly GCA_914767935.1 of Coremacera marginata. Taxonomy (NCBI): domain Eukaryota; kingdom Metazoa; phylum Arthropoda; class Insecta; order Diptera; family Sciomyzidae; genus Coremacera; species Coremacera marginata. Next base: position 210,306,463 of record OU612043.1, on the reverse strand, counting down.
AACATAAAAGCAGCAACAGTAAATAAAGAACCATCTTTTTATCTTATTTTTACTCATTCCTCTTAACAGCTAAGTTCGTTTTTGTGTGTTTAGAAGAAAAGTCATAAATGAGCAAGAGAAGAATAAAGAAATAATAGGAGTCGGCTCGAAATAATTGCCGGTTATTATCAACGCACCTAACAACAAAAACGACAACAACAAAATTTCTATATTAACAGAAATCATTTGTACACACAGCCCAACGTTTAGTCACAGCGGAGTCGTGCTACACTAAGCAAGAGCCTTCTATTAAATCAAGAGCAACAACAATAAAAAATGGCTTCCTACGAAGAGGTGAAAGATATTCCAAATCATCCTGAACAGTATTTGATCGATGTAAGAAACAAAGATGAATTGACCAAAACTGGAGTGATTCCGGCTAGCATTAACATTCCACGTGAGTACATTGAAGGCAATCAGATAAGAGGTCATACTTTTACAAAGATAACAGGCATTATTTTTAAGTTAGAATTTTAATGGTGTTTACGTTTCTACCAAAAAATGTTGCCTTTTCATTGCCCTTTTCTTTTTTTATTTAGTGTTCAATTGTAAAATAAGTGCAAACGGGGAAAAAATTCTGTGTTCGTTTCTTAAAATTTAACATATATTTAAGGCAAAAAGAGCACATTTTCTGCCCTTCGAAACAGTATCAGAGGAGAATATTGCCCTGAAAATAAGCTGTTTGCTTTAAATGAAAATAGAGTGAAAAATTTTTAAATTTGTGGTAGGGCAATATTTCTTTATTATAGAAACGAAAACACCATACGCAAAAATTCATTAAGGGAGACATATAGGTAAACTACAGTGGCTTAAAAAATAAAGCGACCACACGAATATTGAAAGTATAAATAAAAAAATAATTTTAAAGAAAAAAAAAATGTTTATTATTTAATTTTTTTATATTTACGTAGTTAAATATATCTACTTTTCAATAAAAACAATTAAAATAAATAAATAAAAACAATTAATTTTATTTTCACAACTTTTTAAAAAAGAGAAAATATAAATCACGAAGAAAATTCATATCAAAAAAGAACTCGGACATTTATATTTAGTGGAAACTATAAATAAATTTATTTGTAAATAAAAATATAAAGTTATTATCTTGTCGGTAGACCTTTGCTATAATTCACAGCTTTCACGCGTTTTGGCATTGACTGTACTTATATTTTCCACTTTCTTTAAGCCTAAATCCAAATCCCTTTTATTTCTAATAGTACGAGTTTTGAACCGATTTTCCAAGTGAGTCCACAATTGTTCAATTACGTCAATATCTGTTAATTGAGGAGTTAAAATCACTTTTGTGCAATTATAAAGAAGCAATAAGTACACATTAGCTTGATAAAAGTGAAAACTGTCTTTTATCTCCAAGTTCTCAGCGCTTTGGACAAAATTTTCTTTGAAAATAGAAATGTATTGGTTGTGGTCCATAATGCTACCTACAACACACAATCCAGATCTTTACGGTTGTGCCACCGTGTTTAATAGTCGAGCCCAAGTTCTTTTCCTTCAGCTTTTCATTAGGCTTTCTCCATACATAAGATTGCCCATCCGATCGACAGAAAAGTTGATCAAAAAGAGTGCATTTTTTCTGGTATCACTGTTATCGTCAAAGATCTGTCATATGTAGACATGTATAGCATTTTTTGTGCTCAGCTATTTGTTTACATTAGAAGCAAATAAAGAAATTTAGTTTTTTCTGCATTTCTTTGGATGTCATGCATGTGTTCTCATCCGGAAAGTCAGAAAAAAATTGACTGCCTTATTTTGACATTTTCATAGAATCAAACATCGAACCATGTATGAGACTTGTCAAAATAAGGCAGCATGTCAAAAAATATATTGAAAAATGTCATGGGATGAGAACACCTTATAATTATTCCATGATGTCATGTTTTAAGTGTGTTTTAAAAATGGAGAACTTTGATGAGCATATAACAAATAAACAACTGAATCCAGAGGACTTCCGGCTAAATTGTTCACCATGGCGGGTGTAAATTGCCAATCGTTAAACAAAAAATCAATTTAATGTGAACGTTTTAAGAAAAGTATTGAAATGTGTTAAGTAAAAATATATAGTCAGTTACGCTAAAATCTCATTTGGATCTTTCTGAATACAACCACTACTAAAATAAAAAAGAAAGCGTTCGAGCTTTCGATAAATCATTGAAACATCAGAGTAATTTATCAAAGGCTGTGATAAGAACCTCGTGTTCCTGGCAGTCTTTTCCTAGGCATCAATGCTATTCGACAAATAATAAAATTTTAAGAAGAAGAAAAAGAAGAGAAGAAGAAGAAGAAGAAGAAGAAGAAGAAGAAGAAGAAGAACTGAAGCCAGACAAAAATTAGTAGATGTTTATGACAAAATGGTTTGCACGTTTCCGCGATGGAATTTTTTTTTTATCTTGAATACTTCTCGTTCTGGTAGGCCCTCGAAGGTTGACGACGACCCAAGTGGATTGTTTACAACAATGTCTACAGAAAAAAAGCTGGTCTGCAGCTTTTCTGAAGCTGAAAAAAACAAAAGCATACATTCACCAGAAGAAGGGGCCTGTCTGCTACGAGCTACTCCCACAGAATAGAACCAAAAGACCTGAAGTCTACTGAGGGAAACTGCAGAAGTTGAGCAATGCCATCTAACAGACACGTCCTGAGCTAGTCAATCGGAAGGAGTTAGTCTTACACAAGGATAACTCTAGGCTTCACCTACGAGTTTGGTGACTAGCCAAAAATTGCTCGAGTGCGGATGAGATGTTTTGCCCCATCTATCCTATAGTCCAGACATTGTGCTCTCGGGTTACCATATGTTTCATATGCCCCCTGAAAAACTCACTGAATAGTAAAACGTTTGAAAAGGAGGACCTTAACAAACGATTTTCGTCACCATTTTCTTCACTTTATTGATGATAACTTCAGTTGAAAACGTTCATGGTCGACCAGAGCGAGGCAGATCTTCTGCGGCATCTCTACTGCTTTTGAATTCGCTGTACCACTCATAGGCACGTATTTTCGATCAAGTCGAATCACTATAAGCACTCTGTAACATTTTTAGCGATTCGGCACACGAAATTTCATTAGCAATACAAAATTTAAGACAAATTCTTTGTACGACCTTTTTTTTATTCATTGTTAAAATCGAAAAACGCACTTCAGATGCACTGACTAAATCGAGCAATGTAAATAAACTAAAAGACAGATCATGATCAAACTTCACGTCAGGATATAGGATAGTTTATGTCAATTTAGCGGCAAAAATAATTTTTGCAAGATCTTTTAGAGGGCTTTTTAAATTATTATTTCCCAGTACTTTTTTGACAGCCTGTATTATCGTTCCATAGCGTTAGCTACTCTAAACAAATGTATGATAGCGTTTGTTGAGAAAACAGAGAAACAAGCAATAACTGTATCGACTATTTTTAGACTGATCCAAAATTTTGAAATTTTTCAAAGATTTTCTCGTGTAACGGCCCAGTAAATAGAAAAATTAAGCGAAGATGTTTGCTTCAGGGAGGGTTTTTTTTGTTCAATTTATAGTTAGTAGTAACTTTTTAACGTAAGACTTATTTAAAGCAAACAATTAAAAAAAAAAAAAGAAAAGGAGGGAAAGAAAATCTTGGTCATATTTGTAAGTTTTATTGAACACATTTTTTTTAAAATGCTGTGAAGAAATAAATTGCATCTACATTTTTTCCTAAGCTCGAGTGCTTTGAAATGATTATACTTCAAACATTTTATTTTTGAATTTTACCCATCAGTCGACCAAAGAAGCCTACCCGTATTTTTCACACTCACATACTAAAGTTTTTCCTTGATATATACATTCATGTTGGTCCGTAATATAACGTCATTGTTATTTAAATATATTTATAATTTTCATCGCGCCCCGTGGGATGGACACAAGCAAAATATTACAGTAAATGTCAGAAGGTAAACCCAGAATTTAATCAATAAATCGTCGCTCGGGAAAATAGAGCTTCAAATGTTACTTAAGTGAAACACAGAGACAAAAAAAAAAAAAAAAAATGTAACAAAGATTACCTTTCCAGCTATTAAATTAATCAATAAATTTTCTGTGATATGTGAGTTTTTCATAGTTGAATTTCAATTTAACAATATTCGCAGTTTATGTTTAATATTAGAAAAATATTCAATTTACCTTTTTTAACGAAACAAGTTTATTTTCGATAAGATTGTGGGGAAAATAATGCTAATGATCTTATTGAATATAAATTAACTTTCTTTTTAATTGCATTAACTTTACTTTTAAATAGTGCCCGACTTGGAGGCAGCCTTTAAAATGCCTGACATTGATTTTCAAAAGGCTTTCAAACGTCCCAAGCCTAACGAAAACGCCATTCTGATATTCTCTTGCCAGGCCGGAGGACGTGCGGTGCGCGCAGCTAATTTAGCACAAACACATGGTTTCAAAAAGTGAGTAAAGTTATTATTTCCAATGTACACACATTAATTGAACATTTTATTTTGATTTACTTTTTTTATTAGTGCCAAAGCCTACAAGGGTTCATGGACTGAATGGGCACAGAAGGAAGGCTTTTAAATATTTACAATTCAACAGCATTAAATTCAACAAAATAGCCATGTTTTATACGTTATACATAAACAATATTTTAAATCAATAACGAAAACAAAGTATAAAGTAGTATAAATAATTCAAACATATTTTTAAAATAAAAGCTACAAAGCCATTAATTTTTTTTTTTGTTCTAGTAGTATCTACAAATTCAGCTCCTTTAAGTTTCCCCATGATTTTCCAATTTTTATTTTAACTTTAAGCGGGACATTTAACTTCACGCAGTTTTCCATGGTGACACGCAAGACTTTAGCAACTTTTTTTGCCTTCTCCTCAGGGACTTCGTATATAAGTTCATCATGCAAATGTAGCACGAGTTGCACACTTGATGTCAACTCAATGCCAAGTTTTTCACGATATTTTGTTATGTTATTTTCCATGCGTGTAATCGCACTTTTGGCTATATCAGCAGCTGATCCTTGTATAGTCGAATTAATAGCCTGCCTCTCAGCTTGTTCTAAATATAAGAAATAATTGGGAATTAATTATTTTATAAAAAAAGCTTAAAAGATTACATTTTAATTAGCAATAAGAATTGAAAAGTATCTCAGTAAATATTTTGTGTATTTTTGATATTAGAGTGTATTGGAAAAATCATCAGAATTTGATTGTTTTTTTTTTAAGAAATAATTAGGAAACTTTGGATTGTTTTTTACACTGAAATCCGGTTTATTTTAAACACATAAAATTTTTAAAATTTAAAGATACACTGTAATCGTGTTTTAGAATATAAAAACACTGTGCAATTTTAGTATAAGAAAAACACTTTGTTTGGTGTATTTGAAACACATCATATTTTTTTAAATTTTTGCTGTAAAACACCAAATTTGTTTGATGTACTTTATAGTAGTACATGAAGTAGTAGTAGTTATTTTATGCCCAATAGCAGAATTTGGGATATAATCGAGCGCGGCATATTATCATATAGGGGATACCTTACATCGTTTTAGGTACCTCTATCAAATCTAAGCTATCTATATAAGCGAGTGTAGAGCAGCCGATCGATCAGAATAGTAAAAGAAAATCGATAGTTGGATATACTCGATCGCATCAGATTAAAGTATGGTGGGTTAATTACATGCTGAAAAGTGTGCATTTTTAATAATCAGACGATTTGAGCATTATGTAAGGGAGTGGGAAGGTCATAACTTATAAACTTAGGTCATAAAAAAACGTCGCCTCTTTTTATTTTTTTATTTTGAAGAGAGTATAATTGAAGGATAACGGAAATAATACAATCTGCCGATTTGCACAAGCCGAAGTAACAAAAATTGTCAATAAAGTTTGGCGCGTGCAGCGAAGCATGTATTTCCTACTCCGCACCTCTCTCTTTTTTTCCCCATTGTGGATGAAGATGAAAAGAAAAAATAATTAATTTTTAACATTTTAATTTTATTTCACTCATTTTTTTCTGAATTCTGTATAGTTATAAATAATATTTTTCGCATCCATATTTAATTTTTGTGTTTGTTTGTCACATCCATAATTTAAAAAAAAAAGAATCATGGAAAAGAAATGACCATAGTCCACTAAAAGTAACGAGAATATAGAATATAGTTAACACATGCCAGACATTTAGCAGAGTTGATGCAATCTCTAGATAATAATTTATACTCTATGGAGTTGATGCAATCTCTAGATAATAATTTACACTCTATGCCAACAGCACCACAAACGCATTAACAATACAAAGAAACCGATGCTGGAGACACCTTGTGGCAAATAAAAGCAAATTTTTGATAGTTGTAGCATAGCAAATTCACAATCCTCTATCTATTGATTGATGGTGGCGATCTACTGCAGCATAGCTTCCCTATAGGAACAAACTAACTTGTTTTTAAAAACAACTAGTTGAAAAACTACTTTAAAATAAACCAGTATATGAACTACTTTGGATTATATTAAGGCGGCATCCACTTCAATGTTTGAAGTAATTGAAATACTACTTAAAAACCAGTGATTGATAAACTACTTTGAATTATATTAAGGCGGCAATTACTCTGATGTTGGCATGTTTTAATTGAAAATTTTAATTAGATTACAAGCTTATATATATTTAACCATGTTATTTCATCAAATATTATTAACTTTTGGCCATCAGTAATAGTTTTCAATTGGTTATTTTAAAGCAATTAAAAAAATAATTTAAATGTAACTAATTTAACAAGTAGTTGAAAATATATGCAGACGACAGTCAATTGACTTATTTAGCGGACATCACCATACAAAATAAGTTAGTTCGTTCTATGGAAAAAAGTCAGAATTTCAACTAGTTGTGGTTGACAAAAAACTACTTTATCAACTACTTTTAAATTAGTTAATTTTCCTACAGGGTTCTGTTATAATTAGCATTGAATTAACAACCGTTTCTATCACGTCTTTGTGGCCTAGTGGAAAGTGGATTGGACTCTCGTTTAAGAGGACGTGGGTTCGATCCCCACGGGCAGGCCACAAAATATTTTTAGTATTTAATATTAAAGTATTAAATTTTCTTGTTGTAATAAGCACTAGCAACAAAGAAACCATCAAATTTCCAAGAAAAAATATGTCGAAAATTTTTCAGATTTCACTCCAAGCAAATTACAGAACGAGTAAAAAGCTTCGCTTCAAAAAAAAACTAGTCTATTGTTAGATCAAAATGCCAACATAGTTAATCTATAATATATAAAAGGTTAATATATAAAAGGAAGGCGTAATGCGCCGCACCTAAAATCGCTCAAGCTGTAATTATTTTTTGCCATTAAATGTGAACAGTGCTTTTCCAACACATAAAAAAAAAAAAAACGAAATGGCCATTTCAACCCTTGAAAGGACTTTGATTGAGCTTCTTATGATCAATTGTGTTGTGAAATGTTTGAACACAAATGATCGAGAACTGGACCTAACTACATGTTTTATGTCGACTTAGAACGGCTTATGCTCTCAAGAAGCTTTTCATGGCAGTTTTTACTCTCAGAGGTTTACCATTGTCTGCAGAGAGGTGACGGCAAAAAACTTTCTGTCAGGTGGGATTCGAACCAGGGTTCTCTGGCGCATGGGCCACACACTCAACACTCACTGTCCAACATATACTGTCCTGAGAAATGTTCAGATTGAAAGTATGCACAGAAAATTCATTTGATACTTATCAGTGCCATGCTTAACTTTTATGTATGTGCATATTTTCAGGCTGAACATTTTTCAGGACAGTATATGTTGTAAAAGCACTATAATAATGGCAAAAAATAATTGCAGTTTGAGCGTTAATGTTTCCAACCCGTCGTAGGACGTGCTTTTATACTAGTATATTAATAATAGATAATAATAGATAATATATTTCACTTTATATTCCATACTTTTAAACTGCAGTTCACTGCTGCTGATGTGCTCCAAATAGCGTCTTCTACCGGTGATGGTTTCAATGTACCCTTTGTGACGTGCAAATTTTATCACTTTTTCTGTATAAGCTCTAAAATGCAATTGTTGCTAAATCTTACGTCAGGATATTTAACAGTGCAATTACCTGATACCTGGATATGCAGCATGAAATTGTTCCGATACACTATTTGCCTCCTCTTCAGTACATTTCAATGCTTCTGCTAAGCTACGCATGCCCATGCCATACACAATGCCATAGCAAATTTGCTTGGTACCATTACGCAGCTGTTCAGATACCTTGTTTTCGGCGATTTTGTTCCAGCGCGCTGCTAGTGCAGTAAAAACATCTGTATTTGAATTTATAACTTGCAGCAAGGTCTCGTCCTTTTTTTTTAAAAGGAATATATTTATAAACCATGCATGAGAGTAATAAATTCACGTTTTGCTCCTACCTGTGACAAATGTGCCAAGATTCGCATCTCCAACTGACAAAAATCAGATGATATTAAACAGCGTTTGTCATCCATAGTAAAGAATGCGCTGCGACATGATATTGTTGTTTTATCCGTAACTGTAAGAATCTTAATTTATTAAAGAAATAATATGTTTCTACAACCGAAAAATATATCGATTGACTATTAGCAAAAAGTTTCAAAGTTTTTCCTACCTCCAAGATCAATCACAAAGTCTTTGGCTACATTCTGTAAATTTGGATCAGTCATTGATATACGACCAGTCGAGGTGAATGTTACGCTCTGGCCATGAATTCTAAATACAAAGATTAATGAAGCTTTCATTAGATTTGTTTCCATTTTACTGACTTTACAAGTTTTTACCTATTATTAACAACACATTTTAAAAGTGGCTGAATATTTTTTGTTAATGTAACACTTAGTTTTCTATAGGTTATGATCAATTGTGAAATCGGTGAATCAATTTTTTCCAAAATTTGACGTGATGTACTAACGCGGCCGTTTGTTTTACGATGCAGACCAAGCACCTGTGTGTGGAAAGATAAAAATTTGGATTAGTTAGGAAAGGTACTTATACTGAGACGAGCTTTTCCTTGGAAATATATAAAATAACATTTAAAATAGGTCGTTAGGTCAAATAAACATATTTTTCTCCGAATTTAAAAATTTATAAAATAACTTTGTCAAGGTAAATAAAGTTAGTAGGGTAAGCGATAATAATAATAAATGCGGTTGCCAATAATTATCTTAAATTGTTCACTAATTTCAGTTGTTGCCAGGGGGCTGTCAATAACTGTCTCATATGAAGAATACAATTCGCACACTATCTACAAAAGAGACACAACTCAAAATTTTAAAATTTCAGGAGAAACAAAAAACAATTTTTTTTCAACGGACTCCATACAAAACAAAGAGACAAAATGGTTTTTTAAATAAAGAGTAAGAAGGGGAGTGAACAATTTTGATAGTTTATGGAGGTAATCACTACGATTAGTTTAACATTAAAAAGTAAAAATTTGTAAATTTTGAGTTGTGCCTGTTTTGTAGATGAAGTGCGAATTATTGTCATTGCTAATTATTGTTATTGTTTATGGTCAATAATTGTGTAAAATGTTTTTCAAATTTTTTTAGAACAATGCCAAAAGTAATGCGTAAATAAAATAAAGGAACTCACTGCTCATTGGAGAAATGCGTAAGGGTTGTTTTCTTTTTTTTTTTGGATTGTGTTTTTTTATTTTAATTTTTTATTTATCCTATTTCTTGTATTGTTTGAAATACCTATATAATTTTAAGTATATACAAATAATCATTTAAGTGCCTATACACGACTGAAAAATACTATTTATATTGTTTTGCTTGGTGTTAATAACTATATATTAAGACCATACCAATAACTATACCATGCTGCCAATAATCGTAGTAATGATATTTTGTTAAAAATTGTACCAAGTAGCCAATAATTGTACTCTTTTAACATGACATGAATTTTACACACACTGTCAATATTTATCATATGGGAAATATTTTCAAAAATCATTAATTATATTTTATTATATAGTAATCTTTTATTTATAAATTTTATAGTAATTTCATGCATATATCAAAATTATAAAATTAATAATGATATAAATGAGAATTTGTTTAACTACTCACAACAATTAATTTGTTAATGAAGTGGGTTGAAATCCACAAATTCCTTATGGTTATCAACAATTATACCGGTAATCATCATAGTTCAGGAATCTTTGAATGCATGTTTTCAGAAAATAATTAATTTGCTGTTATTCGTTGCTCAAAAGTAGGAGTGGGCACAAATCTTACTCGTGCTGCAACTGCGTGTAAGCAGCCAGCAAGCAGAGTGCAAAATCGGATTGCGGGATGCAATTGTTGAAACTCACTTGAGATTGTGTTAGTGCAGAAAAACATGTAATAATCTCACATAGTCTCACGTTCACGTCAGTCTTCAAGCGAACGTCAAGTAGGTAGGACCTGCGCCCCGAAGGTATCCATTCTACAGTAAAAAGGTAGAAAATATAATTATCTTCGGATTTGTGTGTTCGGAATATCGCTTTGGAATTGTAAACGAATAATTTTTCGAAACATAAGCAAACCTTCGATTACGAAGTAAACGTTACGTCCGCCAAACGTATCTTTTTCGATTCGTAATCGATATCGAATTCGATTGTTATCATCGCGAACTATTCGCAAATTTTTAAATTTTCGATATCGAAGTCGGATTTTGTGCCGTGTGGGAAATAGCACAATTTTTGTGATAATGTTGGAGTTTCTTCTATATATACATGTCTGCATCATTTAGCATTAAATATCGTCGCAAATGCAACATAAAATACGATGCAAGTCGTGTAACGAAAAACGTATCAACTTTTGTAACTGTGTAGGCACGGTAAAATAAACCCAAACAACTGACCATGAAGCAAAGGTGTAGTGGTCCTAACTGCGGTTGAAATTTTGTGCTCTTTTTTAATTTAAAAATATTTACGATCCTATAGGCAGTTTTTGTTTTTTTTTTTTAAGAAAAATTTAAAAAAAAATTATATAAATAAAGCCCAAATTATATAATAGATGGATAAACAATAAATTATTTTTGGCATCAATCCTATGGATCCCTTGCTTTGGTGCAAGGGAGGCAATGGTGAGATGGTAGCACGTTCAACTTGCAGTCGAATTGTTCGCGGTTCGATGCGAATACGGAAAGGGAAAAGTGCATTATTCCCGACACAGGTTTTTCTTAATATTTATAAATAAAAATATAATTAACAAAAAATAAAACAGCAAGATCTGTCGTCTGTGCTATGAGGATCGAGTCTGGGATGACCTAAGCCATCAAATTAAAATAACAAATCCTCTTGATAACAAATTGCCACGAAAGTAAAAAAAAAAACTGCGATCTAATTCTGTACGTAAATATTGAACTTTCAGTAACTTTCGCCATGATGATATCGCCATGTTGAAAATACTAGTTGGCTTTATGAAAAAAGACAGTTCTTGAACTACTACTGGTATGAAGGCAGACTGCTTTTTAACCATTTGATTGCAATGAAGGATGGAATGTTAATAAAATAAATTAGCAATCTTCCCAAAAATTGTTAGTGCTAGCAAAGTACTTAATATCGTTACATGAGATTGCTTTAGCACTTTTTATGCAAATATAAGCCAATATCTGAAATTTTAACCTTTCATTTAATATCAAACATATATTACCCTCGCCACAGCTGATGTAGAGCCAAGATTAAAACGCGCTCCATGCAAATCATAGATTTTAGTTTCCAATTTCTTAATGGCCTCCACCATTTTGTGAAAAAGTTGCCTCAGTGCTGATTCGCTAGTTGGAAAACCATATGTTTCCATATTGCAGAGAGAAAGTTGCAACGGCATTTCCAGTTCTTCAAAAAATTTATAATCAAGTTAAAAATTAATAACAATGAATACAAATTTCCGTTGTCTAAGACTTTACCATTGAAGAATTTGATAAGTTGTCCAGAGCCAAGTCTCTCAAGATTTTCAATCTGACCTTTAAGTATATGAGTCGTTAGGCAAGCTTCCACTGAACACCTGGAATAAAGGTCCGGAAAAACCATTAATTTGATTCATTCTTATTTTAAGAATTAAAAAAAAAACATTACCTAACCTTGGCACAAATGGCACTGTCTGCATTTAGTCCAATGCTGCTATAATTACGTTCACTGCCACATAACTTAACTAGATTCATACATTCGGGTGCAAACTGTTCTACCTATTTGATTACCAGAATATGATTAAATTGGTTCGATATGAGACAAACAATGTGCATAAATTTAGCTTTGCCATTTTTGATGTATTGCTAAAGAAAATATGTGAATAATGTGTGCTATCATGTGCCGTCTTGGAAAATAAATTTATTCTTATGTAATGTATTTAATTACACCTTTATGGTTTAGGTTTAAAAATAACACTTAATTTTTTCCACCTTAAACATTCTTACTTCTTATAAAATGATTTCAAAGCAACTTCTTCTTTGCAAAAAGATCTGGAACTAACTTCACAACTGAAATAACATAAGAACTACCTTTAAAATGCTAGCTTTTCTACAATACAATATAATATAATACAATACAATATAACATATTTGCTATATTTATTTATTTTTGTTAGATTTTTTATTACATATCTGGGCTTTGAATAAGTGCAATTGGATCAAAAAAAAAAAAAGAAACGTTCGAATTTATATTAATTGTAATTGGATCGGAAACAACTTGCAATTAAAATTTATTTAGAAATCATCTTTTGATTTGAATTCTTCCGAAAACATCTGTCAGTTATTTAAGTTAATACTACTGTGGGCAAAAAATAGAAGAGATAGAAACCGAAGCAAAAAAGGATTTGAAGTCTATATCGGAAGAGGACTTTGCAGAAAGTTTTGAAAATTAAAAAAAAAACGTTGGCACAAGTTTATTGCATCCACATTATTAACTAAAAAATTGCTTATTTTATGCATTTAATTTATTAGTAATATATAACTTTAACTTGTATGATTGTTATGAGTTGATGCTTTCTTAATGCAAAGTTAAGAGCGCTATTAGTTTTTCTCAGAAATCGTAGGTATTATAAAAAAAAATTAAATTTCAAAAAATTAAATTTTAAAAAATTAAATTAAAAAATTAAAATTAAAAATTAAAATAATAAATTTAAATATTTGTTCAAATGCAAAAAAAAAAAAAATAACTGCTCACATTGCACATACAACTATTATGAATATATATCTTGTCTCTTCAATTGAGTTTCATTAGAATGCTTTTATCATCTTTAAAGCCAAGAAGGTAAGCTCAAGTGAACTTGTCAACACTGGGTGCGTAGCTTAAATTTTGACAAGCACGTAGGTATATATTTGGAAAATTATTTAGGCACTTATTGAATGCTTCTAGGGCATTTAGAGACTGAATGGAACCTCAAGGGGTCAAATGTAACTAATGTTCAACCAAAACTTGGCCTTTTTTGTAATATTCGGCCGAAATCGAAAACGAAATTGAGTATTTATATGTTAAAAGCAAGCAGAAAACAACAGTTTATACATTAAAGAATACGGAATATAACATCAAATTAATATTAATTGAAGTTTTTCAATAATTTTTTGTTCTATGCCATAAAAAATACGAGATATGCATAAGATTTTGAATTTTCAATTTCGCAACAGCAGTAACTGGCATAAAGGTCTGAAACTGCCTAAAACCGAAACCGAATATTCGATCAGGCACTAGATATAACTTCCATGATTATAACTCTTTTAAATCTATAGAAGAACTAACTAATGGCGTATATAGGAGAAATTTAGGGATAGATCCTCACCCTTCGACAGAATTTTTTGCACTGATTTACGTTGATATATAAAGATCATTTAAGGTTTAAAAAAGGTTAATAGTACAAAGTTTAAACTTGCAACAATTAATCAGAAAATATTATCTCTTTTCCTTTAAATGTCTTTATAAGATGATGACTGGGTATCTTTTGCTAGCAATTATTTAATTTATTTGCACTGCTGCTTAGTGTGTACTTCTGAGAAAGTAGACTTTGAGAGATTGCTTGTTTGGTGACGCAAGAACAAAATTTGCCGGAAAATGTGATCGATTCGATTTTTTTTTTTCAAAATGCGTATTTGGAACTAAAAAAGCCTATGGGGAAAAAATTTCAGGCCGGCCTAAAGGAGTTTAGAAGTTATAAGCGTCAGATGTTAGGAAAATGGGTCTAAGAACTTGTGTTTTTTGTTGTTGTTAGTTTCCCTACACAACTAAGCATTATGGGAATCAAAAGAAAGGTTATGCTATAACCTATTCAACGAGATATTAACCATACAAACCCATGCATTTCTTTTAAAGATATTACTGGTTTTGTACCCACAACGTGCAAATTTATTATAAAAGTTTTTCATGTTTTAGTGATTTCGTGAAAGGGTGAACCAACAAGTGTACATCATATGCTAAATGCATAATATCGTCGTGCACTTGCACATACACACACACACGGAGATAGTAAAATTCTACAGTAGTGCAGAAAAACTGCTTTCTTTTAAATTATTGAATAGATTTTCAACTAAACTAAAAACTTACATTGAATTTAGATACTTGCTTTGTTTTGAAATCAGTATTTAATGAAAAATCCGCCCTTTATTAATCAAATTGAATTAAAATCCAACTGTGAACTGTAAAATGTGCTTAATATGTAAAACGTTATATCTTCAAAACTAATGCACAGATTTTTATGGTTATAAGAATAGGTAAGAGAATAACCTTTCTTACCCATAATGCTATTAAATGATACCCATAATGATAGTTTTGTAGGAAATTTAAAAAACAAATCACATGTTTTTCAGGCCAATTTTTGGAACTTGGACCCTATAACATCTAAACGACTTGAGACCAGTCTGAAATTTTTCCGGATTAGGAATAAAAAGATCTTAATTCCTATAATCCACAAAAAAATTTGAGTTTCCATTCATCTTCAATTATGCCCGACTCTCAAATGAGCTCACACTTATGTGGGTGCGAGGACATTCTGGCATAGAACAGAATGAAAAGGCTGATTCTTTAGCAAGAGAAGGATCAGCAGAAGAATTCTGTGGACCCGAACCACGTATCGCCATAGGCGACAACATGGTGGCAGGCCTTATTAAGCAATGGACGGACTCGGAACACCGTACAAGGTGGGAAGAAGCTGGTAATTGCAGGCAATCAAAGGCGGCCGTGAAATGGTCAAGTAGTGAGGCAGCAAAAGTCACCCGATACAATCGGAAGACTTTAAGCTGGCTTACTGCACTGGTCACAGGACACGGTCCCTACATGTACCATCTCAGGAAGATGACTCTGACCGAGGACGATGCGTGTAGGTTATGCCTAGAAGAGCCAGAAACAGCAGCACACATTTTGTGCCAGTGTCCGGCGTTGGCAAGCATAAGATTGACCATTCTGGGACGTCCATTTATTGACGAAGCCGAGATTGGTCAACTGACCTACAAGGACATGCTTGAGGTGACAAAGGGTGCTTATATAAGGAGCATGCTCACTTATGAGTGCTCCGAGCAGTAGCATCCCTCGTCAAATAGGGGACGAAAAGGGACCCACTGTGGTCTGATTCGGCCAATCCCCGACTTATTATATATTATGCCCGACTCTCTGTAATCAAAGTTAAACAACTGCGGTAACTTAGTTCACAGCAATCAAGCAATCGCACTACACGTAACTATGAAAAATCTTAGTGCGCGTTAAATGTTCATTGAATGAAGTTTCATAAAATTTTAGTTAATATGAAGCGATTTTTAGTGAAATTAAACGACAAAACCAAACAAAATGTGAAAACCAAAAAATTTTTAATGTAATCTTGTCTTGAAAACAAAGGGGATAAAACCCCTTCCATTACAAAAAACTATCTGGCTACTGGCACAAGCGTCAAAAAATTTACCCTGAGAATTTGCGGTACAGTAGAAACTTATTTCAAATAATATGCGTACAAATAAAATAATTCTCAATAAAATAATTCCCAATGAAAATTTAATCAAAATTACTGCAAAAAGTAAAATAATTTCAAAATAAAAAAATAAATAAATCACAATATTTGAGAGTCATTTCCTGTTAAAATAAGTTCTAATGAAAAATATGAAATAGCTCCCAGTGAAATAAGTTCTAACAAAAATTAAGTAACTCCAAATGATATAATTTTATTTAAAGTGAAATAACTCTCACCAAAAATAAAAAAAAAAAAAAATTGGATAACTCACGACAAAAATTTTATTTAGTTATTTAAATTTAAAAATT
Organism: Coremacera marginata; assembly: GCA_914767935.1. Classification (NCBI taxonomy): domain Eukaryota; kingdom Metazoa; phylum Arthropoda; class Insecta; order Diptera; family Sciomyzidae; genus Coremacera; species Coremacera marginata. The sequence continues at coordinate 210,290,201 of OU612043.1, read as the reverse complement.
TTGAGATTTATTCCATTATGAATTGAAAAATGTGAAACAAGTTCTAACGTTTCGAAAGTTATTTTATAATGAAATGAGCCCTAATTTGTATCTAATTTGTAAATTTGTTGCAAGTTATATTTTTTTTCCCAGGAGTCCGAACAATTATTTCACTGTACCAAAGTTTTCGGTTTTTTAAATTTTTCAGTTGATTTGACAATTTCTGTACCTTGAAAAAGAGTTGAAAATCCTTAAGGTGTGTCTTTATGCTTAATAAATCTTAAGAAAATTAAAAACATTATAACATAGATACTCGTAGAAAATGAATATTTTTATTAAATGTACCTTTCTACTACTTCCATAATGTAGTAGTCAACGAACGGATAAAAATGTATTTCATAATGAAATTAATTTGAATTTGTAAATTTGTTTCGAGCTTTTTGTTTTGTTTATTTTACTTATTTTATATGGAATTATTTTCCCTATACAAAAGTATACGGTTTTTAGAATTCTTCAGTTAATTTGACAATTTCTGTATTTTGAAGAGCTGAAAATTCTTTTAATATGTCTTCGCGTTTAGTAAACCTTTGGAAAAACATTAAAGATACTCGTATATGCACTTATAAAACGAATATTTTTATTAAATGTGCCTTTGTACTAGTTTCATAATGTAGTAGTCAACGGACGTATAAAAAAAGTTATACAGAAACACTCTTTGGTGTTTTCAACATTGGTATTCAAACGATAAATCCGTTTCAGAAGCTTCAGAAATTAGAATTATCTATTTAGATATTAGAAGTAGTATTTTCAAAGCATCGAGGCTTCAGAAATTAGAAGATTGTAATCTAATTTCCGATGTAATTGTTTACGCAACTTATATTTTACACTACAGCTGTTTCAACGAGAGGTTGAAAATTAAACAAATGGCCTTTATTTTTAAAACGTACGCAACCACACCACTTTGGTCTTTTTGCATTGCAATTTTTTTTATCTAAAATTTTTAATTTCAGTGAGAGAAAAACAGTTTGTTTTATTTTAAAATTACCGGACAAAAAACACCAAGTGAAGTGATTGCGTGCGTTTTACAAAATAAGGCCATAAGTTAGGGAGTATGAAACTTCAGAATCTGATGAGCGCAATAATATTGATATCCTTCGAAAGTGTCAATAATTTCATTAAATGATGTGAAAAATTAATCTTTTTTTCGACTCAGCATATTTCAAACTAATTGTCTCTACGTTCTGATATTGTTGTAACAAATTTGAAAAAATCAAACAAATAAACCACAATCACTGATATTGTGCAGAAAAATAATTAAACATTCATGATTCTTAGCTTTTTATGACACAATTTCATTAAAGTACAAACACTTCATAAATTCAACTTTAAAATTTTACTTCCGAAATAAGAAGATTTCAGAAATTAGAAGTTCCTGATTTGCAAATAGCTTCTAATTTCTGAGGATTAACTGTAATAAGTTTGTGTTTTACATCAATATCTCAGTACCTAGCAATGTTTTTTGCCCTTCATACATTATAGAAAATTAATTATTGTTAAATTTGTTTTCTCTTTGATTTATAAACTTAGGCTGTGTGCTATTCGGAAACTTTTCACTCGGATGATGAAATTTTGACAGTCTGAATGAGAATATTTGGCACTTGCGAGGTGAATATGATTGTCAAAAATTCATGTAGCCTCAGGGGCTAGTATAAATTTTGACAATCGGCAAGAGAATTTTTGACACAAGCATAATTAGAAAAAAAAAACACTTAGCAATTATTGAAAACTAAACTTTTTAGTTAATTATAAATTAAAAAAGCATAAAGAATTAAAAAATAATGGAAATCCCAACAACAAAGGAAGTTCTACGTAATATGTAGAACTATATTGCATACTGTCCGCAGTCCCATAAAGCCACTTGCTACTCGATAGCATAGCAAACCACTTCATACTCTATTGACCATTAATGATGGTTCGCTGGAATAAACTCCACAATTTTGCGAAAAGAGCTAGTAGACACTCTTAAATGCATTTAAGTTGGTGCATTGTCTTTATTCAAAATGGCATTTGATGATTCGGAATAACCTCTTGACCGAATATAGGTAATATCCTTAAAGGAATAATGTTTTCGGTAGTTGTCCGGAGCAGAAAAGCAAAAGCAGTACTTACTCTTTCCGCTTCCTTAAAAAAAAGTCATAAAGAAATTCAAAACTTTTTGCTTCCGACAGCAAAGTAACCAGAAGTGGAAAATATTTGCGTAAAATTCTGTTCATTTTCAGTTATATCAACAATTTTGCAAAATAAATGAAATTCTCGCGCTAATACACTAACGAAATCTAAAACGCCAAAATTTCTAGTTGGCACAGCAAAAATGACAATTTTATTTCAACAGACAGAAATTGTATTCAACTCAGTAACTTCTCTCCTACCACGAGTGAAAAGTTTCCGAATAGCACACAGCTTTAGGGAAAAATTTCGAAATAACATTGAATATTTTTTTGCCCCCATTTTTTAAGATCCTTAAGTCTTTCTTAAGCTCCTTTTGTTTAAAGTTTTTTCTTGATTATGAATGAAATTTTCTTGAAAAATCGTTCGTTTTTATGAAATGTATATCAGTGCAAAAAATTAATTAAAGGGGGATCTATCTCCTAAGTTTCCTTTCCCCTATCAACACCACTGATCCTGAGCAAATCCTAGCAGGTAACCGGAAAGCTCGCGTTTTTATTTAGAAAAAAGTAAAGCTGGTATATTGAAAAATATAATATATACATATTTTTGCGAGCTTAACTCTCTAACAGGCAAAGTTGAAATAATGCGGAATAGAAGAATATCGTTTCAAAAAGAATAAAAGAATAAAAAGAATAGAAAAGAATAATAAAAGAATAAAGCCTATAAGCGTTTCAGATTTGACACGTCTAACTTAAATCTTAAATCAATCTACTTATCCCTTCAGAATCAATTCGATGTCCTCAATAGATTCCTCTACAGTTACTTTATTTCCTCAACAGAGCAAACTCTTAAAGTAAATAGTAAGTACTTTTGGATATTTATTAATAACAAAAGGAATTCGAATGGGCTGCCGAGCGCTATGTCGTACCACGGCTCCACCTCCGATAACATAGAAACTATTTGCAGTTTATTTGCTGACTATTTTAAATCAGTTTATTCCCCTATGTCTAGCTCTGATCCTGTATTGTCTAGTAGCCCCTTTGATTCTACCCTAGACTTGGGTGATATCTCTTTCTCAATTCAAGATATCGTAACTGCTCTATCGAGTCTCAAAGATAGCCCCACATCGGGCCCTGATGGTTTACCCCAAATTGCATTAAAAAATTGCGCCCTTGCCCTGGCGACGCCTCTATTCCTGATTTTTCGGAGATCGCTATCAACTGGCTGCTTCTTGGACATCTGGAAGCATTCGTACATAATTCCCAGCCACAAATCCGGTACTAAGCAAGACATAAAAAATTATCGACCTATCTGCAAACTGTCTGTCATACCTAAATTATTCGATAAAATTATATGTGATAAATTGACTTTTCACGTTAAACACCTTATATCTCCAGAAAAACATGGGTTCTTGACAGGCAAATCAACGTTGACGAACTTAGTACTCTTTTGCAATTTTATCATTTCTAATTTTGAAGAAGGGGTTCAAACCGATGTAATCTTTACTGATTTTGCGAAAGCCTTCGACAAGGTATCCCATAAGTACTTAATATTTAAACTCGCCTCCCTTGGTTTGCACTCAAACCTCTTATGTTGGTTCCAATCATACTTATCCAACCGCCGCCAATCAGTAAAGGTGAACAATATCGTTTCTTATGCCTTCGAAGTCACATCCGGTGTACCTCAAGGCAGTCATCTAGGGCCCCTTCTATTTTTAATCTTCATTAACGATCTTCCTACAGTCATACGGCACTCCCAGTGCCTTCTTTTCGCCGATGACCTTAAATTATTCAGACCTATTAAATCAAACGCGGATGCAAGTCTTCTTCAAACAGACATAAATTCAATTTTCGCTTGGTGCGAGCTTAATAATTTGCCACTTAACATCTCCAAATGCCAATGCCTCTCGTTTTGTAGATCACCATCACCATTAATGAATTCATATTTTATTAATTTATGCTTACTTGAACGTGTTAGCTCTAAAAAGGATCTCGGCATTCTGTTAGACCCTCGCCTCAACTTCAAAGATCATACCAATCTAATCGTCAATAAATCTAACTCGATGCTTGCCTTCCTGATAAGAAATTCAAAAGATTTTAATGATCCCTACACCCTCAAATCTTTGTATACCTCACTAGTTCGGCCCCACCTAGAATACTGCTCAGTCTTATGGAACCCATCTTCTTTCACACAAATGCTGAGAATTGAAAGAGTCCAAAAGAAGTTCACACGATATGTGATATCCAAACTTAACTGGAACCTCCATCAACCTCTGTCGTACTCTACCAGATGTGCTTTAATCGATATCTGTTCCCTAGAATCAAGACGCAAGATGCAGTCCGTTACTTTTATCCGTGACCTGGTTATTCATCATATCCAATGTCCTACTTTACTCGGTATGCTTGACTTCGTAACCCCACCCCGCCACCTCCGTAGCCAATTTATCTTTCGCGTTCCCTTTCACAGATCGGAATATGCCCGAAATGAGCCAATTACGCGCTCCATTATAGAAGTTAACAGGGTTTTGCCGTTAATTGACATTTTCGACTCAATCTCTAGAGCTCAGTTTAAAAATAAACTTAATCTTCTCCAAGTTTTCCGTACCACCTAACGTCTTACTTTCAATCATCGTTACTTTGAAAATTCATCTAGTTCTCATCCTTTGTAAGCTAATTGTATCGTTTACGTTCAATAAATTTTTATTTTTTTTCCATCTGTTATGGTACTCTTGATTTTTTTATGTGCTTCAATCGACACAATGTTTTTCAATTTATTTGCTTTTTCCAACGTAATTCTCTTGCTTTGTAAATAATGTTTTGAAATAGAGTGTATAAAACGTTTCAATTATTTCTATAGTTCATAAGTTGTTATAAAAATTGTTATAGTAGTCTGTAAGAGGTACTGTTCTCTGTTTGATGAAACGAATAAATATATATAATATTTGAAAAAAAAAAATATATCCAACAAATTCATTGGCAGATTGTCAATTTGATTAACAGGTAAGACATTAGGTGGAAGCAAAAATACAGAAAACCAATTTACAAAATGAAAGATAATTCTCATACAACTATTATGTTTCCGTTAAAAAGTAGAGATAATAAAAATATTTGCCCCTGTTCAAATACCCAAAAAATTTAGGCACTTGCAATAATTTATTTCTAAAAAAAAAAACACAAAAAAAGGTCTCTTTTAAATTACTGTAAAAAATGAACGTACAAAATTTTAGTAATAAGACTGACACTATGTTAATTCTAATGAGGTGTCAACAATTTCAAGATCGAAAAAATTAAAAAGTCAAAATTGCACTGAAAGAAAAGACAATGGCTGGCTGTATCAGGGAGGGTATAAATTTCCTAATATGTAAATTCTTTTAAAATTTTTTTACAAAAAAGTGCAGCACATCACAACAAAGTTTTTAAATTAAAAAAAAAAAAAAATTAATGGCAGAGCTAATAAAATCATAGTAGTAGAAAAATTTGTTTGTCAATGCGTCTCATGATAGCACAAATCGGTCATATTCAAGAACATTATTTTTTTCTATTAATAAATCAAAACGACACAGGGTGCTAACTCTATGCGCATTTAACACTCACCATTTTGCCAAAACTTAGATTTCTATCAGGCTGCAACAACCAATTCGCTACTTTAGGATCTTGAAGATACACACAAATATCTGTTAGCATTGGAATTACTTTACGCAAAACTTTGAGCTGTTCTTTGGCATCATTTATAAGCAGCGTAAGTTCTGAAGATTTAAATAACAAGCGCAAATATTTGCATTTTAGCTCTTTTGTTAAACCTTTACAGGTGTCTATGTCCTGCATATTCATAAAGTAGACAACATTTTCCCGTATCGAAAAGGCTACACCGGCTAAATATGTGCTTGACGCGTCATTTACCGGAAATTGCACATCTTCAATTGACTCCGAGTCTTTGGAGACTGGATGACTTAGCAGGTTGGCACCAATCAGAGGTTTGCGTTTATTGACGTCTTTTTTTAGTGCTAATGAGACACCTAAGCGCTGTGTTGCGTTAAGCTCTTTGAACGCATTCTTGAAGAGTGTCTGATTGCCACAAATGTCAATAATTTCAACTCTTTTGAAATGCGCGTCAGAGTCTTCTGTTGAGCAGTTGAGAATTTGTGAAGTATTGAGTTGTTGCGGATTTTGCATTAAAGAATTTCCGCAAGATATGTCAGAGAACTCAATGGAAGATGATGCTGTTGGTTGAGGAGTGGGTGGTAGTACCACAGGTGGTGTTTCTTGCTTTTTCTGTACTTTTGGGCTTTCCATGCGTTGTACACGATAGGAGCGTAAGAAACGTGATCTTTGTGGTGTTTGCACCCGCTGTTCGATGGCTTCTTCAAACTTTTGCGAACTCGGAATCTCATCATCGTTGCTCTTATTTAAGTTGTTTGGTGTGTCCGCATTAAGCAGTTTATCAGCTGCTTCTAATACATCTACAATTCCCGTATTCATTTCGAAAAACTCATCTTCATTCATAAATAGCTCCAAATCGGCGTTTTGAGGCAGTTGATCGATATGTTTTGGTGCCGAAGCAATGCGCGTTGAACTAGCTAAATGATTTCTTGGACTGCGGCGCGGTGTTTTGTTGGCAGTTTGTGCTTGCAAAGGATTTTTGATCGAATTTTTTGCTTCTTTCAATGTATTTATTTTACCTACAGCAGGCGATACTTTTGCTGGAGGGGTATTGAAGTTAAAGGGCTCGTTTTGTGGAGCTGTCTTCTCTTTGTTGCCTTCTCCTTGTAACCGTTTGGTTTGAAGCTTTGTTGTTATTTGTTTCAAAGGCTGCTTTGTTGACGTTGCTTTAACGTTGAGTTTAGCTGTCGACGCTTTACTTGAATTTGGCTGAACTATTGCAACTTCTTTAGTTCGAGTATCTGTAGATGATTCTGGTATCTGTATTTCAGAGTTCAGTTTATACAATTTAGTTATGGGTTCAAGGTTTGCATGAGATGCCACTTCCTCTCCATCTGGTTTATTTCTTGCTACATCACAGCCACTGCTTGGCTTAGGCTGAATTTCAGGCTGTTTTGTTCTTTCATTGTCCTTAAAAATTTCTTTTGATTTTGCTTTCGTATCAGGCTTCTGGACTACTTTTCGGTGCATTTTGGGAGCCTTCAATTTTTCTGTTGCGGTTTGAAGTTCTATTGAAACCGCACTACTTTTTATCTTGCCGCCGTTTATTGATCTACACTCGTGCATATTTTCTCCTTGTTTTTCCAATTTGGTGGATATTCTTTCACAATTATGCAACTTGTTTTTAGTTACGTCATCCTTCGCCATCACCGCCACCCTAGCAGTCTTCAGTTCTTGAGCATTATCATTACTTTTTCTTTTAAGTTGTTTTCTCGATGCATTATCATCTAGTTTGGTGCTAAGCTTCTCTACTTCCTCACCAGAAGAACTTCTTTGCTCTTGATGCTTCTCTTGATGCTTCTCTTGATGTTCAAATGTTCCTGATTGACTCTGACTCCAATGTATATTGCCCACTCCAATTTCATATTGCACAAATAAACGCGCATTTTGAACCAATATTTTCGATGCTTCGCGCACTGTTAGCTCCACTTTGCCAGTTATGAAGAAATTCCTTTCAATATTGCGCTTTTCGGATTCGTAAGCGTTTTCATTGTCATGCTGTTTGATCGTATCAAAAGTCAATGCATTATATAGCACCTTTTCCACTGTAAAACTATCTGCATTTGCTAGTTCAATAAGATTCGTAATGCCAGCATCGTAAAGCGCACGCGCCCGCTTGAGATTGAGGTCGGGTAGACGCATTAAATCGATAAGATCACGATGTATGCCGAAGAAGAGTCGCTCTTTAAATTGGGATACGATAAGCGCAAGTGTGGACCAGTTTAATGAGTTGCAAAAAGCTGTCACTATACCAGCAAAAGTGGATGCCATCTGCTGTAAACTCTGCAGCATGCCACGCGTACATTTATATTTAAGAGCTACTTGATTGATAGGCGTTTCGTTAACAAGCTCTTGTAACGCTAAGGCGGTATAAAATCTAAGATTAAATAATAAAATATAAGTATTGTTTATTGCTTGATAAAAATGTATGTTCGTACCGTTTATGAATTTGCATTAGCTTGTAGTCTAGCTTGGATTGTCCTCGCATAGCTCGCACCAAGAATGACTCTTTGACACCCACCAATTCGCCAACTTTTTTCATAGCTGGTTTTAATTTTTCCCACATATCTAGGTAGAGCAACCAATCAAGATCCTGCAGTTGGGAGCAAACCGAATAAGGAGTGACGAGATATACCGCGTGTAATTCGGATTCCAAAACGAAGCAACGTCGGGACTTTTGAAGTTCCGCAAAGAGTATGAGACCATCAGTGGGTGGCATAGAAGAAGCTGAAGGTTTCAATGAAAAATAATATAAATAAACCAGTCTTAATATGTACATTTCAAGGTCAAAATTAGTACCAAAAATCTTATTTGAAAGCGATTAGAGCTTGAGGTACAATTGCACAATGGGCCAGAAATTTGAAAACTTACAAAACTTACAAAATAATATATGTATTTGCATTCAGCCCTATTGTGAATAAAATTTCGCCCGGAATTAAAAAAGGGAATTTTTGTATTTTAACAATGTTCACGGAATTTTTGAAAAATCTGAACACAAATGCTTGCATTCATCGTCAATTTTTAAGATCACAAGAAACAAATCCCCCCTTTTTTAATTCCAGGGGAAATTTTATTCATAATAGGGGTAAATATGTATAATCGGAATTGAACAATAGTGGGTATTGTTTGGTATTGGTCAAAAAATTCAGGATGACACGTTGTTAGAGCACCGATCTTTTTTTAAATCAGATTTTTACGAAATCTGATCAAAGATATTTTTAAAAATTATTTCATCTATTCATCTATTTTAAAAATTATTCTAAGAACTGACTACCAAAACTGAAGTTTCAGTTGATTTTTTAAGGCAGTACTTTAGTGTAGAATTTCGAAAAAATTATTTTTTTTTCATATTAACGAAACGAAAATACGAAAATAGCCATTTCAGCCCTTGAAAGGACTTTGACCGAGCTTCTAATGATTAATTGTGTTGTGTGTGATGTGAAATGTTTGCACACAAATGATCGAGAACTGGACCTACATGTTTTACGCAGACTCCGAACGGCTTATGTTCTCAAGAAGCTTTTCATGGCAGTTTTTTTTCATATTATCGAAGATTAAACATTTAAGAATATATCCTCTAAAGGAATTTTGAAAATGTCAATTATTTATGGAGTTAAGGATATTTTACTTAGTTATAGGCCTGTAACTTTACTCAAATCTTAAAACGGGTTTTTCTCGCAACAACTTTTTCCAACACGTTTGACATGATATCTCAAATTCTAATGGTCTGATTAGCTTAGAATTTGGTGTGCGCCTTTTTTATATATCCCTCTATGACTAGAATTATGTAAAAAGTTTTTTAATTTTTTTAAAAATTTCAAAAGTTTGAAAAAAGGCTTAGTCCGGGATATAGCGACTTACTTACTTACTAAGGTGGCCATAACAACCCGTTTTCGGGTTTCGGCCGACCTCATCAGCTCTCGCCAGGCACCTCTGCTTTGCGCGCACCTTCTCCAATCGGATACACCAAGTGCGGTTAGGGCTTCCTCGACCTAGTCCATCCATATATACCGACATTCTTACTGATGAAGACTCTTTTTTTAGATGACTAGAATGGCTGAAACCATATCAAGATGGAGGCACCATTTTTTAACCCTCCGCCCCCCCCCCCCCTCCACTCTACCAGCCTGTAATTTTTTAAATTTTATTTTTTTTTCTTCAATTTCCACTTTTTTTTGTTCTTTTTTTTTTTTTTTTGTATTATTGGAATAATAAACATATACATAATAAAAAATTAATAATAAAAAGATTTTTAGTTTTTTTTTATTGAATTTTAAATAACGTCTAAAATGTTTCCCTCTAGACTAGCATACTGCCGTAAGACTAATAAATATTTTTGGAACTTGGTTTAAGTAAAGTGCTGGATTCAAAGTTTGGAGGTTGCAGGAAGTATTTTTAACTTTTAATTTTTTTATGTTTTATTTTTGTAGATACCCTTTTAATCTTTCAATTTTTTAAAATTTTTTTTATTTATTTTTTAAAAAATTTTTGTTTCTTTTACAATTTTTTTTTTTATATATTATTTTTGTTTTCTATAATTGGCAGTTTTTATAATTTTGTTAGATTTTTTTTTTTGTTATTTTCTTTATTTCATTTTTTTTTTTTGTTTTTTGCGTTTTTTATTACGTCTTTTTTTACTTTTTTCTAACTTTTAGGATTTTTAACTTTTCATTTTTCTAACTTATTTTTTTTTTTTTTTGGTTAGCTTTTATTTATTTTTATTTTTACCTCATCGCATACTGCCTAAGGGGTAATTAACTTTGTTTTTATGTTTGTGGCGTGGCAGGTATATAAAAGTATATATTATTTTGATCAGTATCGTCACCTAAGTCGATTTTCGATTGTCCGCCTGTCTATCCGTCTGTGAACACGATTACAGCCGTAATTTTTATGCTATCTCGATAAAGTTCAAAATAAATACTTCTTTCTAAAAAATAAAAAAAAGTTTGAAAATAAGCCAAATGGACGAAAACTACGCCTACCTCCAATGCAGTGACTTTATTTTAACCATAAAATCTCTTAAAAAATCCACTAAAATTAAAGAAACTTTATTTTAACCATAAAATCTCTTAAAAAATCCACTAAAATTAGTGTTAAAATTTAGCACATCAGCTTTTAATCTCTATGATATTTGGCAAAATCGGATGAAACCCACGCTTACCACCTCCCATACAAAGTGACTTTATTTAAACGGTGAAATTTCTTAAAAATCTGCAAAAATTAAAGAAATGTCTTGAAATTTCAGACATAAGCTTTAATGTGTAATATAAGCAATGTGGCAAAATCTAATAAAAATTCACCCTACCTTCCATACGAAGTGACGTCATCAAAATAGAAAAACCTTTGTGGAAATATAAAACTGAATGCTATCATGTCCGTATGTATCCAAATTCTACCCACACCGTTTGTCCGAACTTTACCAAATTTTGCACACATATTCTTTGTTGTAATGAGCAGTTTTTAGCTTACAAAAGTGGGTGGAATTGGACAAGGGGGTGTGTCAATTAAATTCTAATCGAATTTCCTCTGCACCATTTGCCCGACTTAAACATTTTGAAATATATTCTTTGGCATAAGGAGGATAAACAAGAGGCGTGGCACTTTACTTTAAAACGAGCTTATTCTACAACGTTTGTCCAATTTCAACAAAATTTTTAACATATATTGTTTCGAATAATAGGCAGTGATTAGTCTAGAAAATTGGGCGGGATTACACAGGGGGAGTGGCACTTTACTTTTTATCAAACTTCTTCAACACCGTTTTTCCGACTTCCACCAAATTTTGGAAAAATATTATTTGGTGTAATGAGTAGTCCATAGTCTAGAAATTTTGAGGAAATTAGACAGGAGTGTGGCACTTTAATTTAATCAAACTTCTTCTATAGTGTTAATTCGACTTTGACCAAATTCTCCACACGTATTCTTTGGATAATGAGCAATTCGTAGTCTACATGTTCACTGTGCGACGACCAAAACAGATTGAAAAACGCACCAAGTTGGATCGCTTGCGTTCACATGCCCAACATGTTGGACTGACCGGCAGAAAAAAATCAAAAATTTTCGATTTTCATCCGATATGTTGGACTAGAGCTGCAACTTAAGCACGTGTTTCGAACTACACGTGAACACAGAAGTTCCTTCCTTCATTCCTTACTAGTTTTTGGATTATTTCGCCATTAAGTATCGAGAGTTTTATTGTAAAAATTAATTGCCAGCAATACATATTTTTTAAGTTCGAAAATGAAAATAATTTTAATTTTACCAAATTTTATTCTTACCTAAGCATGCCAGTCCTAATCGTGTAGCCATGTAATTTTCAACATTAGTTTCTTCGTTGATTTGCAAACGTATAAATTCGTATTCGATAAGAAAATCCAATGATTCTTTAATAAATTTCGGCATTGAGTCCATCGATTCGTCGCTATTTGGTATACCGGCGCTTGCACTGCTGCACTCACGTTTCTCAGTACTTAAAAGTGTGCAGTTCACAAAGCTTATAATGTCTTGTTTCGTTAAGGCCACTCCGGATGAGATAACTTCAAGGAGAGCACGTTTTAAATGTGTCTGGATATAATAAAAAAAGACAAGAATGACTTTTAGTAAAAAAAAACTAGCAAATATATGCGTTATAACCTATAATTAAATTTTTTTACAAATTGAATAAGTATAGCGAAAAAAATTTTTTTACCCATTTGTGGTTGTAAAAAAAAAATAAATGGGTAAAATTATTGAAGTAGAGAATGCTTTTGATAATTCTTAAGTATTGATTGATTTTCAAATTCCTCAAAAATTAAAACAAAAATCTTTGTTTTACAAAATTTTAAATAAAACTCTCACAATGACAATGTTACCCCCGTATTAATAAAAAACGATTTTACACTCATAATATTTTTTAACAAGAATATAATCATATATTTCGAAACATTGAATACATTCAAATGTGCAAAATAAAATCGTAATAATAAATTAAAATAAAAACTTAGATTTTTTCCTGCAAAATTTGTGGCTTAACCCTCTAATGCCACATTTTTTGTTTGAGCTCCAAAAATCAGATTAGACTAATTTATTGAAAAGAAAAACGAATATGAGTTTCGTTTTTTATTTTGATACTTTGTTAAATGTTTCAGATCTATGAAGTCAAGGGAAGATATACTACAAAATATTAAATTAGAAAAAAAAAAAATAAAAATAAAAAATAAACAACCGCGTATTAAATACAGTGACAATATTTAACACATTCGCAACTCACAGTGACGTATAGGCGACAAGTTTATTTTGTTATGAAAATTCTGGTTTAGTACGGTCAAAGAATTGGGAGAACAAGTTTATAAGGGAATAGCAAAGAAATTACATAAAAAACTTAATCAGCGTAGATCAGGACAAAGACGAGAGAATAACAAATGTGCATATATTTTTAAAACAAACAATTTTATGCTTTCTAAAATAGGTATTTGCAATTATTAAACACTATTATCTTATTTCCTAACTCACAACTTCCATTAATTATCGATTCAAGACAAAGTTGGTTGAAGGCCAGTCCAAATGAACTGATCCACAAAAACAAATGTTGGCTAAACCATAATGTGAAGCACACTATGGCCCTTAATCTGACATATACATTATTATTATGTCAAGAGTATATAAATATAAGAACCAGTTAAAAACTAAGCAATTAAATAAAAACACTTTTTTCATTTTAAATACTTAAAACCGCAAAATCATAGACAATACTCTTGACATAATAATCTATACTTACCAAAATCCGCTGATTAAATTTAAATTAGTTCTCTTACCCTTGCTAATATATATTCGAATATGAGCCAAATCGGACGATAAATACGATTTTTAGTAATAGCATGACTCCAGTGACATCTAGTGGGTATTTTTATGTTATACAACCCTTATCCTTGCAACACCAAATACAACAAAAAACTAACCAAATCGGTTCAGCCGTTCTCGAGTGATGCGGCAACATACATGCAACATTTGACTTTTATATATGGGCAAATCCCAGCGTGTCGGACGTTTCATTCGTACGCTTCTTTTGAAAATGTTTCATACGATCCAGAGATATATTTGGGACAAGTGCATAATATCGAAGCTATCTATTGGTATAGTAAAAAAAAAATAAAACAAATTTTTATTCAACTCAAATTTATATTTTTTTTTAAACATACGTTCGGACGTTTCACGAAAGGGAAGGCATTTTGGGACTAAGTTCATGCCTAGATCTGCGAATTTATCAGCAGTATAAAAAGTCAGAAGACAATATTTTTTACAAATTTAACAAGCTTTCGGAATAGCCATACGCCGCACAAATGATCGAAAAGTGTATTTTAATACAAAAAATTAAATACAAGCATCCTCCTAATTTATGGAAACTGATTAAAAAAGATAATATTCTTCATCTTTAATCGAAAGAAAAAAGCATTTTTGAAGTTCCGTTTTCCCACTCCGTTCTTAATAAGTTACTCGATCAAGTGTTGTTGCATGCGCAAGTGAAAAAATGGATAAAGCATATATTTTAGAGTGAAATTTTATTGAAAATTTGTGCACACGAAAAAATTGTAAAGGGTGATTTTTTAAGAGCTTGATAACTTTTTTTTTAAAAAAAACGCATAAAATTTGCAAAATCTCATCGGTTCTTTATTTGAAACGTTAGATTGGTCCATGACATTTACTTTTTGAAGATAATTTCATTTAAATGTTGACCGCGGCTGCGTCTTAGGTGGTCCATTCGGAAAGTCCAATTTTGGGCAACTTTTTCGAGCGATGAGGCTCATTTCTGGTTGAATGGCTACGTAAATAAGCAAAATTGCCGCATTTGGAGTGAAGAGCAACCAGAAGCCGTTCAAGAACTGGCCATGCATCCCGAAAAATGCACTGTTTGGTGTGGTTTGTACGCTGGTGGAATCATTGGACCGTATTTTTTCAAAGATGCTGTTGGACGCAACGTTACGGTGAATGGCGATCGCTATCGTTCGATGCTAACAAACTTTTTGTTGCCAAAAATGGAAGAACTGAACTTGGTTGACATGTGGTTTCAACAAGATGGCGCTACATGCCACACAGCTCGCGATTCTATGGCCATTTTGAGGGAAAACTTCGGAGAACAATTAATCTCAAGAAATGGACCGGTAAGTTGGCCACCAAGATCATGCGATTTGACGCCTTTAGACTATTTTTTGTGGGGCTACGTCAAGTCTAAAGTCTACAGAAATAAGCCAGCAACTATTCCAGCTTTGGAAGACAACATTTCCGAAGAAATTCGGGCTATTCCGGCCGAAATGCTCGAAAAAGTTGCCCAAAATTGGACTTTCCGAATGGACCACCTAAGACGCAGCCGCGGTCAACATTTAAATGAAATTATCTTCAAAAAGAAAATGTCATGGACCAATCTAACGTTTCAAATAAAGAACCGATGAGATTTTGCAAATTTTATGCGTTTTTTTTAAAAAAAAAGTTATCAAGCTCTTAAAAAATCACCCTTTAGTATGGAGCCATCAACATCAGGAAATTTTCAATGTTAATTAAAAAAAAAATAGTTTAATAACGTCCGCAAATATATATATTTTTTCATTTCAAAAAGCTTAAAATTTGGGTGTTTTTTATGAATCGGAAGACAAATAGTTGTGCTTCAGGTTTGCGCAATTTTTTTTTTAATATAATCTTTAACTCTTGTTTTGCATTTCCAAAAAGAAAATATTTGCGAATTTTGTGCGAAGGACTATCTTAGATAGTGTTTTCGGTTCTTAATCTATACGAAATTTTATTTGCGAAATTACTGCTTGCAAAGTATAAGAATTGCGCTGTTGTTGTTTTCGTTTTCTGTTTTTGTTATCATTGTTGTTTTGTTAGTACGAATATGTCACTAGTTTAACTGTCTTAACAATTTAAGTGATTTAAACGATGGTAATACGGCCAGACGATTTTTTCAAAACGCACAAATACCAGCGGAAATATGTGAGCTTCCATATTCAGCAATAAAAAGTTGCGCGTTTATACGCGAATCACTTTTATTAAATAAATTGTGAAAATAGTCACAATTTTTTTAATGTAATAATATTTCAAATAAATTGATCACTATGTAATATTTTTATAAATTTTGTTAGGTCAAATTCCAAGACCAAGCCCAAAAGTTATGTTTTCAATAAACTTTAAATGATTTGAAAAAAAATTATTAAATTTTTTAGAAAATACAAAATGTATCTTTCTAAAAGTTGACGTACCATCGTATTTTTTTTTAGAAAAGTGCACTCAAAAGGCATAATTGTACCTCCTGCAGCATCACATGATGGACATAATGGTTACATTATTGAACTGGCCTTCATGTAGTCAGCAGATCTCTGATAGTCTGCTGGTAGAAAACTTGTGGAAAAAACAATACAAAAGAAATTCAAAATTTCATACATAAGGCTGGACATTTTAGGGAACTTTATGTGGAAAGTTATTTTAACAGAATTGAACTAAAACTTAATTGAGTCAATTTTTTTAAAGCTCAAAACAAATTTGAACTTGCAAGCAATTTAAGCAGGTTAATAATTGGTAAAAAGATTTAACTTTCAAAATGTTTGGGTATAAAAGATATCGAACAAACTTTCCACTTACACTGCTTTCCATTTCAAGGCATGATGTGATTGGTTTTAGATCCGCTGTTACCAGTTCTCGGCCAATGCGTGCATTGTTTTCCGTACACACTAAAATTGATTCACCTAACGTATCCTTACGAATTAAAAAAAAAAAATGGAATGATTAAATTTAAATTGCTGAGATATTTTCACACCTTCCCAGTTCTGCCTGCACGTCCAATCATTTGACGATATGTAAGTGAGCTCATTTGTTTGCCACCAAACAATGGCGTGCGTATCAGAACACGACGTGCTGGTAGATTAACACCTGAACTCAAGGTGCTAGTGGCGACAATAACCTTAAGAGCTCCAGATTTAAAACCAGCTTCTATCAGATCTCGCTCCTCCAGCGTCATACCGGCATGATGAAAGGCACACGCAAATGTAACTGTACGCTCCAAAACAGCATCAAGACCTGTAGGTATATCTTTTAGCTGACGCTTCAATTCGTCAATATCATCGCGCTTTAAATTGGAACGTAAACGTAAACCTAACTCAGTGCCACTTTTGCCTAATGTATGTATTGCACCGGCAAGTTGGATTGCTAGTTTTTCACACCAATCTTTTGACGGACAGAAGACTATAACCGAACAGCCCTCGATCAATGTTTCGATGGACAACTGTGCCACTTGCTCGCCGTCATTTTGGAGCACTCCATAGTTATCATTTACGCTCAATTCACGTAACTGCTTCATGTTGCAGTCAAATATTTTGCTGCCTATCTTAATCATCTCCTGGAGTGCTACTGGACGGAACGTCGTTATATATAATTCGGCCTGAAGCCAGCGCTGTAGCAAGCTCACATTAGCCAGCGTCGCTGACATGGTTACAACTTGTATGTGCAGCGCATTCTTGCGCGACATGTAGAGTATTTTGGCAAGCAGTAATTCTAGAATATAGCCACGTCCTGGATCGGATATAAGATGCACTTCATCGACGATCACAATACCGATATCAGCAAGTTTTCCTTGTTCCAAAAGTTTGTTGACAATTGCATTCGCCTTTTCAATGGTACAGATTGCTACATTGATGCTATCGAAGCCCCCTGGAGGCGTATAGCCACCAAAGAAACCTTCTACGCGATATCCTGATGACAGCAGCAAATCTTGCAGATAGAACATTTTTTCGCGTACAACCGATATGAATGGCAGGATGAGCAAAACTTTTTTCTCACGCTCGAGTATGGTCTTGATAAGCAGAATTTCGCTAACCAAAGTCTTTCCTGCAGATGTTGGTGCAGAGTACACAAGATTACTGTGATCGAAGAGGACCTGTAAAGATTCAAATACGATTAAAATATTCAAAATTCATTTAACTAAATAGTTGTAGTCTAACCTTTGGATTACTTAAGCATTCTATTTGCCAGTCAAACATTTTGCGAATTCCTTTCTTTTCATACTCGCGAAGAATGCTGCCGGGAAGTTGCCAATCCGCAATGTTCTTTAGAGCTTTGTGATTATAATGAAGAAGTTGCCTTTTGGCTTCAGATTTGAGTTCGAACTCATGGACTTGCTTGGGTGGCGAACAATGTTGTATGTAGTCTTCTTTAGCAGAGCACTGATTCGTAGCAATGTTTTTCAGCTCTAAATGTGGATCTTCCAACATTGCTCTCCTGATTTCGCGTTTACTTCGCTCGAGTTCCTCAAAAATTGCATGTTGTTCTTCCTCTTTATGGCCACAAACAATAAAACTAGCTTCATCAAATTGGGGCTCATCTCCGTCTGGATAGAATTTTGATTTATTAGGCTTTTCTTCCGGCTCGTTCACAGCTGTCAGTTCGGAAAATATGAGAGAATCGTGCCACAACTCCTTATCTGCTGTTTTTGTTTCTGTACATTCTTTTTCTTTCAGTTGTTCATCTGCATTACCAAGCAGATCTTGAATATCTTCAGAAAATAAGGCCGCGTCCAACTTTGACAAAACGTTGCTATTATTGCTGCAGTCATCATTAACGCCAGTGATCCCGTCTTGTAAGGCAGCCTCCAATTGAGAAACACGCATTAACTCCGAAGCCTTTGGTTTAGCAGACACTGATAATTCTTCAATATGCTCCTTTTCTTCTTCTATTGAAAATCCGCTCCGGAAAAAATCAGAGTAGTTCTCCAGCTGACCGCCAACACTACGTCGGACTTGCGACACCGCATCTAAGTTGGAATCAGATTTTGTCTTGCGAAATTGGCTATTCTTAACATCATTTCTTGCTTTATTGTCCTTAGAATTGCTAGTAGCCCTGCTAGTAGTAAATTCTAGCAGGCGCGATCTCGATCCGCTCGTAA
The DNA here is from genome assembly GCA_914767935.1 of Coremacera marginata. Lineage (NCBI taxonomy): Eukaryota > Metazoa > Arthropoda > Insecta > Diptera > Sciomyzidae > Coremacera > Coremacera marginata. The sequence goes on along the minus strand of OU612043.1, from coordinate 210,271,490 downwards.
AAGTTTTCCTGTTTGTTGGCGATTCATCAATGCTATCCAATCCGGCAGCAGCTTGATCGCCGCCACACCGTTTCATTCCATTATCATCTATTGCGTGAATTACTAGATTCTCCAGGTTCATGTATGTGCTATTACCAAAATTTAATGATTCCGAAAATTCCATAGTTCTTTTATTATTTTCGCAAATATTTTAAATTTTCCTTGTGCGGCGCCAAGTTTTGTGTTGTACAAAAAGTTGATATCCATCTTGATAAAGCAGTGCAAAAAGACATTGCCATCTAAAATCATCATGAAAGCCGGTGTGGTCGTTCCGCGAAAGAACTTTAAGGGTGTGTGCGAATTAGCTTAAAATTTAGGAAATGACTTCTTTTCATGGGAAATTTCTAGCGCTGCAATATTTTAGAAAAACAGCTAATAAAACTGTGCGCATTCACGTCAAGCAACTAAATGTATGACAACTGAATTCTCTGTTGCTTTCCAAAAAAGGTGTACATTTTTTTGAACGTGTTAATTTTAAAAATTTTTTTTTTTATTTGTTTAATGTGTTCTTTATATTTTCTAGAATATAGATATTATATTTTCTAAAGGGCTCCACAAGCATGCTTGTTAGGGCGAACAAGGCATTCGAATTGATTTCACTACTTGCGTTGTCTTGCTGTGCACACGCATATCGTGTTCTAGTCTTGTAAGGAACCGAAATTGTGCTTTACACGAAGTGCTTGATCGTTTGTTCCATCAACAAACACTGTCATAGCAAGCATTGTTCCCATTTACGCGCATGTCTTGCAAGCACCAGTACAATGCAGCGAGTACTTAGAGCAACATTCGTTCATTGCGTGCTGTTACTCTGATGTCTATTGTTTCATGCATAGTATTTTCTGTACATTATTATACCCCTTACGCAGTACGCGTTGGGTATAAATATAAAATGGAAATGCGATTATAAATTGTTCATATAAAATACATTAAAAACAATAAGAACACAATAACATAACATTAAACTTATTGAAAGAGGTCGCAATTAATTTACAAAAAAATAAATGCTTGCTACCATAAATTTGCACAAGCACTTTTTTTACTTGACACAGTTTTTTGACTTATTAACCTGGCAAGACACCATTGTACTACATAATTATACCATAACTACTACATTTTTACACTAAAAAACTACGCAATGAAACACTGAAACATACCCTTTTTGCCAGCTTCACAAGACACTGGTGGCAGATTGCCAAAATACTTTTGATTGTCAAATTAAGCATACGATAAAAAATACCAATAACCTTATACTATTCAATCGTGAACAAAACACTTACTGCTACTGTGCTGATCTCGTTAAAATTCGCAAGCATCATGCATGGCTTGCTTGTTCAAGCATAGAACATATTTTGAAAATTTTTCGTAAATACTGTCATGTCTTTGGCTTGTCCGCAAGAGTGCTTGCAAGACATTGTACTCATTGCAAAGTGTTTTGCAAGCATAGAACAATTCTTAGTGTGCTGTACTGTAGGGAATATTGCAAATATGTTTGTGCAGCTGTTTAATACATACATGTTTTTAAAACGATGCCTGGCATTGCAGATTAAGTAATAGTAAGTTTATCAACCGATAATTTTAAAAATATATGCAAAATTACGAAAAACAAAAGCTTTAAACGCGATTTCCTCAAAACTAGTTTTTTAAAACGGTTCGATAGATAACTCGAAATCTATTGGTTCTATTGGTTCAATGAATCTTAGTGTATTTTGTTCATAATTATGTCCTTTAAGCATCCCCCAAAATTGAAGTACTTTTTTTTTATAGACAGAAAAGCGCGTGACAGTTTATCTTTTTTAACTTTTTACTCTAACTTTAAAGAAAATATTTTATTAGAAGAAATGTATTCAATTTTTCCTCGAAATTCCCCAAAATTGAAGTAGTTTTTTTAAGATAGAAAATCGCGTGAAAATCTATCTTTTTTAACTTTTTACTCTAACTTTAAAGAAAATATTTTATTAGAAGCAATGTATGCAATTTTTATTAAAAAAGTTGTTGAGTAACAATTCGAAAATTCCCAATTGCCATTTTTTGTCAAATTTACAACATATCGTACGAGTAAAATAAGGTCGTATGTTACAATTCGCAGACTTTGGGAAATCGCTCAATAATTTGAAGGTCAATTTTATTTTAACTCGCAAATATTGTAAAAAGGACAAAGAACTATTAGTTTACAAATCGTTTACTTCACAAATTGAATTACTAAACAAAATACATAGGATTTTCTCGCATAAAATTTTGTCGTATGTGTCATTTATAAACATGTGCTAAGCCTAATATTTTGTATGACATACGACAAATAAGTATGTAAACATTCTTATATAAATCAAAATTCAGTATGTAAAAACAGAAATATAAATTTATTAAAATTCAGTTCAGTAAATAAATATAAAAGGAACAATTGCGATCTTATAACGGTTAAGGAACATCAATTTTTCACTCATAGAAAAAATAGAAGAAGTACGCGTAACTTAAGTATAAGTCAAGTATAGAAAAACTACGTATTCTTTATTTTGACAATGTCTGGATTTCTAGGACCTCGAATTTAATTTAAACGCTAAAACATTCGTTGAAAATGCCCTTTTGAGCTTGCATTCTTAGGGCTATGTTATGGTGGCGGTCACATGATCCTCGGTCACGTCAGTTTTTACGCTCTTTTTTGATTTGATTCACTCTATGACCAAAGTGTGTTATGGTGGCGGTCATTTGATCCCTGATCACTACTACACTTTTTGCTACTTTTAGTACTTTATTCAAAAAACTATCATTTATGTTAATAAAAAATTGTTAATCTACCACTTTTTCGCGCGCATTGTACGTATTCAACAAGTTTTAACGAATTTTTAGAAATCGAAAATATTGATTACGGACTGCAGGCGTTAAAATTTCGCATCGCATATTCCAAAAACATATTTTGGCAAGATAGGCACAGGAACATCATTAAGAAATGTTTGAAAATATATTTATTGACGCAAAATAAAAAACGCAACCGCAAAAGCAGATCATGCTAATAAATTTATTATGATAAAATTATGCATTCTAAATAAACTCATTACTTACGCTATCCTTTTAGTTTTCGCCACTTTCGATAAATGCAGTCAAACAAAAATTTCATAAATTGCACAAATAAACATGGCTAGCGTAGTGTTGCTTTGCGCAAGTTTTATTCATGATTTCCTACATTTCTCACAAAAAGTGTACTATTTTCATACAAATCAAGGAATGTCATGAATAATTTACCAACGCAACACTGCTGAGATCCCGTGATTTGGCAAAGACAGCCGAATCATTTGGTGACCATTGTGATCAAAATTTATTCCCTCACTCACTCTCTCAAATTTCCCATTTACATTCAAACAACAACAATGCGTGACCGTGACGTGCCCATGACCGCCAGCATAACATAGCCCTTACAAGGAACACATACGATATACGGTGTAAGTGGCCCAGTTGCCCTACACTATTCTATATTTTTCAAATTTATTTGTAAAGTATATTGCAATAAATAAATAAATAAATAATAACACATACGATACTATTTAACTTAGCACGAAAAAATCAGAATTTGTATGAAAAAACTTTCGTATGTGATAATTCACCAATATATTGCTCAAACGATAACTGAGTGTCACATACGACAATGTTTTACTGAATATTTCGAAAACTAAAAAAGATATAAGCAAATGGATGACGACATTCGCAAGATCTCCTTTAAAAATTACACATACAACCTTAGTTTACTCAGGCGACGATGTTTTTGAGGTTTGATTAAAGTTACAAGTTTTTACTAAAAAGCGTTCCAGTACTTTTTGCAACTTTTATTGCTCATAGACAATTTTGTAACTTGCAAGTTTTACTACAAAAGTACGGTAACCGACATATTCTCTACTTGCAAGTGGTTACTTACACGTGTCGATGCAGGGTTACTCGAATGAAATGGTCTAAATTTTAGGCGAGCACTGCATTAACGGCAAACTTCTAATATATTTTATTATCCGGTATAAAATAAAACTAGCCATTGGAATTTAAACTATTATTTTACAAGAACGTTATATTCCTTATATGATATGATACCATTCTTGATTATAAATTAATTAAATTTAAATTAAATTTTGAAATTGAAATTTTGAAATTGAAATTTTGAAATTGAAATTAACATCAACATGGCAGAGTTTCAACTTTTCTACGAGTTTTCCTCTAGGGATCGTGATAACAATATTGGTAAAATCTCTATAAAAAGCCAAACTCGTAGCTATTCTGGAAGAGAATTTAGTTTCATCTGAAGTAAAGTTTTCTGACAAAATGAATTACTATAAACCGCCCAAATCTGATGACTACCCTTTGGATTTGAATGCTGGTTTTGAGTTTCTAAATTGTAGACCGAAAAGTTATTTAAGTGGCATCTAAATAAAGTCTGCTTCTACTTGATGAATAAAAATGAGCTGCATGAGAGCGAAGAAGAAAGTGCCTGTAATAATGAAAAAGAATCTTGCGGTGATGGCGATGAGGACGTGGAAGTTTTCTGCCATCTAGGGCTTTTACGGGCATTAATGACAACACCATATGCCGATAGAAGATTTCCGCTTGAGTGGAGTGTATTTGCAACATTTTACAATATTAAATTATATTTAATTAATAGAAAGGAGCACGATGGCATGGATCGAAATTCCAGTCACTACTTTAAGTTTGAACAATATTGTTTTTCTAGTATGTTATTAAATTCATATGCTCCTTTATCCAAGTCTTAATGGAATCATATTACTTTTACAGATGATCCCCAAATGAAATCGGATACAAGTGGACCAAGTGATGATGAAAACAAGATCCGTTGCATTTTTCATACTCAGTTGAAGAATTTTAAATTAGTCTATTCCATACAAGTAAATGGCATTGAATCTAATCAGAAAACTTGTGAGCAACAAGACACAGTCAACTTTAAGTGCACAGTCATCAAATTGGTTTATTTATATTATATAGAAAAGATATAGAAGCGCTTCAGCAATGTCGTTTTGTACAAACAATGCTGATGAAGAATAATAATAATGCAAGAATTCGTAATTGGAAACAAATTTATCGCATGCTGAAGTGGTGGATCAAGGCGCATCAAGCAGCCGTTGACGTCATGTATGTGTGAAACATCTGCCGAAAGTAAGTTTTTAATAATATACTTTACTTTATTCCCAGTAACAACAGGAGTTTACCAAATTATGACTGAAGCAGTTTCTTTTGTGTTTATAGTTTTCAAAAATGTAAATTATGAAATTACTTGATTTTTTTTTTTTAAAGATTGCGTTGAGAAATGATTGAAACAATTAATTCCATATATCGTTATTTGTCGTAAAAAGTACAAAATGAAGCACAAACAACTTAAAAGTCAAAAGAGCAAAATAATAGAATAACTTGCTCGTATTTTGAATAAACTATTCGACAAAAAAAACATTCTGATATTCATGAGCTTATAACAACGGTTTAAAATAACTATTGTCTTTTTTTAACCTTATAGACAAATATATTTACAATTTTTTAAAGATGCACTAGGGAAAAACCTATAGACATGGAATAAACCTTAAAGAGTGGCTTTTTTTTTTGCTGAAAGGTACATCAGCTTTGGCCCCATATGGGCAAATCCCAAAAATGGTCAAACACAGATGAAAAATTAAAAGTAATTGAAATCTCATAATTTTTAGATATTCTCCTGGAGCAACATTTAAATCTTATTTATTTAATGCGTACAATTAATTTACCATCATGATCAATTCGCCCGCAGTGTTTCACAAATGTAGTTTTGTTTTTTTTTAGCAAATATTTAGTGTTTCGTAAATGTTTTTGTTTCATTAAAAATGAAAGCTATCGGCTAAAGATAATAATGAAATGATTAAGGCAAGGAAAGAACAACATATTAAACATATTTTTTAATAACTCAATCCCTTAATTTCCTAGTTACTTAAATACCCATTTATTTGTGTATAAATGGAAAAATCTGAAACGTCCGATACAAAAGTCCGAACAAATAAAATAGTTTACTGTGACCTCACTATGCCATTAATAAAGACGAAGTATAGCTGTTCTGAAAGCTTGTTAAATTTGTAAAGAATATTATCTTCTGACATTTTTTATACGGCTGATGAATTCGCAGATATAGACGTAATATAAACATAGTCCCAAAACTTCGTGAAACTTCCGAACGCATGTTTAAAATAAAAAAATGTTTATAGATTCGAGTTGAATAAAAATTTGTTTTATTTTTAGACCATACCAATATATATCTATTCGGTAAAATACACATATCTCAAATATATCTCAAGATCGTATGAACAATTTTTAAAAGAAGCGTTTGAATGAAACGTCAGACACGCTGGGACTTACCCATATGCTAAAGTATTTGATGGTGTTTACTATTTTTTATTTGAACACTTTCCCGCACATTGTTGGAAACATTGACGATTTTTGGCATCAATTTTGGCGACGATTTTCTTTCATTTCGATGCCGAAAATGACGATTTTTAGTTGACTCGTGTTTTACTATGATTTAGAAATAAGCTAATTTTTTTAGTAATTTAGAAGAAGTGGAAATTTAATATTTCTAGATAAAAGTTTATTTTTTCAGAAGTGGGGACAAATCTTTAGCATTTCCCCTTATGGAAAAAGATTTTGTTCTTGCCTAATTCGTCAGCAAACGTTGAACACATATTTTCTCAAATAACTGAACAAAACTAAAATCAGAAACAGTTTGTAAACTAAAACTTAAAAATGTATATTATATGCCAAAGATTATTTGAGAATGAACAATTCTTCATGTTATGATTTAGATATAAAAAAGAAATAATAAAAAAATAAAATAAAAAAAATACAAAAATACAATTATAGAAAAATAGAAATTAATGTACCAATGTAGTACTTTTCCTTTGATTTAAATTTTTTTGATCAAAATCACTAATTGAATCTAATAATTTTTTACGTTAATTAGTACATCGATTCAATTTTATATTAATTATTATGTATTAATAGTCAACGAATGTTTAAAGATGTTATTTAATTTTTCGTTTAAACCTACGAGTATGTATATTTATATAAATAAATATGAAATATAAAATAAATAAATATAAATATATAAATATTTTGAATAAAGAAGCATTTATTGCAACACTGATTTGCATTTGTGTAATTTGGTGTGAAAATTACTCTTTTATTTTTTTTTTCATCCCATCACGGTTCCCGCACTCGAAAAAATAGTCAAATATGATGATAATGAAAGAGCCCAAATAATTTCCTCTACACTCTACTCTAAATGGTACAATTTTTTATTTGCGAAATTTGTCGAGTAAAATGTTGTTAGAATAAGAAGTTAAGCGTCAAATGCCTAACTATAATGGCTGTTTCCGTACATGATACAATAAACCAGGTAGATGCAAAGCAGAGAGAGCGTAGACTCAAAACTGTCAAAGGTCATCGAAAATAACAAACCAGAATGTAAATAAAAACCATTTACCACAGGTTACTAGTAAAATTCCAAATCTCAGAGAGTAAGCAAAATAACCTTTCAGAAAAAGCATAAAACACAAAACGTATCGTTAAGTTCCAAGTAAATCACGGTGCACACTAATGTCATAATGCATTGAAGCATTTGTAATTTTTAACCATTTATTACTAAATGCATATGTGATTCTGGTCGCAGAATTACTCTATTCTGTCAGTTTTTCAAAATATTCTAACAGAAAAGTGTAAACAATTTTTCGTTGTTTTTGGGGTTATATGGCACAGTAGTTGGAAGTACGGAAAAAAAGGACAACGATTTGAAGAGAAAACTAGTACATTTAGGTTAGGACCAGTACTTAGTTTTCTATTCGTATTTCCTTTGATTCTACTCCTTCCGTCTTATGTCCTTCCGAACATTATTTCAATGGGCTCCCCATTAGTTCCCTATCGCCTTTAAGTTTGGGACTTGCTGGTCATTGTTATATCACTTGCACTTGTAAAAATGTAACTTTTAAAACTTTTCAATTTTTAAAAGTTACATTTTTGCTACAACAATGACCAGCAAGTCACGTATTTAATAAGTGATGTTTTTTAATCTCTATCTATACTATTAATAAATCTGTAGCCACTTTTTATGTTCACTCATCACGTTTAAACGACAACTCAGATTTTTATAAAATTTTGTACACATATTTATAGGTCAGCAAAGAGTGCAATAGGATACTTTATTTTAACCCATTAACGACCAGTGCTACTATATGGAAACATATGCGTCTCGAATTTTCATTAAATACTGCATAATATTTCAAAAGTTTTAGTGCCAGTTTTTTAAAAAAAGTAAAATTAGCATGCAATAATAACTTATTTCTGCTCAATGGCATACATAGTTTTCACCAAAATGTTGCTTCAAGTCTAAAAATGTCTGTTTTTTATGGTTTTCTTTCGGCCCTAATGGATTAAATTGCACTTCGGTTAAACGAGAACAAAATCAATAAACGCTTTTAAATTTCCTTCAATTTGATACCAAAATCATGTATGTAGTTTGAAAACTGTGAAAAATTTTAGTACCAGATCTTTTTAGTATTAATTATAAGCTGAGATTGAGAGAAAAACGACTTGAAATTCACACTTTTAGCTTTGAAGGCAAATATTTCAGTCAGTTTGCAATGGATTTCAATAATTTTTTTTGAAAAATGTTGTTTGTTAAAATATCCTTCAAACATAAGTTGAAATTTTTACTAAACCAAAGTATTAATATTTTTAAAAATTTTTTTAAAAAATGTTCAAAATTTTTTAGTTTAAGCCAAAAAATTGGATAAAAGTTGTTTTTGTTGTAAAAAAAATTAAATCTAAAATTTAGGTTTTCGATTTCTTATCAGAAAATATAACAATCTTAAGGTTAATAATTTGTAGTATTACTTAAAAAATAAAAAATCGTTTTGGTAGCGAAAAATCAAGCCTACCCACTATCAATTTTTGAATGAAAACTTTTTGAAAACCCGGCGAAGCGGCGGGCTTAAGCTAGTAATAATAATAAAAATGATAAATATATAAATGAAATAGTTTTCAGTAAAAGTTAAATTAAATAAATATTTAATTCTTCATAAATTAACAAGTATATTTTCGCCGACACAGCTGAAGTCTTTTAAAAATAACTTTGCTAAATAGTTCACAAATGAGTTCTTATTTGATCACTCTTTATGTAGATACATATAATTACCGTTATCATGACCGCATTACTAGTATGCCGGCAAACAAGGAAAATTACTCAACACATTACGCAACGTTGGCTTCGGAAGGGTTAAGATATACAGTCACCAAGAAAACTGTTCATTAAAATTATATTTTTACATTTTATATAAGCGAAAAATCTGGAACTTTCCTTTAGTGTTCTAATTTGTTGTTGTAATAGCAATGCAGGTTTTTTAATGGCAACGGAACCTTAAAATTGTTGTGAACACCTTTGTGGCTGACGCATTCTTTTGAATTTTTATACAGATTGTAATCAGTTTGATCATTGTATGCTAAAAATATTATTAGTATATATATAAATATAACTTGCACCGCAAGTTTAGTAAATAAATTAAATTATAATCAGTAAATCAATTTAAGCAGTTAAAATCGGGAAGGATCTCTCCCCACATTTGTTACTAAACGAGGTTTTAGACAAGGTGATTCCTTAACGTTTTAACCTAATTATGATGAAGATCAGTCGAGCTGCTAATCTGAGGCAAAGGGGCACCATATTCAAAGAGTGTTATGCAGCTAGAATATGCTGATGATATTCTCACTTTTTCCAAAAAATTTAGCGCTCCTAGGTTGACTCGAAAAAAATGTTTAAATTGTAAAACGTAATGAAAATATCTCTGTAAAAATGTAATTTTTAAAATTTTATGCGTACTTGGTAAAAAAAAAATTGAATTTTTTACTTATTTTTTGTTTTAAATTTTGAATAAAACGATTTTAAAAGGCTATATTAAAAATTTTTCTCATTCAGATTGGTTAAAATGTTATTAAAAAATGTCCTTCCAAAACGATTGTAAGGATCGTTCTAGTAATTTTTGAGCTAGGTTGCCCGCAGTTTTGAAAAACGTAGTTTTGAGAAAAATGACTTTAAAGTTATGCACAACAAATAATACGAAGACGTTGTTCAAAACGCAATTCAACCACCATATATACACACAAAATAATTATTGTTAACTTATTTATAAATTAATTTCGACCTCTTTTCATAAGTTTTATGCTATGTTTAGAACTCTAATAATTTTTCAATTATTAATTACGAGTTATATTTTCGAGCTCAAAGTCTTTGTTGCTTTCTGAAGAAAACAACCAACAACAACAACAATACCCTTTATATAAAGTAATAATCACACAGCAGGCTAGACAGTTGTTTCGTTGGCTACTACACCAACTTATCATAGCCGTGCATATTTATTTGTTCTGTCCATGTCACAAGTAAATTACTTGGAACTATATGTGAACGTGGTGTAAAAATTATATGAAGCAGCTTAAAGTTCCTCTAATTTTAGATGCATGCTTTATTTGGTTAAAGTAAGCTCTTTTTTGGAAGATAGCTCAATAATTATTGTTAACATTCTTTAAAATTTTTCCCTTCTCAAATATACCAGTTTGAGTAGATAAAATAAATGAAATAATAAAATAGCAGCTGTAGTAACATGATTTTTATATTATATCGAACTCACGCGCTGGTCTCTTTTCAAGCTTATAGCTTTCTTAATATGCATGATATCCTTATAAATTTTTTTTTACATATTTTTTAAATGTTTTTAAGTCACTTAAAATTAAAAAAAATTTCGATTATGGGATGCCTCTAAATGTATTGCCGGCCTTTACAAAACAATGCATTTTAAAATCAGGTAGCTGAGTCTCTCGATCATGAAGTAAGTCGATACACGATTGTCTATTTTTCTCCATTATTTTCTCCATTTGATTTCTGTACTAATTTTCTTGAGGAACTCTATTGGAATTAGATCTTCTTTACTTTTCTCCCTATACTTCTTTGCTTTCTCACTCCTTGCTTCTTTTGATTCTTCTGCCATCTATAAAATATTAATCTTATAAAACTTTATCGTAAATTACGGTTACGGATGCGACAAATTTTAAACACCCATACAATTTTTTTGTTCGATTTTGCCGGGATCCAATTATTATATTTTCTTAACTAGAACAATGTACTTGTTTAAAAATTGACAGCTACTTGCATTTGAAACGTTTGTCTACTAATGATAACAATCAATCATGTTTTTTTGCACACGGACGCGACATTAGAATGTAGGAGGAAGCAAACTCAAAAACTTTTGTTATTCGAACTCTGCTTTCTCTTGTTTTTTTTTAATGCATAAGATTGGTTTTATCCGCCTGGCGAGAGCTGATGAGGTCGGCCGAAACCCGAACACGGGTTCTTATGGCCACCTATGTAAGTTAGAAAGATTGGTTTAAGAAGAAAACTTTTAAATTACAGCAACAATAAATATTACTTGAGTAGCTAAAAATACAAAGAATAAAAATGTGGATATTATTCGTCAAAAAATTAGCTCAGAAAAAAATTTGTTTCTTTTACAGCAGTATAATTCTGCCAAAAGTTTTAAGAATTTAAAATTCTTTTACATTTATAAAATGTAGATATTAAAGCTTCATTATTAGATAACAAAAAGTTTTTCTGACCATTTGAATTTTTCCCTCGGGGTGGACCTTTTTTGGGAGATGCCCATATGCTTGGCTCTGGGCATCTTGGGTCTTTTTAAATTTGAGTACAAAATTGAATTCTTTCTTAAACTTTCGTTTATTTTCCTTTATAAATTTTCATATTTAAATACACTGAATGTATTTAATGATCCAATATTTCGAACATCTTCTGCCAAATGTTGTAAGCAATGATTATTATTGTAGGTAAAAAACCTTCTAATAATCAGTTTAGTTAAGTAATGAAAATTTATAAAAATTTCGTTTCAGAAAAGGAATTGCTAAAAGTATTCGAAAACGATTAGCTAATTTTGATATTCTCTTTTCTTAAGTGATTCGATAATATTGTAAGACTCGTTTCGAGAATGAAGTGTGCATATCTCCCGCTCTCCGATTCAATAGCAAAACGTACTTCTTTTTCGAAATGAATATCCGAGATCTTAGATTCACTTCGGATTCGAAACGAATTTGTTTGGTTTATTGGGAAGTGATGTGCTTAACTTGAAGTACTTGAAGTAGTCAAAGAAACAAATGCATTTGTGCAGCTCTTGAATAACTACAGAGTATATAATTTTTGAAACGTTGACAAATAGACGCAACATACTTATTACTAGTATATAAGTTAGAACAAGATATCAACGATTTTTGTTGTTTTGACTTTGAAGGGTAATGATAAAAAAAAATTCTGTGAAAAGCATGCCTTAAGAATACAGGTAGTTCGAGAAAATCAAATACTATTTAAGTGGCAAACATGCGATCGTCTTAAATTATTATTTTACCTACAAATTATTTGATTCCTATTTTATTTTTCAACTATAATGAAGTTAATATTATCTAAATTTGCATATTGGTCATAATTCGTTGAAGACCTATTGTCCATATTCATGGAATGTTTATTTCTGCTTAAAAATAAATACAAAAATAACATTTTTATTTTTATTACTTTTACTACTTTTAGAATCAGCGATGGGCACCAAAAATATGCTATCAGTTTTTGTATAATTTCATTGTAATGGTAATCGCTATCATGCGCGAAGTTAACTCGCCATACACTTGCTTTGAGTTTAATTATGACTACTCAGGTGATTGCATCAACTATAGAATTCATGAAGGAAAAACGGAGTACTCATTTTTAGCTGAAGAATACATAGCGTATTTGATGAAATAACACGTATTGCGTCCCTGCGAATCATTAATGTATTCCACTTCTTTATATATAAATTAAATAATTTTCATATTTTAATTTTATCTTATTTTTAAATAATAATAAAATGTTATATAATATGCACAAAAGTTAAATATTTGAAAGTTTTATTTACTTAGTAACCAAATTTTTTATTCAATTCAGTTATGCCGTCTCCAGTTTGATTTTCTGGTGGCACCCACTTGGCATATTTTTCAGTAGACTCATGCGCAGCCAACTCGTCAACTTCAGTACGTTTATTACGTACACGTTGCCGATGACGTCTTTTTTTGGCAGCAACGGATGACTCGTTATTGGGCTGCTCTTCGAGTTCGCAATTTGTTTCATGGTCATTTGCATTCATGTTCATAGCAACTGATAAAAGTTCTTTATGATGAGGGCCAACCTCATTTGGAGTTTTACGTTCTGGAGATTTCTCCACAACTATGTGATCTCTTCCAGCTACGTCTGCGTCTATTACAGCTACTGCACCCGGGTTAGACTGAAGTTCATGTGTTATATCTTTATTTGTATCGAAATTATTGTCTGCTTTATGTGCAGACGGCTCAGAACATGCCTCATCGTCCTCTTCATCTGAGAAGGGATGTGGAGAGGACCATTGACCATTATTTGTTTTTGTGGCATTGCTTGTGTTGGCTGAGGATTTGAACACTTTGAATTTTGTAAATTGATTACGTTTACCAATCATTGGCAGCTGCTTGACGGATGCGCTTTTTTTCGTCGACTCTTCATTACGCAGGCTATTTTCTGTTGATGAGAATGACAGTTCAAAGGGTTTGGCAACTTTAAGCAGTCGCTGCAGTTTGTTATGCTCCAGGTTAAGGCGTTGCTCTTCCATCTTTAAAGAAAAACAATTTGCAATACATATTTTTGATATTTATTGTTTTGAGCAACTTACACGCAGCTTGCGAACTTCGATTTTGTCTAGTTTTTTGTCTGCATCATTGTCAAGTTTTTGCATAAAACTATCCAGGTCTAGTTCGCTTGCTGTACTTTCAAGTTGTGTGGCTTTTCGACGTTTTTGTAAATCTTGGTATTTATTGATTTCCATCTGAACTTTGTTAATGTTTGCCAATAACTCTGTTTCTTGTTTTAGCTGAAAGTTAATGAAGTAAATAAATTATTACAACTTTGCTTTGATTAACAAGCGTACTAAATCTTCATAGGTGAGAGTCACACTTTCACCGGTTTGAGTTTTGCGTAATTTTTTCCGTTCCACATCACCAGTTCGATCCAAAAAGTCATCTTCATCATCAGAATCTGCAGTTTTCGTTTTGCGCTTCAGAGGTTCTAAAGAAAAACACAATACCGAATTTGTTGGATGCGATTTTATTTCTTATAAGCTTTTCAAATAAGTTACCCTGATTCGCCTGCCGCAACACTCCATAACGATCTAATGTACGACATGCTTCCAGGGCACATTGTACAACTGACTCCTTTTTGCGCCCTTTGTGTATTACCTCAACTACTATAGGTCGTCCGTTGCTATCATCCAGTGGCAGTTCGACTCTGCACACAAATGAGCCAGCGGACATTTCATCGCACTTATACACTAGTTCCAGTCCTTCACGATCGAAGAAACCGCGCAACGTACGCTTAGGATCGTCTAGAAATAGTTCTTCATTATTAGTGCTAGCAAATGGATTAACAGTTAGATCTGCTTCCTCATCGGCATCCTCCATCATGCCCCAACTGACACCAGCTTGTTCGCGTTCACGTGCATTTGCTTCTGCTTGCAGCTGTGCCTCTAGTGCACGCTCTTTCTCCTGTTGCAGACGTTGCGCACGTAGCTCAGTTACAGTTAGCTCGGATTCCGGTTCTTCATCTTCGCTGGGTCCCTGTAAGATATAACAGCGTGTGCTGGCTCCCAAGCGCAACATGTGACCAACTTTAATGCGAAAATATGTCTGGAACAAAAGTTTTGCAGTGAAGATTTTTAAAAAACCACATAAATTGATATTACCTTTGGCGGAATGCGTTGTTTATTGAGGAATGTGCCATGTGTGCTGCCCAAATCATAGATGTACCAGCCTTTTGTAAAACTCGCTGCTTCATTACAATTTTCCGCAAGTTGTTTTTCCAATTTAGAGTCATTGTCTGTCTCCTGACTGATTGCTGGTCTATATTGCAGCACTGCATGGAACCGTGATATCGTTGGATGTGCCATTTCAATATCATTGTTTGGTAATCGTCCAAACTTCCAAACAGCCTTTGTCTGTAGTTGCTTAACTTCATCAATTATTTGACCTGATTTAAGCACCTCAAATTTGTACTCCAGCACATTGTCTGTGGCAGGCTCTGCTGACCATGGAGGAGTCTTGTATGGACAGGTAGTTTCACAGCTAACAAAATTCTGTTGTGGTTTTGTGGAAGCTAATGGCGTGTCTTCAGGTTGTTTGGCATCTTCAGTAGTTACTACTTCGATGGCTTTCTTTTCAGCAGCAACTGCAGGTAGTTCTGGAAGTTTAAAATCGTCCATCTAATATTTCTTAAAAAAAAAAATTAAATTCTGCTTAAAGTTTTCTATGATGTTTTGTTTACTCTCAAAAGGAATTTCCAAAACAGCTGTTTTATCATGATTCAAATCTAAGTTGTCAGCTTTGTATTTTTTGTTTCTAATAAAAAGTTCGAGGGCAGGCGCACAAGATACGTTTTCAGTTCTACGACAGTTCGATCGCATATTATTTAGGTTACACAGAAGCGAATCTGTGTGGCACATGGCCACCTTGTTCACGCAGGTTCGATCATTTGTAAGCATGTTTGCGAGTATACCACACATGTTGACTTGTTGGCAAAAGTTTTTGATATTCTCTGTCCCACAAGCTCTTGTGTGCCACACGTGTGTGCCGATATGTCAGTTAAGGCGAAAAAGTGAACGTTGAATGATGACAATGAATAAATTTTTAATTTACATTATTCAATATGTAAAATTAAAATAAGATGGATGATTCGTATATTCGTAGATTCGATATTCGTATGCTGATTTATTTTATTGGCTTTTAAAAAAATAACAGCAATGCCGTCTAAAAGAATAAAAAACCGAATTAAAGTAATAGTTCTCCTAGTTTCTCTACGAATGACACATAAATTCGATTTGCTTTCACTTTCATCAAAAGTTGGAAATACTTTTACTTCTCTCAATGTTCAATGTGGATGACAATCATTTTCATTTTAAAGATGAAGCTCAATTTACACTTTTCAAAGCGGATTATTCGTGCAAAGGGAACAATGATAGTGAATCGTGTAAGTTGAAGCCAGCCAAGATTTCATAGTAGCAACATTACAGTGAAAAGCATGCTGCTCAATTTTAAACATGGACGAAGAATCAGATTCAATTTAAAATTTTATTGCATGCATATTGAAAGAGCTAATGTGGCACTAAATTCGACATTTTCAAGGCGAATTTTTTTTTACAATCGCAGCCTATAACGGGATTTTATTGACAAAGGTTTTTACCCTAAATATTGTACCATATATGTTATCTTCTTCTTCTTAAAATGCTATTCTTTACCGAATAGTATTGATGCCAAGGAAAAGGCTGCCGTGAACACGAGCTTCTTATCACAGCCTTTCATAAAATACTCTGATGTATCGAAAGCTCGAACACCTCCTTTTTTATTAATTTGATTGTATCCAGAAAGATCGAAATTTGACTTCTTCGTAACTTACATTTTGATATTTTTCTTGATACTTTCACATTAAATTGATTTTTGGTTTTACAATTGGCAATTTACACCCGCCATGTGAACGATTTAACCGGAAGTCATATATGTTATCATTGACACAAACCATCTGTTAGTCAAATCGACATTTTATATTCACACCTATTTGCTCTGTTGGATTTGGTATGATATGATGAGCTAAGTATATTGGGTATGGTATGAAGGAATGATATGATGGAATGGTATGGTATGATGGAATAGTCTGAAGAGTATGGTATGGTATGAGATTAGTATGATGAGCTTAGTATGATCATGATAATGATGGTTATCTTCCCAGTATCGAATTGTTGAATGTCTGCTTGCTGGTAGGCCTGTTAAGAAGCGTGCTGAGGGTGATTTTACTCATGCTAACAGCCATACAAATGGATGTGCCATTTTAATTGAATGTATTCTTACATATTTCTCCTACAAAAACTTATAGTTCAGGGTAACTTTTATTAAATTAATATATACATTTATTCAAAAATAATGAATGATAGTCGACTCAAGACTGCTCGAAATGATAAGTTGAAAATATTCTTATCTAACAAAAACATATAATATAAAATGAAATTTAAGAATACATACATATATAAAAAGAAACGCAAAAAAAAGGTTTCCATTTTTGTTTGGTTAACTCCTTCTTTAAGCCATTCTAAAGGAGTGCTTCTAGCAGGCCTCTTTAGAACAGGAAGAGTGGAAGGCATGGAAAATTGTCCCGATCCATACAAAAAGGAAATAAGATTTGGAAGCGAGCGTGGTAGTATTCCACAAACTCAAATCTACTGCACGCAGGCTTGTTTTTAGGCATGCGTACACTGGAAATTCGATACTGGGTTGTGATAGCTGGTATGATGGGAATGGTATGATGATTTTGATATGATGAGTACGGTAGAATGGGCTTGGTATGATGGTTATGGTATGATGAGTATTGTATGTTGGGTGTGTAAAACGGCCGATACATAGGCGTACGTATCCTACAACATGTACGCGTACCGTGTTTTGTTTTTGCCACACACTACAGAACAATTTTTTAAAACTTGATTGAATTTCTCTAAAAATGTGCACAAAAAATCCATTTTAACGGCCCAAAAACCAAAACGATTAGTTGGTACCTGAACAACGCTATTAACTGCATGACTTCTTGTACACCTTAATGGTTTGTCTGCGTGAAATCAAATATTTTTGATTTTGTCTTCGCAAATCAACGAACCTTCAAAATGGTTCGCAGACAACGCCACAAACAGGCAAACATTTCCGCATACCAACAAGTTCTGGTGTACACCACTTGTGTATGGTACACTGAGATAAGAAACAGCGTAAAATTAAAAATAACAACGTTAAACTAAAATTCAAGAGTGACAAAAGAAGGGGGAAGTTTGAAATTTTTGAATTTAAAATGAGATTTTTATTTTGAACATAAATTTAATTTTTATTCAAAAATTGGTTAATATTAGAACAAGGTTGTTATATTTTCAATGCCAAAATAAAAAAAATTTTGTTTTAAAGTTGATTTTTTTTTTTAATTCAAACAGAGTTTAAAATATACATATTGATTTAAAATTTCAAAATTTTTAATATTACAATCACATTTCTATTTTTAAAGTTTTGATTTTTATTACAGAAACATCAAATGTTCTTTTAAAAGCGTTCACTGTTCGCATTAAGGCGGGAAAGCCTTGCTTTTTTAGGCTGATGTAATTCCTCAACAATAATGGTAATGGTAAAAGTTCAGCCCCATGAGAGTTTGTTATGTTTTGTTTTAAGGAATTAAAGTTTTACTCTTCCTCTTGATGTAATATTAAAAAAAATCGGCAAGTTCTTCATAAAACTTATAAAAAATTACAATCAATATAGGTTAACATGGGCGGCCGTGGCGGATTGGGTACAGCGTGTGGCCCATACCCCAGAGAACCCTGGTTCAATCCCCATCAGACACAGAAAGTTTTTCTATTTAATTCATTTTTCTGTTCGGCCGTCACCTCTTTGCAGACAATGGCAAACCTCACAGAGTAAAAACTGCCATGAAAAACTTCTTGATTACATAAGTCGTTCGAAGTCGACATAAAACTTGTAAGTTCAGTTTTCGATCATTTGTGTTCAAACATTTCACGCTTATCATCTTGTAATGGGTTTTTACGGTTAGTGTATGGTATGATAGTGTGGTATGATATCTATAGTTATATCATAAGGTTTGTTCCCGTACTTGAACATTCGCATGAATTCGAGCTATTTGCTGCGATTTCCTTTTCCTGTACCAGTCCTTTCCAAATGTTGTTATTTCTGCTAGAAAAATTTGGCGAAGCAGAAATACGCAACAATTCGCAAGCTGTTATGTTTGACATCTAATGTCAAATTAGAGAGCCAGCCATTAAAACATTTAATTTTTTGATCCGACATTTGTCCAAATTTTTTACAAAAGAAATAAACAAATGTTTTTGACGTTTCATCAAAAGTTGCAATTTTTTACGAAAAACCTGTTCAAGTACTTTTTGCAATTTTTCTCGAAAAGATAGCATTTATTCGCTTACCCTCTCAAATATTATTTTTAACACAAAAATAAATCAATTTGGTCTAACAGTCAACCATTTTTGAATTCCGATTCCGCAATTTTGATTGTTTACTCTAAAGACGACGAGGATGGTACAAACGGAACGGAACACTTGAATTTTTTATTTTTTTTCAAATTTGTTTTATAATATAATTACTTGGAATTTAAGAATTTCATAATCTTCACAGTGTAATTTGAAAACTAATCTAACTGTTATAAGAATATACTACCACTTTAATTAAAAATGCGTTTTTATTACAAAGATGACAATATTATTTTAAGGTTTTTTTTTTTTTGAAAATTGCGCATTTTTAAATCGGAAACGAGTAAATTGAAAATGAGCAACTTTAAATTAAATATGAGTTCATAATTTGAAAATGGGTGACAAAGCATATTGTAGCTATAGATTTCTCTCTCCTGTTAAAAGAAATTTTGTTCCGTTTGAATTTGAGTTGATGTGAATCATGTAAGAAGTTATTGATTGAATGCAAAACACGTTGAAAAATAAGAAATCTTTATTAGTTACCACTTATATCCTAATTCTGACGTTTCTTTTTAAAACCAAACATAACGGCTTAGTCGTCATACTTTCTCTCAAAGAATTATATTTTTAAACACTAAGACTTCACTTTTAAGGGTATAACCTTGATATCTACCGTGCGTGACAAGCACACACACATGTTTTTTTTATTAAAATTATTATTGAATTATTGAACTAATTTGCGTTAAAATTTGCGTTAAAGTTATACATTGTAACTCTAATGTATATGTTATTAATGCATATGTTCCTCCTAAGAGTAGTGTAGAGGTCTATGCAAGCCTTGCGGAGTGCATAGATTACATAATTGATTTACTTGACGTTAATGACGACATTTTATTATTGGGCGATTTTAATCTACCTGATTTAAAATGGCATTCTTCTGACGATGATACGTACTATTGTGCATCTAATTCGAAGACCCGCCAAGAACATATATTTGTTGATAATATATGTTTAGACTTACAACAAGTGAGTTGTATTTATAATAGTCTTGAAAGACTTCTTGACCTGGTCTTAACTACAGACAGTAACAATGTTGTTGTTAAGAGGGCCTTTCATGCTCTAACTACTGTTGATGAATATCATCCACCATTGAGTATTTGGTACAAATCCGACAGAGCAAATATAGTAAATTCTAATTCAGCAGATAAGCTTTATGAATTCAATTTCAAAAATGCTGACTTTTTGAAGTTGAATCAGTTGCTTCATGGTAAACTTAATGCAATTTTAGAATATATAAATGTAAATTGCCTTGATGACTCCATACATTTTTTTTATATGGAACTCTTTGCTGTGTTTTCTCAATCCGTACCTTATAGTCTCAAAGTTGCGAGGAATTCTGCGTATCCGTGGTACACAAAGGATTTAAAGACTCTTCGCAACAACAGGAATAGGGCATGGAAGAAATACGTCTGTAGCTTAGGCTCAAACGACCTAGAAACTTACAAACGTTTGTTTCTGGAATTTGAAAATCGCTCAGCTACATTATATCACGAATATTTAGATAATGTTAAGCTGAGAATATTGACAGATCCAAAGAAATTTTGGGGATTCGTTAAAACAAAGAAGAAATCTGATGGATTTCCTTCTTTATTTAGATCTCCTGAGGGATTTACTGACAAACCGGTCAAAATTTGTGGCCTATTCGCCAATCTTTTTAAAGAATCATTCTGTTCAGGCCTGTTCAAGGCCTTTAGCCTTGCCTAAAAGAAAACTTTGCATAGCATTACGTGGAGAAAACAATGGGCGAGAGAAAAACAGATGGCGAAGCGTCCAAAATTTGACAGACAATTATCTTATGTGTGACATGCGCCTTACCTGCTATAAACTTTCCCCAGCTTTGAATATATGAATTCCGAACCCAGAGTATCTTTGGAACATATATCCTTCACTCCAGAGGATATTTTAATGTATATTAGATCGATCGATGAGGAGTTTGGTGCTGGACCTGACGGTGTTCCTGCCGCAGTGTTAACACAATGCGGTTCCGTTTTGAGTCAACCACTTTCTTTATTATTCAATAAATCTATTAACGAAAGTTATTTTCCACTTTTTTGGAAAAAATCATTTATAAGTCCTATTTTTAAAAAGGGTTGCAGGAACGATGTTAGTAACTATAGGCCTATTGCTAAGCTCTCATCGATTCTAAAACTTTTTGAGCGGATGGTGTATGATCGGGTGAAAATTCACTGTGGGGAAGTCATAACAACTCGTCAGCATGGTTTTGTGAATGGCAGATCCACTGTGTCTAATCTTCTCGATTTTACAACATTCTGCTTAAATTCTATTGATTCTGGTAACCAGGTCGATTGTGTTTACACTGACTTTAGTAAGGCATTTGATAAGCTACCACACAATCTAATCTTATTTAAACTTGAGTTAATGGGATTTCCACAATATTTTGTGAACTGGATTAAATCGTATTTGGTAGAGCGATCTTATCAAATACGTTTCCGAGGCGCATTGTCTTCTGAATTTATTGCTGGATCAGGTGTTCCTCAGGGTAGTCACCTTGGCCCTCTTCTGTTTATTTTAGCTATCAATGATGTAACTCACGTCATTGAACACTCTCATCTGCTTATTTATGCCGATGATATGAAAATATACAGAACGATTAATTCTAGAGATAATTCAGATCTACTCCAGTCTGATCTAAAATCCTTTGAAGTTTGGTGTTCTAAAAATAATATGTTTTTAAATTCAGATAAATGCCAAACTATGACCTTTTCGCGAAAAAGGAATAATTTTATATTTGATTATAAGATTAAAGATACTGCCTTGAGTCGTGTAGACACCGTCAAAGACCTAGGTATATGCATGGATTCTAAGCTGTCGTTTAACATTCATATTGATAATATTTGTAAAAAAGCATCTTCAATGCTTGGTTTTGTAAAACGCTGGGCCAAAGAATTTAATAGCATGATTACAACTACAACGTTGTATTATGCAATCGTGCGTCCTCACTTAGAGTATGCAAGTCAAGTGTGGTCCCCAAGTTACAATGTGCATGTTGATCGAATAGAAAGAATCCAAAAACGTTTTGTTCAGTTTGCTCTAAGGGGCTTAAGTGGAACTGACATATTAGACCTTCCTCCTTATGAGGATCGTTTAAAACTATTAAAAATGCAGTCTTTAGGTGATCGAAGGAAATCGGCAGATATCGTATATTTACACCAGCTCATAACAGGTGTATTCGATTCTCCAGAACTTCTTTCTCACAAAAATTTTAACACTAACCGTAGAAGCAGTAGAAACGCTAACAACTTAATTTATTTGCCATTTAGTAGAACAAATTATATGGCTACTGCTCCTTTAAGTCGCATGAGTTCCTTTGTTAACAATTGTAGCGTTTTTGATGTTAATTTGTCAAAAGGTCAACTCAAAAGTAGATTAAAATTAGTTGTGTAAATAGATCTATGTATACGCATGGTTAGTTGTTACGTCTTGTGTTGTCCCTGAGCCCAACCCATTCATTGGTGGGTAAATTTTTCCCACATTAACTTGTTTGTGGTCACGGGTATCCATAACATTGATATTTTCAATGATTACTGGGTAGTGGCTTTAGATGGGTTAATGCTGAGGAAGTGCGATATAGCTGTAGTAGCTGAACTCTATTGTTATTGCATGTTTTATTAAAATCAGAGTTGAGGTGCATAAAAGGTTTAAGTTATGTACCCTTTCGACACAGTTATACATAGTCGACACAGTCAAACTTACTGTTATTTTCGCGGGTAAAACAAAAAACTGGAATTTGAGAAAACTTCTCTTTCATTCGAACATTTCCAAGCAACCGACAAATCATGTTCACGGTCCGAAACTGAAAACAATTTGGACAACTGGTAGAAAACAGGATTTGAACAGAAAACAGAAGAAAGAATGTTGCCTTTAGCCTTGCCTAAAAGAAAACTTTGCATAGCATTACGTGGAGAAAACAATGGGCGAGAGAAAAACAGATGGCGAAGCGTCCAAAATTTGACAGACAATTATCTTATGTGTGACATGCGCCTTACCTGCTATAAACTTTCCCCAGCTTCATGAGAAAGCTGGGGTCGAAGAATTGTTTGAAAGGAAAAAAAAAACGTGCGTTCGAAAACTTTAGAGAGCAGCTAACGCTCTTTGCAGTCACCACCAAATTGTACTCATCTGTTTTTAGCTTCTCTCTTCTTATCACTCAAACAAAACCACTTAAAAAAAAAAAAAATATACCCTTGGAAGCGCATGCTTCCAGTTTTCCAAAATGAACAACTACCGCTGAGGTCGGATGTAGAGAAATAAATATGGCTGCCTTGATACTAACTGTTCCAAGCAACGAAATTCAGTTATAAAATTACCATTGAAACTGCAAGCACGAGTGGCACGCGAGTTCAGGGAGCAACAGCTTTGAATGTAGTGCATATTTTTGGCTTACTTTAAACACAAGCTATAAACGCATACAATGTAAAATAAGATTAACACAGAAAACAGAGTGTTAAAGAAAACTCGCAATGTCAGCAGAAAAAGTGGAAAGTAACAAAAAATAAAAACAAAATTTATTTAAAATGGAATTATAAAAAGTGTCTTCGGTATAACAACAAATGCGACTGTCACTATTTTGGCCCAACCTACATAGAGGTTAAAAAAAAGTGCTCACAAAACTCACCCTCTAGTTGCTTCAAAACGCTTTCTACAGACACACACAGTCATTAGCAACACACTCAAAGTGTAGTGTGCGCGCATTTCGCACTCACTTCAGTTTTGACTGATAACGTGTTCGAGCGAGAAGCAAACACGTGAAAAAAAGAAAAAGACAGCTAGAAAGACATAAATTAAAAAAAAAAAATTGCTAAAAAACAAAAAGTTTGTGTACGTTTTATTTAAAAATTAAAAAAATAAAGAATTGAAACGTTGGCCGCTTTGCAGCCATTTTAGTAAAAAGTAAAAATTCGGAATTTCATTAAATGCGCGCCTTACGTGAATTTCGAATTCGTGGAGCACATGTGTGGGTTACACTTTAAGACACGAAACAGTCCGTCTCAGAAGACGTCCTTGCGTTGGGGCGATAGCTGCGGTAACCGCTTAATGCGTGCCCGCAATTAAAAAAGTTTAGGAAATGCTGAAAAATTGTATTTTTTTCGGGAATTCCTAAAGCTACAACTAATATCCAAGCACTACTATTACCAACAACAACCTTTATACACTCGCATATTTATTGAGCTGAAAGATACAAAACAAAAAAAAAACTATACAATGTAATTAAAAAAGTTTGAATTTAATCAACTCAAAGCGATTATTTAACGTAAAACGTTTATTTAACTACAAAATTAAAATGCTTGCAACAAAAAGTCTGTGATGTGTTTTTGTTAAAAACAAAATACAAAATATTCCTCTTTTGCTAAAACATACTTTTACACTGTTATACATTTGGTTGAAATAAAAATGAAAAATTAAAATAAATATAAAATGAAGCAAGTATGCTGTATAAGAAATATAAGTGAGCTTATATTTCTAAATTAAGTGGCAGCTTTTGTTTTTTTTTCTTTAAAAAAGGTTAGTAAAAAATAAAAAAGGAAAATTCGATAACACTTACACTTACGCAACATATATTGAACATGCACTTGTATATAACTAGATAGGCAAAGTTCAAAAACCAATATATTATAAGTTATATAAGCATAACAAGCTAAAGCTTCTATTTAATCCACATTAAAACATATCAATTTTATGAAAACACACACAGACCCACTTTTATCATACATACTCCTTGAGCCAAATTTTGTGAATGAATATTCCAACTTAAAAAGCTTAAAGCTTTTCTCCTCTCTTGGCCGCTATATAAAGTGGTTGAAGCATGCATTTCTCCTGTCACATGCCAACCTTGAACACATACAACAATGTTTGACATTTAATTTTGATACTAATACACATGGCGAAACAATCAATCAAATACATACAAAGTTGTTAACATTTGCTGAGAGCACTTGAAGAGCAATCGAAGCAATCAAAGCATGCATAAATATATGTTCTACAAATGCAAATTCCATATAAAGATATGCTGTAGATTCTGGCATGTAACGAAATTCATCGTGACGTATGAGTAACATTAAATTATAACTGGCATTTAAATTTAATCGATTAATACTTTTCGATTTACAAAATAATCGATAAGAAGTGGTTAGTCGCACGAATATCTATTTCAAATACTATAGTTTTCATAGTTAAATAGCTAGTATTTGTTTCGTTCAGCTACACAGTCAAAAATCTTGAACTAATTTTTAATGTTATCATTAGAATGATGAATTTCTAAAAACTTTTTTATTAGAATGAATGTAAACTCTTCAAAAGATTGAAAGTGGAATCTTTCACCTCAAAACGTGGAATTAAAATTTAATGCGTGTTGGAATACTCTTAGAATGCTGAGTACGATTCTTATGTATGTTTATGATATCTTTTTACAGGTGGTTGAAGGCGCACTGAACTAACTCCCAATGAAAACTCCAAAAAAATTGGGAGTTATTTTGTTTTTATTGGAAATCGTTTCTTTTTTTATGAAATAACACCCAAGTATGTCATAATTCCCAAAAAATTCTGATGGGAGTTACTTCATTTAAGTTGGGATCCATTTAGACATTCAGGGTTAAAAATGCAACCAGTGCTGCCGAGAGTGCTACAGTTAAAGTAATTTTCGTATGATTTTTAAAAACAAACTCGAAAAAACTTTAATAAAAACTTTTTTCGGTAGCTTTATAGGAAAAAAAGCTCCGCAGCCGAAAAATTGCAAACATAAGTTGCGTAAAAAAAGAAACTTAATTTTTGCATTTTATACCCCAACGCGTACTGCGTAAGGGGTATATTAACTTTGTCATTCCGTTTGTAACGCCAATAAGAAGGCGTGGCAGGTATGGAAAAGTATATCTGATTAGCATCGCCACCTGAGTCAATTTCCGTGTGTCCGTGTGTCTGTCTGTCGACCCGGTTACAGACATAATTTTAAAGCTATCGCAATGAAATTCAAAGTATGCTCTTTTTTTTTTTGAAAAATAAAGATCAAGTTTGAAAATGGAGCCAAATCGGATGAAAACCTCCTACGCCTACCTCCCTTACAGAGTGACTTTATTTTTACAGTAAAATCTCGAAAAAATCCACAAAAATTAAAGAAATGCCTTCAAATTTTGCACGTAAGCTTTGATCTTCAATCTATGAAATAAATCTTGACTATGAAATTTGAAAAAATCTTATGAAAACCACGCCTACCTCCCATACAAAGTGGCATTTCAATTAATGTAAAATCCCTTAAAAACCCACAAAAATTAAGGAAATGTGTTGAAATTTTGCACATGAGTTTTAATAATTAATATAAGCCATCTGTATAATATTTGCCAAAATCTGATGGAAACCACGTCTACTTCTCATATAAAGTGGGTTTATTTTAAACGTAAAATCTCTTAAAAATCCACAAAAATTAAGGAAATGTCTTGAAATTTTGCACAAGAGCTTTAATATATAATATGAACCATCTCTATGATATTTGGCAAAATCGCATGAAAACCACCCCTACCTCCCATACAAAGTGACGTCATCAAAATAGGAAAACTTTCGTAAATACATGAAACTGAATGTTATCGTGTCTGTCGTGGCGAATATACATCAATATGGCCGCGGGGGGGTATTTTTAACTTCGGTAGCCTGCCGAAGCTCCATTCCTCACTAGTTTTATTTTTATTTATGTTGCACAAGTTTTATACGAATTTTTCAACTGCTGAGCTTTTTTTCCTTTAAAGCTACCGAAAATAGTTTTGAAATAAAATTAAAAAAAAAAAATGTTATTTAAAATCGCTCGATTTTTCATAAAAAATTTTTCGTGTGTGACTCTTTTTGCCTTATATGGCTATCAAAAATAGTTTTAAAATATAATCAGAAAAATTAAAAATCGCGCGATAAAGCTACATTTTGAAGACTTAGCTTTTTTCCCCATTAAGCTAATAAAAATTGTTATTATAATAAAAATATTATAAAATAAATAAAATATTGTGCCTGCTGCGCTTTTTTCCCCATAAAGCTACTAAGCTTTTGAAATATAATTAAAAAAAATTAAAAATCGTTCGATTTCTTATAACAATTTTTCACTTGCGGCGCTCTTTTCCCTTAAAAGCAGTGGTGATCAACGCACGGTTCAAGTAACAACAAAGAGAGCTTTCCGCGTGCACTGCTTTACACTGAAAAAAAACACAGGTGCGTCGTTGGACACACGAGAGAAGCGAAGCTTTTTCTCAGTTACATAGATTTGATAGCTTAATAATTTATTCTTTTTAATAAATTAACTTTTAAATTCAAAAATTTAAAATAACACAAAATAAATTACATATATACAGAAAACATATTTACTGCTTATTTTTTTATTGTTGAATGTGAAATTTCCACGCCAATTACATATACGGGCATATTATGCCAGCGACTCTCCATTTTAACTCTTCACACATGGTTGTGAACTTGGCTGCACTGACTCATGCATGCGTTTGTTAATTCCATATTTATTGATATCATCTATTTTTTTGACACTCAAAAACGCACTTGTCAACGCACTTGTGGGCACAGCTAATTTTCTTCGTACCAACAGTATAGAGTGTAAATGATGTAAATTAACAGAGGTTAACAGAGTTTTTTTCCTTCACGTTTTTAAGTAAAGTAACTCTGTTAACACATACCAGAGATTTAGCAGAGTTGAGGCAATCTCTAGATAATAATTTACACTCTATGCCAACAGCACCACAAACGCATTCACAATACAAACAAACCGACGCTGGAGACACCTTGTGGCAAATAAGAGCAAATTTTTGATAGTTGTAGCATAGCAAATACACAATCCTCTATCTATTGACAGATGGTAACGATCTACTGCAGCATAGCTTTGTTATAATTAGGATTGAATTAACAACTTTGTCTAACAAGTCCTTGTGGCCTAGTAGATAGTGCATTGGACTTTCATTAAGAAGGACGTGGGTTCGATCCCCACGTGCAGGCCGAAAAATATTTTTAGTATTTATTAAGCCTGTATGATACTTCATTAAATTGATCATTGAAAATTATAACTAGAGCAGTTCAAATAGCACGAATGCATGGATTCAATTGGTGTGAGTGAGTACGCATATGGTACGAATCGGAGAAAAATTTGTAGGACGGACTGTATTTTCTTTGCATTTTTTTGCCGTTTCTTTCAATTCGTTCTTCGTCAAGTTTCGATCAAATATTTACTGTGTTGTTAATAAATTATTTAACATTTTTAGAATAAACAAAACTATTTAAGATAAATGTATGCTGAATTGGAAGTGATGTATGTAGCTAATATTAATTCATTAAATGGGCTGCTCTTAAAAACACCACATATAAAAAAGTAACAACGTTTATCCTTTTCTTACAAAATATGTCTGTCCTGCCTACGCGCCACTTGTTTTCAGATTTTAAAATTGGACAAAAAAAAATTAAGTGTCATACGGGCATTATTAAAGTTTTAAATTTTCTTGTTGTAATAAGAAACAATCAAATTTAAAAGAAAAAATCTGTCGAAAATTTTTCAGATTTTACTCCAAGCAAATCACAGAACGAGGAGTAAAAAGCTTCGCTTCAACAAGAAGTTGTTTAAAGCTCCCACAACAGTTGATGCACGGAAATATTGTCGAGTATTGTTTATTCAATATAAAGTTTTTTTTTGTGTTAGCTTTTTGCTTTTTTAACATTAAATATATAAAAAAAAAGAAGAAGTGATGAATAGAATGAAAATGAGCATGAGCGCTCAAAGCATACTGACTTGAATTTTAAAGCACTGCAGAAAAAAAAAACTTGCACAGTGTACGAACACAGCGAGCCAATTGCTACTTCGTGCACAAAAGCACAAAAACACACGACGCCCGCGTGTTATGGGAAAACATGTAGTGATCAGTGCTGTCACTTTACCACAATTGTTTTGGCTTCTACCACTTTTACCACCTACTATTTGATTTTATCCAAAACTTTTTTATTTCAGACTAAATTTAACGATTTTTATTTAAAAACTATTGCATAATAATTTCATTATACAAATTTTATTACAATTATAATTTCAATCCTTTTGGTATATAAAGTGGATGCAGTACTGCTTTAAGGGGGCTTATATCCATTTTTTGTGAAAAGTTTAGGTGCGTTTCATGAGAAGATTAGGATATAACGGTAAAAGATTTTGATTAAAAAATGTTTGTATATATTTGAAGTATTTAATTTTTTAAACATAACGTTTTTTTTATTTTATGACTTCATTTCTTCGTAATAATAAAATTTCTGGGGCTCCAAGAGAAAAATCGTTGGGCAAGATTACTCAAAGACTGATCGCCTGATTGACTTGAAAGCTTTTATGGGCCTTAAACAACTTATTTTTCAAGGATTGACATCGAGCTTTTTTTAACGTCTACAAAAACGTATGCAATTACTTTTTACCTAAATATAAATTTTAGACACTTTTTAAATTTTGTCTCTCGTGAGCCACCATTTTTTTTCAAATCAAAAATTTTGAAAAAACTCCATATCAATCTCTAGTCTTTAGTGTGTACTTAAACAAGATTTCTTTTTTTTTTTTTTTCAGATTTTTCAAATTCGAGATATCCTTATTATTACGGAGAAATGACGTCACCAAAACCAAAACTTAAAATTTTAAGTCGATATCTTATTTGGTAATCCTTTCGGTATTCTCTTATAAAGCACACCTAAATTTATCACAACCATGGATATAAGTTCCTTAAGGGGAATGGGGGGCGGAGGGTAAGGGGTTTTGCACTTTTAATAAATCGATATTGTTTTTGTTAAACATTTGAAGAAGAGTCAATCAGAGCAATACTATCGAAGTTATTGACTAATTAGTCCCCTCTCCTCTTACACTGTACATAGCTCCGACAACTGCGGGCTTTTAATATTTTAAACGCGTTTTTCTCAAAACCACCTTTTTAAAGTCCGTGTTCACTGCCATTTAAAAA
Source organism: Coremacera marginata (assembly GCA_914767935.1). NCBI lineage: Eukaryota > Metazoa > Arthropoda > Insecta > Diptera > Sciomyzidae > Coremacera > Coremacera marginata. The sequence goes on along the minus strand of OU612043.1, from coordinate 210,241,300 downwards.
CCGCATAACTTACGCATTTCAAACTTGGTACACACTTTCTACATGTGAAATACCTCCTCCAAACTATAAGTTTTAGAACTATTTTAAAAATTAATGGGGTTTCCCACTTACAAAATGGCGGACTTTTTCGTGAAAAATAGCAATTTTCAATTTAAATGACGTTGAACGAGAACGTTGAGGAGGAGAATTTGATGAAACTTCGACTAAATTTTAATGATCCTTGATTTCATATAATTTCCAGCTAAGATACAGTGTACACCACAAATTGTCTTTTTCTAAAGACGTTTTGGAAAAAGCTTTGTCACCGGGTTGTTTGTCGATATTTTTTTTGTCTAAAGTACATAATTACAGAATGTTATTAAACTGATACCTAATAACATACAAAATGTTTCAATGAATTCACTCTATCCATATTTTATTAGTAAAAAAAATTCGCAAAAAGTGTTTGTTAACGCTGAAACCCTTACTCCCTCCTTAAGAACATTATATGCAAATTATTACTAATAGAACTAATTATGCTTGAAGAAATTACTTTATGGTATACTTCTTATGAATTTTTTCTGTCTTGCTGCAAGACTTGAATCGAATTTTTTTGTAAGGAGAAAAAAAACTACCACCATTTTTCTAAATCTTCGACTCATTTTAGGCAGAATTTAACACTATTTAAAATTTTCAAGTGATAACACTGCTAAAAAGCTACCGAAAATAGTTTTGAAATATTATTAAAAAAATTAAAAGGCGCGTGAAACAATTGCTATCATTGTATATTCCTTTTGAAGAAGGGATTTTTCAATGATGGCGACTATGGAGTGGGGAGCTGTTTCCACAGATTCACTTTTGGCGTAAGCACGTTGTGCCGATGACAGTGGCTTTTCTACTATCTTCTGTCTCAAGTGGATTTCTTTAAACTCTCAAGATTTTTTAGCAGAAAAGATGAGAGATAAAAACTAACCCCACATGTCGCCAAAGTGTACGGATGTGATTAAGGTTTAGGCAGCCTTGGTAGATCATCGTAAGCTTTTTGAATTTCTTTAGGGGCTCTGCCGTCTGGTCCTGGTAACTTAAACGGTTTGAAGCTTTTAATTGCCCATTTGAGCTTTGATTGTGATATAGGTAGTTCTAGAGAGTTGTTGACAGTGGGTGGGTGCTCCTTCTGAATTGGATTATTACCTATTTCCGAACAATCAGGGAAGTGAGTTTCTACCAAAATTTTAAAAGATTCTTCACGGTCGCATATTAGAAAATGTTTAGAATATTGGTTTTAAATTATGAAAGTCTGATATATGTAAATAGTTACTTAAATTTTCTCCAGGGCTGCCTTTGTGCTTTTCGCAATTTTTTTTTATATTCTTTAAGAGCCACTTTGTATTTGTATATAGGATGGATCCGATGGCCTAAGTTTTGTTGAAGAATTTTTTGCTCTTATTTCGGAGCAATTTAAGTCCGGTTTTCCTTCAAGGTGGCTTTTGCTTCCCCTTTGGAGTCTTGAGCGGACATGTGATATTGAGAGCTTTGTTCATGAAGGCAGTAAGACTAACTACCAAGTTGTCCAAGGATTTTTTACAGGTAGGACGATTCGGTAGTTCATATGTGAGATGTGTTCTTAATGTATCTATGTATAAACCCCAGTTGGCTTGTTTAAGATTACGAAAGCTTCGTAATCTCTGAGCAAAGTCATCAATGTCAAAGGGAATATATCTATGATCCTAAAAGGAGTGTCCTTTTCAAACTCTCCAGTTTCTAATCATATCAGATATATGGTGAGTGTCAAGTGTAATATCTAGAACTTCCTGTCTAATAATAATACTAATAATAATAAGATTGGTAGAGAGGATGTAATCAAAAAGAGACTCATCTCGTTCATTGGTGTCTGAGCTATCCCAGATCACATTGTGAGCGTTTGCATCGCATCCGATAATCAGGCCCTTCGATTGAGATGCCGCTATGGCACGTATGCTTTACTAATAGCCGTTTAAGTGAATATAACCATAATTTCCCCTATAGGATATCTTTTGCCTTAAAGTTGGAAACAGTAGTGAATATTATCAGAGATCATAACTTCAAATTATGAATGAGTTGGACAAAAGGGCATGATACCAATTTGATCCATTACTAATTTAACCTTTGAGGAAATACTAATCTTAATTGGCCTGGTTCAAAAACCATAATGCAGTCATGAATCCAAAATCTCGTTATTAATAATGCTTATTTGTGCATATGGTATTAGAATTTGTTTAGAATATTTGCAAATAAATATATATATATTTAGTTACTGAAATTTTAACCATTAATAATAAATTATTTCCTTAAATTACATTTATTTTTATTTTTCTATTTACAGTTGTACTCTATTGTCCTGGATTTGCAAAATCAAAAACAAGAAAAAGAAAAACATATCAAACTAACTACTTCGAACTACGTCAAAAGGCACTTTAACCCAAACGAATTAATAAGTATTACTAATAATATAAGCAACATACGCATTGTCATTAAAGTATATAAATATAACTGATCCATATTAAACTAAGAAGTACAGTTCAAAGATATAAAAAACAGAAGCAAGAAATTTTGAGTTACATTTATCCTGTAAAAGAAGTAATCCCTCATTCAACATGATCAATGTTGCTGGCGTAGTGAGCATTGTGCTCTTTTATTTGCTAATCTTATTCGTTGGCATCTGGGCGGGACGTAAGAAAGAAGCCGGTAATGATTCGGAGGAAGAAGTTATGTTAGCTGGACGTTCGATCGGACTCTTTGTGGGCATTTTCACAATGACCGGTAAGTATGATATGTTTGCACTCCATCATTCTGTCATTGTCATTTTGGAATTTATGTCATGTTTGAAAAAATGTATGTGCTGCAATGTGCCCGATATGTGCGATCATGTGACTCATTAGATTAAAACATTTATTTTAATGGTATAATTTTTAAGAGGTGAGGATTTTTAAATGCCAAGTTAGTGCTTTTATGTGCTGGAAATAAGCAGATGGCATTTTTTAGCACAACTAGAGCACATCACAGCACAACATATGGATTTCTAAAAAAAATTGATGGCGGAGATTCACATTAAGAAACATCAGCTCACAAATATCATATCATTAAAGTACATTTTTCCAATATGCAACATGATAGCACACATTGGGCACGTTACAGCACATATTTTGTTTTTAGTTATCAATCAAAAATGGCGCAATAAATTTTTTTCTCATTTGCTAGCAAAGTTATAAAAAATTATAAAATACATTTTTGTATGTTTTCAGCTACATGGGTTGGTGGTGGTTATATCAATGGCACTGCGGAGGCGATTTACACATCGGGATTGGTATGGTGTCAAGCCCCATTTGGTTATGCGCTGAGCTTGGTATTCGGTGAGAACTTCGTAGTAACTCGATATGCTTTACTTTAAAAATAATAATTCTCTTTATATTTCAACTTAGGTGGTATTTTCTTTGCCAATCCAATGCGCAAGCAAGGCTATATAACCATGTTGGATCCACTGCAGGATTCATTCGGCGAACGTATGGGTGGATTACTATTTTTGCCAGCCTTGTGCGGTGAAGTCTTCTGGGCTGCTGGCATATTGGCTGCCTTAGGTATATTCTAGATACTTTTCATCACAAAACTTAATGTTAAAAACAATTTATAAATTATTACATTTCAGGTGCAACGCTCTCGGTTATAATTGATATGGATCATCGTACTTCAGTGATATTTTCCTCCTGCATTGCCATCTTTTATACACTTTTCGGTGGTCTCTACTCGGTGGCCTATACCGATGTTATTCAATTATTTTGTATATTTATTGGTCTATGGATGTGCATTCCATTTGCCTGGGCCAATGAACATGTGAAGAGCTTGTCATCAATGGAAGTTGACTGGATTGGTCATGTGGATCCAGAACAACGTTGGTTCTATATAGACTACGGACTGCTGTTGGTATTCGGCGGCATACCTTGGCAGGTAAGTTAAGTGGGAAAAGATTTCGTGTGCATAAAATAAGTTCCAAACTTTTTAATTTATGACTAAGAATATATGTGCTGTAATTTGACCAATGTGTGCTATTTAACATGCAATAACAATAGAGTTCAGCTACTACAGCTATATCGCACTTCCTCAGCATTAACCCATCTAAAGCCACTACCCAGTAATCATTGAAAATATCAATGTTATGGATACCCGTGACCACAAACAAGTTAATGTGGGAAAAATTTACCCACCAATGAATGGGTTGGGCTCAGGGACAACACAAGACGTAACAACTAACCATGCGTATACATAGATCTATTTACACAACTAATTTTAATCTACTTTTGAGTTGACCTTTTGACAAATTAACATCAAAAACGCTACAATTGTTAACAAAGGAACTCATGCGACTTAAAGGAGCAGTAGCCATATAATTTGTTCTACTAAATGGCAAATAAATTAAGTTGTTAGCGTTTCTACTGCTTCTACGGTTAGTGTTAAAATTTATGTGAGAAAGAAGTTCTGGAGAATCGAATACACCTGTTATGAGCTGGTGTAAATATACGATATCTGCCAATTTCCTTCGATCACCTAAAGACTGCATTTTTAATAGTTTTAAACGATCCGCATAAGGAGGAAGGTCTAATATGTCAGTTCCACTTAAGCCCCTTAGAGCAAACTGAACAAAAGGTTTTTGGATTCTTTCTATTCGATCAACATGCACATTGTAACTTGGGGACCACACTTGACTTGCATACTCTAAGTGAGGACGCACGATTGCATAATACAACGTTGTAGTTGTAATCATGCTATTAAATTCTTTGGCCCAGCGTTTTACAAAACCAAGCATTGAAGATTCTTTTTTACAAATATTATCAATATGAATGTTAAACGATAGCTTAGAATCCATGCATATACCTAGGTCTTTGACGGTGTCTACACGACTCTAGGCAGTATCTTTAATCTTATAATCAAAAATAAAATTATTCTTTTTCGCGAAAAGGTCATAGTTTGGCATTTATCTGGTTTTAAAAACATATTTTTTTTAGAACACCAAACTTCAAAGGATTTTAGATCAGACTGGAGTAGATCTGAATTATCTCTAGAATTAATCGTTCTGTATATTTTCATATCATCGGCATAAATAAGCAGATGAGAGTGTTCAATGACGTGAGTTACATCATTGATAGCTAAAATAAACAGAAGAGGACCAAGGTGACTACCCTGAGGAACACCTGATCCAGCAATAAATTCAGAAGTCAATGCGCCTCGGAAACGTATTTGATAAGATCGCTCCACCAAATACGATTTAATCCAGTTCACAAAATATTGTGGAAATCCCATTAACTCAAGTTTAAATAAGATTAGATTGTGTGGTAGCTTATCAAATGCCTTACTAAAGTCAGTGTAAACACAATCGACCTGGTTACCAGAATCAATAGAATTTAAGCAGAATGTTGTAAAATCGAGAAGATTAGACACAGTGGATCTGCCATTCACAAAACCATGCTGACGAGTTGTTATGACTTTGCCACAGTGAATTTTCACCCGATCGTACACCATCCGCTCAAAAAGTTTTGGAATCGATGAGAGCTTAGCGATAGGCCTATAGTTACTGACATCGTTCCTGCAACCCTTTTTAAAAATAGGACTTATAAATGATTTTTTCCAAAAAAGTGGAAAATAACTTTCGTTAATAGATTTATTGAATAATAAAGACAGTGGTTGACTCAAAACGGAACCGCATTGTGTTAACACTGCGGCAGGAACACCGTCAGGTCCAGCATCAAACTCCTCATCGATCGATCTAATATACATTAAAATATCCTCTGGAGTGAAGGATATATGTTCCAAAGATACTCTGGGTTCGGAATTCATATATTCAAAGTACTCTCCATCAGGATTAAAAGAATCTGAACAGAATGATTCTTTAAAAAGATTGGCGAAAAGGCCACAAATTTTGACGGGATTGTCAGTAAATCCCTCAGGAGTTCTAAATGAAGAAGGAAATCCATCAGATTTCTTCTTTGTGTTTACGAATCCCCAAAATTTCTTTGGATCTGTCAATATTCTCAGCTTAACATTATCTAAATATTCGTGATATAATGTAGCTGAGCGATTTTCAAATTCCAGAAACAAACGTTTGTAAGTTTCTAGGTCGTTTGAGCCTAAGCTACAGATGTATTTCTTCCATGCCCTATTCCTGTTGTTGCGAAGAGTCTTTAAATCCTTTGTGTACCAAGGGTACGTAGAATTCCTCGCAAATTTGAGACTATAAGGAACGGATTGAGAAAACACAGCAAAGAGTTCCATATAAAAAAAATTTATGGAGTCATCAAGGCAATTTCCATTTATATATTCTAAAATTGCATTAAGTTTGCCATTAAGCAACTGATTCAACTTCAAAAAGTCAGCTTTTTTAAAATTGAATTCATAAAGCTTATCTGCTGAATTAGAATTTACTATATTTGCTCTGTCGGATTCGTACCAAATACTCAATGGTGGATGATATTCATCAACAGTAGTTAGAGCATGAAAGGCCCTCTTAACAACAACATTGTTACTGTCTGTAGTTAAGACCAGGTCAAGAAGTCTTTCAAGACTATTATAAATACAACTCACTTGTTGTAAGTCTGAACATATATTATCAACAAATATATGTTCTTGGCGGGTCTTCGAATTAGATGCACAATAGTACGTATCATCGTCAGAAGAATGCCATTTTAAATCAGGTAGATTAAAATCGCCCAATAATAAAATGTCGTCATTAACGTCAAGTAAATCAATTATGTAATCTATGCACTCCGCAAGGTTTGCATAGACCTCTACACTACTCTTAGGAGGAACATATGCATTAATAACATATACATTAGAGTTACAATGTATAAATTTAACGCAAATTAGTTCAATATTAGAAGAGCAGGGAATGTCAACAATAAAACTGACAAAGCAGTTCCTTACAGCCAAAAGGACACCACCACCGACAGAAGAAATATTGTCAGTGTATCTGTCTTTTCTAAAAACTTGAAAACTATTGTCAAACAATTCCAAATCAATAATGCTTCCGTTCAGCCACGTTTCTGTTAACGCGATAATATCCTCAGAGCAATTTTGAGTTGATAGAAATAAGCTCTGCGTCTTAGAACGTAGTCCCCTTACATTTTGATAGTAAAGGGACAGCCTATTTAGTTTTTTTGAGCCTGGCGGGCGGTTTGAGTCACCCTTTTAGGCTTATTTTTTGGCTTGAACTCAGTAACAAGAATATTATCGGCCCACAAATTAGAGTTAAGAACAGTTGTAAAATCATCGGCTGCAACTGTTAAAATGAAAGAAGCATGGGAAGGCTTATTACCAATTTTTTTGCATGAACAGAATGCATTTGAGTTCACTAACTTGGATTGCCTGACAAACGTCAATATATTTTCTATTGATGTGTCGGGCTGAAGACGTGAAATGAAAACATTTCTGGTCCTCGAAACTGGTCTTAAAGTCAAATGACTGTTAGGCGTAGTTGAAATCGTATTTGGACTACTAGTCAATGGAGGAATAGAAGATGGTGTATAAGAAATCACCGTATTATTATTTTCTGATGGCATTGCTGAGGGCTGCTTTGCCTTGGAAGGTCTGGACGACGCCTTCTGACGCTTATTTTTGTTTTTGTTTTTCCTCTTTCTTTTAGAGCTTTTAGGGTCTTTTTCTGATGAAACTGACAAAATTTCGGAAGAAGCAGTCATGGACGAAGGAACCGAAATGTTATCCTGAACAGTAATTTCATCAGAAACGCTGGTAGTGGGTGCGGCACTAACTTCGCTAAAAAATGAAACAATTTCTCTGAAGTTATTATTTAATAAGTTAAGGCTTTCCCCAAAAAGCTTAATTTTAGAATAGAGTTCATCCGGGGAAAGGGCCCTGCACGAAGCACAATACCAGCGAAGACCAGATCGGACTGAAATTAAATCATCAAGGCACGATTTAGAAATACCAGCACAAGAAGCGTGGAACATTCGCTCACATGGGCCAGAACAGCTGAACATAGGGTACAGAATATTCTGGCTTTTGCATTGCTCGTTCAGAGAACAAGCAGCAATATTATCAATGGAAAAATAATCCATTGCAAAAAATTTTAAATTATTCTGCGAGCAAGTGCTTTTGAATGTAAAATGTGCTTATAGGGTTAGCACATTAAAATGTAGCGCACACAAAACTGTTTTAAAACAACAACAACACTACATACGCTGACTGCACTTAAGTAAACAAACACCGCACAAAGAGGAATTGAAAAAAAGGCAGACAAACATGCACTGGATTGTGTTAAAATCAACAAAAACTATGTTATATATTAATAAATTATTTCTTGAACAAATAAACACTGCCACGAAATGGAATTGTTTGAAAACATATAAAAACGTTATTAAAATGTTTTTTTAATACTTAATGTCCACAAAAATCAAACAAAACACGATTATAAAGAATACTAATCACAGCAACACACTAAAAAACCACCGATAACAACAAGAAGACGAGATCAACTGATCTTCCACAATGATCTATGCTATGATCTTCCACAAATACTAAAGTTTTTTCAATGTTTTTACGTTCTAAATAAAGCAATGATGCAAATTTTTTAATTTCTAATACTACAAAGGAACGATGGGGTTTACTTATAAACCAGCACTATTTCCTGGAAATCCTAACATTATACTTAATGTTTTACCAATGCGTCACATTATAGCACATATTGGGCACATATCAGTGCATATTTTTTTCAATAATAAATCACACATGGTGGAGTTAACTTTATGCATATTAACATTTTGGATTGAAATTAAATTGTTTATTCAAAAAATAGTTTAATTTTTGTGAATTTCAAACAATTTTTTATTTTAAACTTATTTTTATAGAACAGTTTGTATAAAAATCCATCTCTATATTTAGGTATATTTCCAACGCGTGCTGTCCAGTAAAACTGCCGGGCGTGCTCAAATTTTATCCTATGTTGCGGCAGCTGGTTGTATATTAATGGCTATCCCACCGGTTCTTATTGGAGCAATTGCCAAAGCTACACGTAAGTCTGATAAAATTTTCTCTTAGATAATCTTTAATTTGTACAGTCCAATTTAATCCTTTATACAGCTTGGAATGAAACCGCCTATACTGGACCATATCCTCTCACTGTACAAGAGACAAGCATGATATTGCCCATGGTGCTGCAGTATTTGACGCCAGATTTTGTCTCGTTTTTCGGATTAGGTGCGGTGTCTGCTGCTGTCATGTCCTCCGCCGATTCATCCGTGCTCTCGGCAGCTTCGATGTTTGCTCGCAATGTTTACAAATTGATATTTCGTCAAAAAGCTTCAGAAATGGAAATAATTTGGGTGATGAGAGGAGGAATCATTGTTGTCGGTATACTTGCAACAATAATGGCACTAACTATACCCTCCATTTATGGTTTATGGTGAGTTAAACGTGGATGATATTTATTAACTAACATTATTTTTAAAATCTTTTTTAAAATAATTCAAAAACTCTTTCTCTAGGTCCATGTGCTCCGATTTGGTCTATGTTATCCTATTTCCACAGCTACTGATGGTTGTTCACTTTAAGAAACACTGCAATACGTACGGCAGCCTATCCGCCTACCTAGTGGCACTGTTTATTCGCTTGTCGGGTGGCGAAGCGTTACTGGGTCTTCCGGCATTAATCCACTTTCCCGGCTATGATGCTGAAAATCAAACTCAACTATTTCCATTCCGCACATTGGCCATGGTGACAAGTTTGATAACACTTATAACAGTCTCATGGTGGACAAAGTGAGTATTTAAATGTTATGATTTTCATAATAACATTATTGCCGTTATTAGACCCAATGACATGTATTGAAATTAGTTCCAATTAAAAAACGATCGAAAGATATTTTAAGAAAGTCAAGGTGATAGAATTAACATTAAGAGCTAAATGAAATATTGGGTTGTTCGGAAAGTAATTTCGTTTTTTCTCAACAGAGGACTTAGTTGTATTTTTTCACAACCAACTTCACACTTAAGCCGCATAATCATATATATTTTGACAGCTGACATAGCAAGGCTTGCTTGTGAAAAATTCGACAAGGAATCTTCGAAAATTGAATTTGACTTATGGTCGCTTCATAAATCTCTAGTTCATAACAAAAAACAAAAGAAGAATGATGATACATTTTCCTAAGACAAGCTGAGCTTTTATTTGAATTACCAAGTTTTAGACTTGAAACAGAACAATGTTGAAGCAGCTTATTCGAAACTTCACTTGCTGTCTAACAAATACTCGAATTTGATTGGCACATTAGTATCCGCGGAACGTCCATTTTCTACAGCTGGTGCAATAGTTTCGGAAAGCCGAAGCAGACTGACAACCAAAAAACTTTCTAAATTACATTATCTACAGACTCATTTAAATCAAAAATGTTAACTGAGTTCATATATGTATACTAGATGAATTCAGGGCATACATACATATTTAACATACATTCATTTATAACATATTTTTATGTAAAATTGTTCTTACTTACTTACTTACTTAGGTGGCCGTGACAACCCGTGTCCGGATTTCGACCGACCTCATCAGCTCTCGCCAGGCGCCTCTGCTTTGCGCGCGCCTTCTCCAATCGGATACACCAAGTGCGGTTAGGGCTTCCTCAGCCTGGTCCATCCATCGGAGGCATGGTCTCCCTCGTCGTCGTTGACCAGCGACCCTCGCTTCGAGCACCTTTTTCGCTGGAGCTTCGTCGTCCATACGATGGACATGACCCAGCCAGCGTAGTCGCTGCACAGTTATACGCCGAACTACGTCAATGTCTCCGTAGAGCTCATACAGCTCGTGGTTCATTCGGATGCGATAGTCATCGCCGACTCGAACAGGACCGAAGATTTTGCGAAGGACTTTTCTCTCGAACACCCCCAGAGCGGATGCGTCAGTTTGCGAAACTACCCATGCCTCAGCGCCATAAAGCAGCACAGGTAGAACGAGCGTCTTGTAGAGTGTTAGTTTTGTCGATCGAGAGAGGGCTCTGGAACTTAGTTGCTTACTGAGCCCGTAGTAGCACCTATTAGCAATTATTGTTCTTCGCTTTATCTCCAGGCTGATTTCGTTGTTAGTATTAATGGCGGTGCCAAGGTATACAAACTCCTTGACTACTTCAAAGTTATAGCTGCCGGATGAAACGTGGGAGTCTAAACGCCGAGCTCCCTTGTTTGTAGACAGCATATACTTTGTTTTACCCTCATTTATCGTCAAACCCACTTTGGCTGATTCCTTTTCGATAGCGGCGAAAGCAGCGGTAACATCTCTCTTGGTTCTGCCAACAATATCAATATCATCAGCGTAAGCAAGGAGCTGGACACCTTTATAGAAAATGGTGCCATTACGATGCACACCGGCCTTTCGTACGATCCCCTCCATGATGATGTTGAAGAGATCGCAAGACAGTGGATCGCCTTGCCTGAAACCTCTTTCGGTATTGAAGGTTTCGGAGAGGTCATTTCCTACCTTGACGGAGCTGCGTGTGTTGCTCAACGTCATTCTGCAAAGTCTAATCAACTTTGCAGGTATACCGAACTCAGACATTGTTGCGTATAGGCAATCCCTTCTCGGGCTATCGAACGCAGCTTTAAAGTCGACAAAGAGATGGTGTGTGTCAATTTGATTTTCGTGGGTTTTCTCCAGGATTTGTCGTAGCGTGAAAATCTGGTCTATGGTAGACTTACCAGGTCGAAAGCCACACTGATAAGGTCCAATCAGTGTTTTTTTTGTAAAATTGTTCGCTGAACTGAAATATGGCAACGAATTTTTGATAAAATTAACCTTTGACCTTTAAAACCATATCAATTCAAGAGTTTAAGAATTTTTTTTATGTGTTTTGAACAGTATCTTTGACGAGATCCTACAATTTCTGACAAAAAAAAAGAACACATGATCGTTTCATTAGTTAATTTTATCCTTAAAAATATTAAAATTGAGTCATTATTTTACCAACAATTCAGTTTTTTCTTACACCATATTGACAAAAGAATTAATTTTTTAATATATTTTTTTTTTAAATCCCTATTTGTATATTTTTTGTAATGTTGTAATGTACGAAAGAGGAGTCTCTTGTAATGTTGTAAGAAAAAACGAGCTGGTGATTTTCAATCACTTGCAAAGTCAACTGTTTATTTTCTTTATTAGTGATATTTGTATTGAATTGTGTGGCGACCGTGACGTAGTAGGTAGAGTGTGTGGCCCATACGCCAGATGTTCATGATTCAATTCCCACCTGACACAGAAAGTCTTTTCAATTGAATTAATTTTTCTGTCCGGCCGTCACCTCTCTGCAGACAATGGCAAACCTCAGAGAGTAAAAACTGCCATGAAAAGCATTTTTAGAACATAAGCCGTTCGGAGTCGGCATAAAATTTGTAGGCCCAGTTATCGATCATTTCTGTTCGAACATTTCACAACACACACAGCACAGTTGATCAAAAGAAGCTCAGTCAAAGTCCTTTCAAGGGCTCAAATGGCCATTTCGTTTTTTTTTTTTTTTGTTTTTAATTAAATCGAAGGAAGATGTCAACTTCTTACAGTTAAATCTCTCATTTCTTGAGACCTGGTGTACACAAAACAAACTTTACCTCAATTCAAATAAGTGTAACGTGACAAGTTTTTCATGTAGAAACTAACTTATAATTCACAACTACCGCCTCAACCATATCGAACTTAACAGGGTCAATGATATAGTTGATCTTGGAGTGGTCTTAGACAACAAACTGCGCTTTAATCTACACTATGATATGATGGTATCCAGAGCCAGTAAACAGCTCGGTTTCATTAAAAGACGAGCATGTCAATTCAAGAATGTGTGGATCACGTCATCCCTGTGCTGTGCGCTAGCGCGCTCAGTACTCGAATATGGCTGCATTATTTGGAATCCAGCTTTTGAATCCCATTGTGATAGAATAGAATCCATTGAAAAGCAATTCTAACTATTCGCTCTGAGAGAAACTTTTAACGCCCGCGATTATTGTAGAACACAGACTCAGCCTATTAAATTTGATGTCACTATCAATAAGAAGAACGGTATTGGATCCATGATTTACTTTCGATGTTCTAAACGGTGTAACTAACTGCGAACACATCTCTAACAAGATTACCCTCAATGACCTTATAAGACGTACAAGGTATACTCGGCTGTTAACAGAATATCAGCATCATACTGCATATGCAAGTAATGAACCCGTCAGCCGTTGCTGTAGAAAATGTTATGATATATCTGACCATTACACATCTTCCATGTCCAAATCCTCGTTCAAGCGATCCCTATCAAAGTATCTCTTTCTTCCTAATTAACTTAGCCTTTGATCTTTTTTGTCTTTTCTTCCCCTCTTTCTAGTAAATATGTACCTTAAGTAACTAAGGGCATGTAAGCACCTTTAAGTATATGTACTCTTACTTTTAATTCTCTTTTTGTCTCTCTTCTTTTTGAATTTTTGTGTTCGTGAAATCATGTCATTCAGGTGGGCGGACTACGCCCACTTCAATTCTCACATCTTCGAACAGCAAAGCAAGGAAAGGGGAGAAGAATTTAAAAAAAAAAAATAAAAAAAAAAAATAAAAATAAAATAAAATAAATTAAGTTAGAGTAATTGCCTTGTTTGGCCGATAAATAAATAAATAAATAATAAAACCAAAGATAAATAGATATAAAACTCTTTGACAACTGAAACGAAAATTGACAAAAGTGTCTGTCGTGAGGCTATAAAGTTGTGCTAAAGTTCTGAGGCTAGAAACTCAGTAACTTCAGTAGCTATGCTGTGGTGACCACATTCAGCTTCTTTTTGTAAATATATATATTATTGCTTCCGCTTACCGCTTCATATTAAAAGCGTTTTAATTTCAGCCACTTGAGGTAGTGGCAGAACTTGTATTTCTCTGAGAATTGGTTATACTAAAAACCTATATAAACATATGTTTATGTTGTTATCGTCCATAACTTAATTATTTGATAACCGATTTCAGTTTTTTTAGAAGCATTTAAAATCGAATACCCTGGGCCTTTATAGACAATTAGTCAAAAAAATCATGTCAGAAGAATATTTTGGAATATTTTTAAAAGCAAAACGCAAATTATAAAAAATATGTTTTCTCTATTCATTCTATTCAAAGAGCCTATAACTTTGTAAAACATTAAACGATTTAAAACATTTAGGCAAAAATGGAACACAACAGTAACCTTTTTTATTTTTCTTAATAAAAAATTAAAATTTGGAGATATTTAATTTAGCAAAAGCAAAGTTATGATACGCTAAGTAAGGCAAAGTACGAAAATTCGAAGTGACTTCTTATAATGGCCGTTAGCGAAAAAATCAAAGTGATGAAAACATTCTGAAAACTCAGAAAGTCATCATATGGATCGGCAAAATGTAAAATATTGGTGGCAACTCTTGTACATTTTTAAAAAAATTTTATTATTAGAAGCGAATATTAGACTCCCTTAAAACCCTTCTCAGAGTCACTAAGAAGGAGATGAAATAATATGCAAATAGGGAATAAAAAAAAAACACAGGTGCGTCGTTGGACACACGAGAGAAGCGAAGCTTTTTCGCAGTTACATAGATTTGATAGCTTAATAATTTTTTTCTTTTTAATAAATTAACTTTTAACACAAAAATTTAAAATAACATAAAATAAATTACGTATATACAGAAAACATATTTACTGCTTATTTTTTTATTGTTGAATGTCAAATTTCCACGCCAATTACATATACGGGCATATAATGCCAGCGACTCTCCATTTAAACTCTCCACGCATGGTTGTGAACTTGGCTGCACTGAACAAATTTTTTCCTTCAACAGCGTACTACCTAGCGAAAAATTCTGTCAAAAATTTTTCAGATTTCACTCCAAGCAAGTCACAGAACGAGGATAAAAATATATATTAAAGAACGCACACGAAACAAAATTTAACAAACATTTTAGATACCTTGCCGATGTCATGCATGCGTTTGTTAAGTCCATATTTATTAGTATCATCTTTTTTTTTTGACACTTAAAACATAGAGTGTAAATTATTATCTAGAGATTGCATCAACTCTTCTAAATCTCTGGCATGTGTTAACAGAGTTATTTCACTTAAAAACATGAAGAAAAAAAACTCTGTTAACCCATGCCAGAGATTTAGCAGAGTTTATGCAATCTCTAGATAATAATTTATCACGCACTTGTGGGCATTGCTAATTTTCTTCGTATCAACAACACCACAAACACCACCGCATTCACAATACAAACACACCGATGCTGAAGACACCTTGTGGCAAATTTTTGATAGTTGTAGCATAGCAAATACACAATCCTCTATCTATTGATAGATGGTGACGATTTACTGCAGCATAGCTTCTGTTGTAATTAGTATTGAATTAACAACTGTTTCTAACAATTCTGTGTAGCATAGTGGATAGTGTATTGGACTCTCGTTTAAGAGAACGCGGGTTCGATCCCCACGGGCGGCACACAAAATATTTTTAGTATTTAATATTAAAGTACATATTCAATTTTCTTGTTGTAATAAGCGCTAGCAACAAAGAAACCATCAAATTTCCAAGAAAAAATCTGTCGAAAATTTTTCAGATTTCACTCCAAGCAAATCACATAACGAGGAGTCTTATTTTTTGCAGATGTTGTATGATCTTGTCAAAAGTACGGTTTAAAGTTCAAAATCAATAAAAAAAATTCTAAAACCATGGAAACGGTATAGGTTATAACGTAAATTGTTTCAAAAATCCGTTGCCAAATTCCAGTTCAGCGAACAATTTTACATAAAAATGTGTTATAAAAAAAGTTTTTGCATCGCCTTAATGTTTATGAAACTTTAAATAAAAAACATTAAAAAATTTGTTAAGATTGCTTAGAAGACACTGTCAATTCTGTTGAAAATTAAATTCTTTAGAATTTGATTATCTAATTAATATAAATTTGATTATCTAATTTATTAATTTTTTAAATGTTAAGTTCAAAATTTGTATGACAATACTTATAGTTCTATTAATAACCACATAATAACCATTTTATCTGTTGAAATTTTTGAAAATTGTCCAACTTGCGGGATTTTTAAGTTGACAAGAAAATGACGGAATGATCTATAATTGAACAAATTTTTCCGAGTGTAATTTGAAAGAATTTAAAAAAAAAATTCAATTCAATTTGGTTAAATTCTTAGATGCTTTTGCCATCATTTGTTACAGAACTTAATTAATTTTTCTTAAATACCATTTCATATCTACGTAGAATGATGTTTGAATCTGGCAAACTACCACCGAGCTACGATTACTTCCGTTGTGTGGTAAATATACCTGAAGATGTACTAAGAGTTGGTGAGCCATCGGAAGCTGGTGAACAGGTATTTTTGCTAGATTTATTCAAAACAATTCTTCGACTACTAATAAAGTCGTTAATTATTCTCTTAAGCTATCGGTCATGGCTGGCCCGCTAGCGCGCTCTTATGGTGCCGCTACCATGGCTGGTAAGGATGAGCGTAATGGACGCATTAATCCTGCGCTCGAGTCCGATGATGATCTTCCAGTTGCCGAAGCACGTCGCATCAATCAGCAGACCGCGCAGGCGCAAGTGCAAAAGATGCTGAGTCAAGCTACAGGCCAGGGTGGCGGTGGAGGACAGGCAGGTCAAGGTGTGGCAGTGCCGACTGCTGAGCAAGATAATACTGCCTTCTAAATGCAAAAGCACTGAAATAATTAAAAATAAATAGTATCGAAGGAAGAGTGAGAGGTGAGCAGGAGAAAAAAAAAACACGTACAGAAACTTAACTATATAAAATAGCACTGTTAGAAAGAATTTAAGAGCTAAGTAAATGGCAGGCGGATATAAATGCGACAAGTAAAAATGAATGCAGGATGTAGGTTTATATAAAAAATACTTAAAAACACAGTTGAAATAATTTTATAAGTTTATGCGCGTATTTATATTAAAGATTTCTGAAAGTTTACATATGTAATGCTAAGCACTAAAATTATGCTAAGCTTTTAAACGTTTGCTTTATTTTGCTTGTCTGTTACCTATCCTTTTTTTTTTTTTGTTTTTGTTTTTTAAAACCAAGTGCTCAGGTATTACTTCAAATGCTTAAACTAGCCAACAGAGGCTTAAAACTATAGGTATATATTATGAAAACAAAAAATGATTATTTGGTTTATACAATTTAGCAAATACTTTAGAACAATCTTACATTTTAAGTCATCCATTTAAAAAAAAAGTATTAAAATAGAGCATTAATCAACAGCTTAAAGTAAAATGCAACTATATGCAAATTTTTGAATTTATTAATTTTTTATAAAATTTTTTGCAAATTGTTTTTATAAAATTTTTTACCCGATACACTTGAAACTCTTAGATGCAGGTAAACGTCATAGAAAAGCAATGTATAAATGTTATATACTAAATTAAATAAGTAAAGAAAAAAAAACAAAAAGAAACAAAGCAATTGTATGTAAGCTAAATGTAGCAAACATATAAAACTAAACAGAACAAACTACTCCCACAACACCAAAATTAATACAAAACAAATATTGAAGTTGTAGTGATGTTTTTTAGTCTTAGATTAAAGCAAAAGGGGCACATTTAGCAAAAATACAAAATAGAATATATTAAAAGTAGTCTCGATATATGGAGTGCAGGCACAGTTACTATCTAATGTTAACCCAGCGTACCACTTTGGGAATGAGAAAGGTGACAATGGCATACAGTGCGCGACAAAAAGATAGGAATTGTGAAAGTGAAAACGTTATCAAAAACTTATTAACCTTCGCCTTACCAAAGAGTTTCTTGCACGTCGTTTACCAATACCCACCTGGGTAACCCGGGTGAGTTTTGTATAAGGGGTTGTTCATAAGCTACGTAATATGCTTGTATGTTTTTTCTATGTCACAATTCGTCACAAGGTCTTGACAATCCCCCTTTCCCCCTCTCTCCCCTTCCTCGGCACCTATGTTACGTAACACTTTTATTTTTAATTTTTTTAAATATTTGGAGTTTTTCTTATAGTTTAGCAGTTTATTTTGAAAAACACATAAAACAAGTCGTATTTATTTTACTATAAGTTTTATTATTATGGAAATTCCATAAAAACTTCACATTCTTTTTTTGTGTTTGGCCAACAATTGATGAAAAATTTTGCCATGTGAACGGAGCTAAACACAAATGAAAGCTTTTCTGAAGTTTAGAAGAACACAAACCAGTGGCGATAGTTATTCAATTAATAGTTCAACAGTTGATAGTACAACAATTGTGAAAATTGCTATGTTTAGTTTTTTTATAACATTTTGATGTTAGCTTTGAACGTAAAGTTATAACAACTGTTTTCGATGACTACTTTAGAGTAAGAACTCCCACTTCAGTTCAGCAAAAAACGTTATCTTAGCTTCGGTTGCTGCTCTTACTTGTTCTTGAACTTTGTTTTTTGACGCTGCTACACTTGTTGAAGGTGCTTCAAATGCTTTTTGTAAAATTTGCTCGGTTTGAAATTGTTTTTGATAAAAAATGAAAGCAATATTTAAAACAAAATTAAACTTTAATACAATCTAAAATTTTCAAAACTGAATTCAAAAATTTTGTTGTGAGGTAGTGCACGACCACTTGCCCCCCCTTACACTATCACACTTCGTCGCAAATGTTCGACAACTCCCCTAAACGTGTTACGGAATTTATGAACAGCCCCTATGCATATGCTAAAAATTAGTCGGAATTCTCAACTTGATGTTCTTATGCTAGTGCAATATTAAAATTTGGCGTTAGTATGATTACGTATCCGAGTGGCTCAGCAGGGGGTAAACAAGGGGATATGTCCCAACTGTAATAAAGGACAATTAGGGAGGTATTGAAAAATATATCATAAGCTACGTAGAGAATAAAGGTTAAAAATTAGAAAAAAAATGATCACGTGAACAGTTCCAACATGTCTCCCCAACCTTGAAATCATGTCTACGCTACTCTAATTACTGTAAATGAAAAGCATGAAAGTAAATGAAATGAATGAAATGAAAAGTAACTATATTTGCAATATTGTGCTGATTGTCAATCGTTGCGATTAATGAGATCTTTCGGAATTTTCGTCTAGTGCGTTTCATTCTGAAAATAAAAGTAATGAGTGGGGGAGTTCGTACTTTCATACATCCAATTACAAAGCCAAAATATTTCATTGCGGTCACCCAGGTGGGTATTGGTAATCCACGTAGAGAAAAAGACAAATTAAAAATACGAAAAGATCACCCGGGAGGGTATTGGTTAGGCGAAGGTTAAGAGATCCCGAGAACTATGGAAAATCTTTTAGCAGTGGGCGGCCAAGGGCTGTAACTCGGCGAGATGAGCGCGCGATTTTGCGGGCAGCTTCCAATTTAAGCCTCACTGCCAGAAAAATTGCTGAAGTAACATAGCTGGGGTAAAAACTAATATTGGCAATGTGCAAAGAATATTGAAAAAATCTACTATTCAAAGCAAAAAATTGTTAAAGCAAAACATTGAGAGTAAAGATTGAAGTTTGCTGAAAAGCACCTTAAATGGAAAAAGCGCTGGCGTCGGATGCTATTTACGAATGAGAAGAAAATTAATTTAGACAGGCCAGTTGGTTGGTCTCACTATTACCATGACTTAAGAAAGGAGGAACGCCTTCTAAGCCGACGACAACATGGAGGTGAATCTATTATGATATGGACCGGAATTGGATATTAGACATCTGCACAAATACATCCGAACGCCTCTTCAAAACATTTGCTTGAAACACGTATACATACACTCTATCATTGTCAACAACCAACTACGAGTGAGTATACTACAAAACAAAATAAAAGCATTCAAGTACTGTACTCAAAACCGAAATGTTTTCAATATGAAATTTTCTCGCGTACTTGTGCTCGTACAAGTATACCAAGTACATGTATATAAGTTAGATTAAATAAAAGAATGTGAAAACAATTCATACAAACCTTAAAAAGAATAAAATTGAATTTTTTAAACTTCAATACTTTTAAAAGAAAGTGAATAAAATAAACTAAAAATGAAGATCACTTTTTTAGACATGATTTTATGAGTTGATCTTCATATCTATTTCGAGCTGTACGGCAAAATCTACTTGGTGTACTTGCTATGTTTTGAAAAGACAAAGTAGTCTGCATGTACACACTCTGTTAAGATCCAAACGGATGTTGTACACAACTCGCTTCAGCCTGTGTTTGATTTGAAAGTACTGTACACAAGTTTGATAGATACTATAAAATGTGGTACAGTACGAAAGTGTGCACTTTGCTGCAGGCAAAACAAATGTATTCATGCAGATGTCTATTGGATATTGTGGAAAAACCGAAATAAAGTTCCGTCAAGAATAAATAGCTAGGATTACTTGAATTTAATTGGCAACGAAGTTGTTAACATTGGGCACCGATTAACGAAGGATCAAATGGTATTTTAACAAGTTAATGCCGCTGTACATACAGCAAAAGTGGTTAATATATTTTTCACAGAATAGGTGTGTTTCCGTACTTTACACTGTGTAAGATTTGTGTAAGTTCAAACTGAGAGAGTAAAATTGAAATGTGAGAATAGTTGCAAAAGTACGGAAACAGCTTCTAGTAAGTTTCAAGCACAAAACAGATGATTTTGACTGCAGACACCTCAAACGTAAATTGCGCCAATTAAAATTATCGCCAATTTGTTTGTGAAGTTGATGCTTGTTCTTCTTGATGCTTGTTCTTACTTTACTCGGAGTCTTGAGTTCTAGCACTCTCTGCGCACTTTGTGTGCTCGAGAGAGCGGTTTTGTGCTTGTTCTTCTTCTCCCATTTTAAGCACAGAAAGTACGGAAACAAAAAATAGTGTCCCACAAGTTACACAGTGTGAGTACGGAAACACACCTAATGTGAAGTTGATATTTTGCAATGGCCCCCACGATCACCGGACCTTAATATAATTGAAAACTGTTGGGGATACCTAGAAAGACAAGTTTACGCTGAAAACCGGCAATACAATGCAATTGATGAACTGAATAGCAGCATTATTTCTAAAAAGCTTTTTAAATCCCTTTCAGATCGTGTAACTGAAGTTTTGAAGAAACAAGGAGGAAACACTCATTACTAATAATCTTTATTTATAACAATTTATTGATAATTTACTTTGAGTTAATTTTTTTTTTATCTACATTCTATCTTTTTCTCGTACTACAAATAATGTTTTTTGTGTTATATAGAACAATCAATAGAGTAATTGAACATACCTTTTTATTTTCATAGCTTCTTTAATGTATGTTTTCTTAAATTTAAGTAATTACATTTTTTCCTTCGTTCATTAAATAAAAAATTAGAAATATTTCAATTGCTTATCTTTTTGTCGCGAAGTGTATGTCAGAAATATGAAATTCTGTATGAGCGAGTTGTTTTTTTTTCTAATATGTTAAATATCAATATTGTTAGTTTACCATTAGCTATATAAGCAAAATATAGTTATAAAAATATACAGGAAGCTGTTTTGAGTATATTAAAGGAAATGCTGTGGTGTGTAAAATAATCAAAATGTTTTGAAATTATTGCATTTTAAAATACATTTCTAAGAATAAAAGTATCATGTTAGAAATAAGAGAATAAGTAAAGAAAGCTCAAACGCGTTTGAACTTACATTTCATTTGCGAATAACATTGTTTAAATCACATTTACTCCACTCAATGAGTAAGTACCCTTATAAGAAGAGTGTTAATTTTGTATTGCAATATCTATATATATAAAAATCTATGTTAGTTCATCACTTCTGAACCGTTCCAATGGTGTTGTTCAAATTTTAAGGGTGTGTTTGGCACGGGCTCAAAAACTTATTTGTACAACATCGGGTGAGCGCTTCTCGAGATTTTTCAAAAATAGTGGATCCCTTTTTGCCCATACGATTTCTCATATAAAATCGCTAAAAATCAGTTTTTCGTTTTTTTTTTAAGTAAAAATGAGCTACGCCCACTTTTAAGGGATATGCGCTGAGCGCAGCACAGCGCTCCGGCTATAAGCTAGTTTTTTATAGTTTTTATATTGAACTATTTCTTATGGCTTGAATATTAATCCGTTAAAAATGATAATAATGGCAATTATTCTAATTTTACTTTTGTGTTTACTTAATGTAGTCTCATCGCGAGCTAGATTTTTGTATGATTAAAGTATCTGAGGACTAAATCTTTTTTTGGACAATTTTTATTAATTTTATAAATAATTGTCAAGGACTAAGTAAAAGTAATTTAAATTTATGTAGTAAGTGGTACAGTTAATCGAATGATATAATGTAATTTGTTCCGTTACGTCAAAAACTCTTATTGCAGTTTATGACAATTTTCAATTTTTTTTTTTTAAATTACTGATTTTGGTCAATCAGAAGAGACCGTGTATCGGAGTTTTAAGAATAAAAGTCTGAGTAATTTTCAATATGACTTTAAAATTGACACTAAATTTAGCATATTACTAAAATAAAGAGTAAAGCCCGAAGTACAATAGAGCGAGAGTGCGTTGCGAGACAAAGTAAAAATCTCGCATGAGCTGTCAAAGCATTTTCACAAGCAGAGTTTTTATGTAGCGATTTACAATGCTTTGCGATGCGGATGTGCGGTGCGACGCATTTTCAAAAATTTGAAAAACGACGCATGCGATGACGAGTTGTCATAAGTATTCAATTGAAAAGTAATAAACAATTTGAGCACATAACAGTTTGTAATTTTTTTTAAATTATAAATGAGTTTGGCAAATTGGCAAAAAAGGCAAATTATAAGTTGTAATAATTTTGCTGCTTCACTAGGTAATGTGTTACTTCTTTTAACTTTGAAACAAGTGGACGTGTTTATGTTGTAATATGTGATAATAAATAAATTATGTGATACATATGTTCAAGGATATTTGGAATTTTCATTTCTTTGTGCATTTCGGCCATTATTAAGGTATGCGACAAAAAGATAAGGTCAGTCTGTTTTTTCTTTGTGGAGCTCAATTTGAGTGATTACTCTTTGGATCTTGTGGATTTTATTGTTCGATAGAGAGAATGCAACAAATAAATTCTAATATAATGAGTAAACAAAGTCCCGTTAGTTTTAAATACATCAAAAATGAAAAAAAGCTAAATTTTGCTGTGACAAAATGATAAGGTCAGTTGCAATTTTTTACGAAAACAAGTTTATTAATGTACAGAAAAAATTTTTTTAATTAATTTGGCTTCCATTTTTTTGTATTGTCTTAAAAATACGCCCCGGCATCGATCCTACCAGGCTCGCGAGTGTTGTTTGCCGAATTTCTCTCCAGGCATTCAGTATGGCCACTTTCAGATCAGCAACAGTGCTAAACTGCCTGTTATCGGCATAAACTTCACGTACAAGAATTCCCCACATGTTCTCCATGGGATTCAGGTCAGGTGAGCGTGCGGGCCAGTCCAAGACTTCCACTGAATTGCCCACAAACCACTCCTTTGTTGACCGACTCACATGGATCGCTGCATTATCTTGCTGAAAAACAAGCGGCGCTTCTCGATTTTCAGCAAGAAAAGGCAGAAAACATGTGGAGAGTACTTCCTGGTATTCAGCACTGTTCATGCGTGTTGACGGAAATGCGAGAGGCAATGTTCCAATAGAGCTGAATGCTCCCCACACCATCAACGAACCACCACCAAAATTTCTTTTTGAAAAATATCGAGGCTTCTTTCTTAAATCCCGCCAATAATAATTTAAACCATCTGGGCCATAAAGATTGAATTTTTTCTCGTCCGAAAAAATCATCTGAAAGAAAAAAAACAGTCATTAAAACCTACAAATGATTTTCTTTTTATTTATTATAAAATTACCTGATGCCAATTGGTTGACATGTTTAATTTAGCGAATTCAAGCCTCTTCGCTTTATGGTCAGCATTGAGGCAAGGAATTTTTTTCATTTTGGCTCGCTTCAAATATTCATTTCCGTCGATGGCTCTGAGTACTGTCCTCTTGGATGCAGTAAGCTTAAGCTCTGCCTTAATTTTTGCTGCACTTATGGTAGAATTTGATTCAATTCGTCCAATGGAACGCACTGTGATCGCGGAAAGTACTTTTTTTCGACCAGGACTCTTTTTTTTTCCATAATTTTCTTGATCCTTCAAATAATTTTGTACAACACACAGTGATCTTCCAAGGTCTCTGGCGATTTGTCTCATTCCAACTCCTTCAACAACCTTTCCGTCAATAAATCCTTTCTCGTAAGTAGTGAGACTCTTACCACGACCCATTTCTCTTCAAAAACTGTTTAATAATTTAATTATTAAAATAAATCAAATTTTAATACAAACGGAACACTCACCTGACCAAACAATGCAAAAATTTCAACTGACCTTATCATTTTGTCACAGCAAAATTTAGCTTTTTTTCATTTTTGATGTATTTAAAACTAACGGGACTTTGTTTACTCATTATATTAGAATTTATTTGTTGCATTCTCTCTATCGAACAATAAAATCCACAAGATCCAAAGAGTAATCACTCAAATTGAGCTCCACAAAGAAAAAACAGACTGACCTTATCTTTTTGTCGCATACCTTATAAAGATAAATAGATATATTTTTTTTCTATTGTAACTGTTCTCATTGTACATTGATTGCAAGTACAACGCGCATGAGGTTTCGTAACAAAATCGCATAGTTTCCGCGCATCGCAGTATAGCGCTATTGTATTTCAGGCTAAAGAAACCTTCGGTTTATATGGCATTGACAAAGTTATCATCAGTGTTGTGATGTAATATATTAGGAATATGTACAATAGCTGCATTCCCGTGGCACTTGAGCAGAATTATTATAATTTGGCATCACTGGCGATAAAGTGGCATAATACGAATGCGTGCAGTGAGACAAAAACTCGTCGAAGAGTAATTCAGATTTGCCAACTTCGTTTGTTTTGAAAAAAATGCTTTAAACTTGACAGTATTTTACGACCAGCAATAGAGCCTGAAAAAGAACTTGTTCTAATTTTTGTTTTTGCATTGTGAATAAACTAGAGCCACGCTCTAGATCAACGACAACGGGAATGCAGCTAATATATTACTAATATACAGTATATCAAAAAATTACTAACACCCCTCTTAATTTATTGAAATACTTTATATATTTTTTTTAAACGGCATCGCAGCGTGCCAAAAACTTGATCTAATACTCTTCTAGATTTGTCTAAAACATCTGGTAATTTTTTTTTTAAATTTCACTATTTATTTGAAAAACTACTTATTTAAAGCCAAAAAAATTATTCACACTCCTGTATTTAAGTTACGATTATTTTCTCATTGTTTTCTAACATGACCTTGAATTTAAAGCTGCAACAAATTATTGTGTGTACTTGTGATAACTTTAGTTGATTTTTATGTGACAAGTGGTCAAGATCATGATTCAATTATTATAAGGCTATCCAGATATTTGACGTCTTCTCACAAGAATAAGAATGTATACCATTATTGAAAGAGGAGAGCAAAAGAGCAATTTTTTAATGACATAAAAATCCCGCAGTTGCATGCATATCATACTTTTTCGTAGTACAAAAAATCAAAGTTACATTTGACTACTACGTTTTCTACTACCTGTTTGTTTTGAACAAAACTTATATTATGGGCTTTTAAAATGTAACAGATGCCTTTTTGATGTAAAACAATATTGAAAAAATTTGATTTGTGTATGCAAAACACATTTGAGCTTTGAGCTAAAATAAGTAATAAACAATTATTTCTACATTTATATTAGGGAAAATCAAACATACTTTTCCCCTATTTTGACAAAAGATAGCTAGTTTTGTTCATACAACGCAGAGAATAGTACCGAAAAAAACAATAAGGGTATTCACTTCACTGCTGAAATTTCAGAAATCGGAAATTTCCGGCGAGTTGAAGTGAGCGACCGTTTTTAATGTTTCGTTTTTTTTCACATGCATCTGTCAACCTTAAAATCGCCATCGTTCATTTCGTTGGTCATGCGATGCATATCAGCAGACAAAGAATCTTCTTGTCGCATGTACATATACTATATATGTAGTTATAATTTAATAATTTTTATAAACGGCCAGCAAAACTATAAATCAATTAAAAGAATCTATTTGAAATGCAATTTCGTTCTAAATTGCAGACATTTTATAAGCTTGTAGGAGAGATTTGACAGAATGCTCATCTTCTTTTAGAAATTATCATATTCACAATGACTCACACTCATTAAACAGATTCGTTTATGATTACTGAACACATCTTTCTTCGCAAATTTCCGACAATTTCTTTTTATCAACTCAATAGATGATTAAATTTAAGTAAACTTCGGAAAACCAAAACAACAACAATTGCACTGAAGTTTTCGTAAATTTCAGCATTTCTGAAAATTCAGCGTTAAAGCGAATGCCCTTAATATAAAATTAAAAATAACATTTTTCGAAATTAAAAA
Organism: Coremacera marginata; assembly: GCA_914767935.1. Lineage (NCBI taxonomy): Eukaryota > Metazoa > Arthropoda > Insecta > Diptera > Sciomyzidae > Coremacera > Coremacera marginata. The sequence goes on along the minus strand of OU612043.1, from coordinate 210,214,878 downwards.
TATCACATACTATGACACAAAGTAATTTGAAATAAATGACGCCATAAAAATTTAAACAAATTCCCACAAATTATTTTCATGTCAATAAATTTTACTAAATTTTCAAGAGAGTCATTTTTTCAAGAGAGTAAAAACATTTTTGTTTACATAAAATAAGGGTATGTCAAATATCTGGATAACCTTATAATGATTGAATCATGGTCAAAATGAAAAAGATATGCGAATTATCTAACGGTATTCGGTAAAAAAAATGTGGAGTTACACGAAAAAGGCAATGGATACAAAAAATAAGTAAAAATTCTTCATATAAGAAAATCACTACACTGTTGCATCAATAATAAAGAAGTATAAAAAAACCAAAAAAAATGAAAATATAAGTGGAAGAAGGGGGAGAAAAAAAGACCATCGCCCGAATTGATGCACACATTATAAGAGAAATAAAAAAAGAACCGACGGTTATCAGCACCATAATTAGCTATGGATATAGAAAATTCCTTTAATGTTAAAATTTCAAATGAAACTGCGTGAAGCCGAATTAAAGCTGCTGGATTTGATGGAAAAATTGCAGTAAGAAAGCCTTTAATTTCGAATAGTAGCCAAAAGCGCAGGCTACAATGGGCTGAACAAAAATTTAACTGGTCTACTCGTATTAATGATTGGAAGCGTGTAATTTGGTCCGATGGTTGTTAAGATTTTTGTTTCTCTTACGGAAAGTCATGATATGGGGTAGTATGGCTTGAAATGGATGTGGAGAAATGGAATTTATTGACGGGATTGATCGGGATGCCCTCGAGTCGGACTATATTTTCCAGCAGGATGAAGATTCGAAGCATACGGCCAAGATTGTTAAAGAAGTACGGTATCAAACAGTCAGTTTTTCTGGATGTAACGGTGTCCAACATACACTTGAGGATTATCTTCGCTCCAAATACGGCAGTTTTGTTTTGTTCATCGCTAAACAAAATTCTCTTATAAAAATCGTAATCAACGGCAATCTTGTTTTGGGCCCATTTACCGAGTCTACGCCTTGCCAAGTGATCGTGTGGCCTCAATTCTTGTACGAGTTGAATTTTGTAAGCACGCAAATTAAGATCTTTCGGCAAAATCTTCCATAAAGTGGATGGACACATATCCAATTCCTGTGCATGATGGCGGATAGACTGATTCGGATCTTCCTCTACGTTACGCCCTACAGCAGCAATGGCTTCTTCTATACGCACTCTGTGGATGCGTATTATAATTTAGAGTAAGCGTGGTGTGAAAACGGTGCATAGTTAGTCGAATTAATTGCTCTGATGGACGATTATGTTGACCGTATAAAGGACGTAGGCGCGATACATATATCGAACAGATCCATTATTTTCAGAATAAATTTGCACAATTTGGAAGCGTTGTTCCGGCGTCAGTCTATTTATGTTGAAATGCCAAACCAAACTAAACACAAATCACTTGACAGCGGACAAAATGACCGCCAGTTAAAACAGTGTTGCCAACTTAAAGTTCTATGCCTCTCAAAAAAACAGCCTTTATAAAAAAAGTGAGAAATTTTGGGTTTTAGTACTCTGTCTTTCATTTCTTTTGATTCTTAGAAAAAAAGTAACATAGAAGTTAGTAACTTAACAAACAAGTAACTAATTACTCCAATTTTCAAGTAGTAAGTAATATAATAATATTACTTTAAAGAGTCGGTTATATGTAATAAGTATTATATTGCTTTCCAAAGTAATTTGTCACAACACTGATCATAATGCATTTGATTTAAATGAATAACAAATGAATAATGAATAAAAAATGAGTGCATAAAAATAAAATGAAAGCGAAATAAAAAAAAATTCTTTGTGAATTGTATTCTTTGTGAATCAAAAGTTAAGACAAATGTAATAAAAGTAATAAAAAACAAATGAGCAATTAAAGTGAATAACACATATTTTTTTTTTTTAAAATTGAATCTGAATTCGAAATTCAATTTTGCATTCATTCGTTATTCACTGATTCAACTTTTTGTAAATAAAATCAAAGCAAATGCATTCTTTTACAACTCTGCTATTTTACGTTATTACCTTTTTAGTGCTGTAAAGTTTATATGTCGGTTTATTTTTAAAATGCAATAATTTCTGGGAACATTCAAATATTTAACATCAAAATGTACGCAACGAAATAGTCAAAATTGGAAATAATAAATCCAATTAAAATTAAAACCAGAAATAAATATAGTTATTAAAAAAAAAATAGTAAAATCAAATTCACAACAAGCTACAACAATAACAAACAGGCGTCAACTAACAAAAGAATGCTATTAATAATCAACCATATAAAGACGTGTCCTTCCATATAAATAATAAAAAATAAACTATTAGTGAAAATAACAGACTTATCATGCATACAAAATGTCTTGAGACAAAATGAAATTGAAACATATCATATACCTTAGAGAATAAAATCTATTACGTAATAAATACTTATTAAATAAATACATATCATTTTAAAGTAAAATGTTAAAATTTTAAATAAGCAAGTATATATAATAAAACGTAGAATTAGTAAATGCAGTAATATACATAAAAAGATACTTAATATAAAAGAAAACACATACACACATGTATAAACTCTCCAAGAGTATAAGTTACTAGATAAATATAGTATATATTAGGTGTTATATTAAAAATATGCAAACATATCATAGAATAAAAAAAATAAGTAATTATGTACCTAGCTTAAAAAAAGCATATCAAACTCAATACATTGAAAATAAACAATATAATAGGGGTGACTCGAAAGTTGCAAGTTGCTATAATAAATCTCCAATTAACACTACGATGACTGCAGAATTTAGCCATAAAATCAAACACAGATTCAAATACAGATGTTATTGAACTCTCCATAAAAATCCTTAAGTTACTATTAACATGAATTGAATTTTTGAGAAATTTATAAAAATAAACTGCCTTGCAACTTTTGTTACACCCTGTACATTAGAGCGGGTCGACCTTCAAGAAAAAAAAGATTGAAGAAACCATTCTTTATATCAAAGCTGACCTCAAGAGGATTCCAAAAACAAAAAAAAAAATTTTTTTATACCGGTAAAACAGTTGAAATGATATTTTTTACATAACTTAAACATGGCTTATGTTATTTTAAAAAAATTACGTACTACATTTTCTCTTCAGAGCATTTGTACTTTCGAAGTCACATTAGACTAGCAAGGGGCCCGATTTAGCTCACCTTTAATTCTTTTTTTTTTTGTTATAAAACTGAAATCCTTAAATTGTGTCTACTGTTTGACCAAAAAAATAATATAATATGTTTAAAAATTTGGTACAATAAAAAGAAAAAAAAAAAAAATAAAAGTTCTTAAAATTAACAATTCTTTCTTTTTTAATCCAAATTAAATGTAAAATTAACTGAGCTATTTTTAAAAATGAAAGATTTTGTTTTTTTGGAAATTTTTCGATGTCCACTTTGAAATAAATTATAGTTTTTTAAAACTTTTTTTTTTCGTCCCACTCTACTGTACATATGAACACATTTTACCTGAAAAAAAATAATATGAAAATAAAACCAAAATTTTATCGTGTCTCATTGTTTTTTAAAAGAAATTTATTTGTTATCTAAAGTTAATAGCAAAATAAACAAAATATATATGTTAATATTGTAGATTTTTAAAGTTATTGCAGTTATTTGTTTTATTGAATGTTGTTATAATTGAAGTTTCTTGTTTTATATTTTTCCTCTATATTCGATGTAATTTATATATAACTACTGAGTACTGTTTGTCGATATAAAAATGACTACTTTTTGTCAAAAATTAATGATGAAGAAGAAAACAAAAAAAAATATACTCTTTAAAGGCATTTGAATAAAGTTACTCGCGTCTCTATTACATTATTAAATATATATGTATAAATAAAAATATATCTGTATACACACATAAAGTTAAATAAATATATATATATGAATTGGTTAATTGATTAATTGATTGTTTAATAAATGTCATGAAATAATAAATACATATTCAAAAAAAAAAAAAAAAACAAAAAAAAAATAAATACAAATTAAAACAAAAAAAAACAAAACAAAAAAAAAAACGAACGAGCTTTTTATGCTCAATTGTGGTGCGAGAATGTTAATTTTCATACAATTTTTTAACTCTCTGAGATTTGCATTGTCTGCAGAGAGGGCGTTAGTTATGATCAGAAATATTAATTCTATAGAAAAAATATTCCGCGAAAATTAGTTTAACAGAGTACGAAAAGGTTCACTCGCGTACCCTTGAACGTTTTGGTGAGACTTTGAAATGAGATCTTGTTCCGTGCATGAATCAACCATTGTAAGATTATCCAGATATTTGACAAACCTTTATTTAATGTAAACAAAAACAATTTTTCCACTCTTGAACGAGTGACATCTAGGGTTGTGTGTTCTTTCCGGTAAAAGTTATGTTTCAGTGTTTTGCTGTGCTCTTTTTGTGAAAAAAGTACTTTTTCTTTATTACTGTTAAAAAAAAACGTACTGTTAAAAAAAAAAAATAATCAAGTGTGCACTTTTTTACTGCTGTTGGATCGGTAAGACATCAGCGGTAGGAAAAAATATGTAGGTTGCAGTTCTCAGCGTCCGCAAAACTATACGAAAAAACATGTCGCTTTCAGCGATTTTGCGGAACAGTTGGAGGCAAGGTTGATTTATAAGGTTGTCGCAGGGCTAATCGCACTCTCTTCTCAGTACCCATAATTGTCAAAACCAGCCAATTTTGCGAATGACTACGAATGACTACGAAAGATGATAATAGAGAGCACTTGCAGATTTTCTATGAGATGTCAACTTCGATTTGACAATTATGGGCACTCGCTCTCTCCCTTGCGACAACCTTATAAATCAACCTTGGTTGGAGGAAAGCACAGATGGCTGAAGAGCGGTTTTGTGCCTACACTATTTATACATCCGCTGACAAGAAACGAGGCTCCACGAAATAACCCCCAAATGAAAAATCTCCAATGAAATAAGCACCAACGAAAATGACAAAACCCCAAACTACAAAAATGAAATAAAAAATGCAATAAAATAACACCCAAATGGAAAAGGAAATAAGCCCCAAAATTTGGGGTTTATTTCATTATAAAATAACACCCCATGAAACAATATAATAAGACCCAATGAAATATCCCAAAAAAAAAAAAAAAATAAGCTCAATGACTACTCTCTCTAAGCTCTGTCACTACTGTAATTCAGCTGTACACTTGATAGTTTCTTGTAAAGCTTAACTTTGATAGTTTTTGGCATTATTGCTTCCATGTAGCTGCGTTTTTTATAAACTACTCATTCTACAAGAGGCGCATATGAAACTAATTACACCTTTTCGATAAAGGGCTCCGCAAAATTGTCCAAAGAAAAATCGCCGAAGAAAAAAAAAGAAAATATAAAAAAACATCATATAAAAAATGATCCAAAAATTAATGCAAAATCGCCCATAATGAAAAAAACGAATTTTCACCCAAGAAAACAAAAAAAAAAAAGCGTAACAATTTTTGGAAAATGACTCAAAAACAAAAAAGAAAATTAATCACACAAAAAACATAAAGTGGAATGGGGCCAACAATTGGGGCTAGTATGATAATTTTTGGGGCTTTTCTAATTTTTTTGTGCTTATTTCATTTGGGGGTTATTTCGTGAAGCCAAGAAATGAACCGAAATAACCCAAGTAAGTAATTAAATAAAAAAAGTCAAGTTATATGCTTTAATTGTTTTGTTTACATTTATATCTTTTGTCAAAATAGGAAAAAAGTAAGTATTTAACATATAATATGATTTGATTTTAAAACGTTTTCATTAAAAAGTTCTTCGCTTCTGAAATTAAGTTGTGACGAAGCGCAATTTCAATCACACTACTCTACAAAAGTACGACAACTTTCACCACAACGAATGGCGATAATTTTTTCCATAGTGAAATTTTCCACAGAATCCGAATATAATGATTTTTTTCGATTGGCTCCAATTTTTTTTTTTAAATGGCAAAATTCAATAAACCCACTGTTGATAGCACATACTTCACATAAATGCTTGTAAAAACTTAAATTTTTATTGAATGAATTTTAATTTAAATGCATGCAGTAGAAAAAAGTCAGATGAAAATTTAAAGGTATAATGCGTGCCTTATTATTTTTTTTTTTATTTTTTTTATTTTTATTTATTTATTTCAAAATTAATGTTCACATATAAGACAATGTCTTTTAAATGCAGTAAGAATTGATTGGAAAATAACAACAAGTAATAAGCAACAATTAAATGTAACTAAACATTATAACAAAATTAATTATGATAATTTTAAATTTTTAAGAACCAGCAATAAAAAACTATATAAATTAAATTAATTTTTGAATATATTGGAGAACTAGAACAAGTTATAAAAACAATTAATAAATGAGTTAATTTAGTATGATACTAAAGTTTAAAAAAGATAAAGAACAGAGAAAAAAAAATATAAGGTAATACGTAGTTAGAGACTAGGAGAAATATATGGAAATTTCATGCTTAAAGTTGCGTTTGTTTGAGATCATCTTGATTCTTAAAGGCAGCGAATTCCATAATCTAATGGCATTGACAAAAAAAAGTCTGTTGGAGTTCAAAAGATTATGCACTGGAATGATAAGGTTCATATTTCTTATCGATCTGCAGAATTGAAGTTTTTCGAATAAATATCGAGGTGTCTGTGTATAAATCAAGTTGTGCAAGAATATGCAGTTTCTAGCATCCATGTAGTTAAATATATTGCAACCAAGTACTTTGTTGCTTAACCGGCTGATGCGGTCAAACCTCCTTAGGCCAAATACATATCTGACAGCATTATTGAACGCAAGTTGTAACTTTAATTTGGATCTTGAATCAAGTTTACTGTACACAACATCTGAGTAAGAAATGATTGGCACTATAAGCTGGATCACTAACCTTCTTCTGGTCTCGATAGGTACAAATGATGCAGTCCACCTCAAGTTCCTTAGGACAAAGTATGTTTTGCACACAACCGAATTTATATAATCTTCACAAGATAGTTTGGAGTTAATATAGTAACCAAGATTTTTAACATGGTCAACAAACTTCAGTTCGACACTGTTTAGATAGATGGACGGTATACCAAGAACATCACAACGAGCTTTAAAAATCGGCAAGATATATTATTTTAAGGGATTGAGAAGCAGTTCATTGGCTTTAGCCCAATTAGATATTTTGTTTAAGTCTTCATTAACCTTAACACATAATTCATTTGCAGAACCAATAGGACTGGACAAGTACAACTGAAGATCATCAGCATATGCATGCATGGTAACATGGCAGCATTTGCTGAAGATATCATTAATGAACATTGTAAATAGAAGGGGACCAAGTACAGAACCCTGAGGCACCCCACAGGTTAAGTAACTAAAAGCAGACAGACTATTTCCCACCCTTACTCTTTGAGACCTTCGGGTTAAATAACTATGTAACAGACGGACTGCTGTGCTTGAAAAAAACCAAAGTTAATCTTAAGTTTTTTGCACAATATGGTATGATCAACCGAATCAAACGCCTTGGAAAAATCTAACAAGCAAAGCAAGCTTATGTGCCCCAGATCATATGCGATTCTAATATTATCTAAGATCTTAACAATAGCCGTAGAGCAGCTGTGGCCCGGCCGAAAACCAGACTGAAGTGGTGACATAAGGTTAAACTTTTGTATATGCTCCGTGATTTGAAAGGCCATTAGAGACTCAAATACTTGGGATAATGAAGATAGCAGACTTATAGGTCGATAATCAGATGGTTCACTAGCACTTGATTTTTTAGCTACAGGAATGATTGTCGCTGCTTTCCAAACATCAGGAAAGCTAGAACTTGTGAAGCAATAATTAATAATATGAGTCATCGGGCTAAGGATGAATGGCAAAATGAGTTTGATAAATTTTATGGATATTCCATCTTCGCCAATGGCATTCGATTTTATCTTATTTACACAACGAGCAACATCACACTCGTCTACAGCAACAAACTCAAAATTAAACAGACACTCATAAGGCAAATCTCTTGAACTATTATCAAACCTACTATCGGAAGAAGTTGTGCTTGCAATAAAATATTCATTTAAAATATTTGGATCTATCCGGCAATCATCAGTTTTAACCTAGCCTGCCTAAGGTTATTCCAAAGTTTTTTCGATGGTTGTGTTGAACTTAGCTTTGACATGAAATAAATATGTTTTGATGATTTAACGGCGTTGTTAGCTTCATTTCTAGCTCTTTTGTACACTTCCCAGTTAGCAGTTGTAGAGTTTCTCTTCCATCGATTGTAATTTTTGTTGCGTTTCTTAAGAGCCAATTTAACACTATTTGTGAACCATGGACAACTCATATTAGAGATTCGACGAGTACGTAATGGAACATGTATATCAAATAATGCACTGATTTTATTCGTAAAAAACCCAAGTTTCTCATTAACAGAACTGTATAACCAAGATGCAGATTAATTAAATACAAGTCACTGAGCAAAGATCCGTAATCTATGGATTTATAGTCCCGAAAAGAAATAGTTTGCTCAGTTCGACTGATGTGAGATTAATATTAAAAGTGCAAAAAATTAGATAATGTTCAGATAAAAAAGATAATTGATCAAACAGCAAGACAGTAGAAACATCTGATACTACAAATATATCTAATAAGCTCGGTGAAGCATTATGTTCAAAGCGCGTGGGTTCACTGCAATTAACTGTTTGTAGACCAACCTCGGAAAGTTTGTCGTAGAAATGACTAACGAGAGAATCCCTAGCTAAAATATTAATATTCAAATCACCACACAAAATAAAATGGTCGTAATCAATTGCACTATTGGATAAAGAAGAAAATATTTAATTGATCCAAGTTACTGTGACGATACGGATTATATACACAAGCCAAGAAAATGATCGGAAAAAGTTAAAAAAAATAATTTTTTTCGTTTTATTTATAAACATATTTTAAGTTTGAAGCCCTATATGTCAAAATAATTATATCGGTGACAAAAAGTTAGCCCTCTTATCTGATAGAAAACTTTATTACAAAGATTTGAAGTATGTATATATATGTCTAAATAAAAGTCATAATTTTCTAAATTATAAAGGGTGATTTTTTTGAGGTTATGATTTTCATGCATTAGTATTTGACAGATCACGTGGGATTTCAGACATGGTGTCAAAGAGAAAGATGCTCAGTATGCTTTGACATTTCATCATGAATAGACTTACTAACGAGCAACGCTTGCAAATCATTGAATTTTATTACCAAAATCAGTGTTCGGTTCGAAATGTGTTTCGCGCTTTACGTCCGATTTATGGTCTACATAATCGACCAAGTGAGCAAACAATTAATGCGATTGTGACCAAGTTTCGCACTCAGTTTACTTTATTGGACATTAAACCAACCACACGAATGCGTACAGTGCGTACAGAAGAGAATATTGCGTCTGTTTCTGAGAGTGTTGCTGAAGACCGTGAAATGTCGATTCGTCGCCGTTCGCAGCAATTGGGTTTGTGTTATTCGACCACATGGAAGGTTTTACGCAAAGATCTTGGTGTAAAACCGTATAAAATACAGCTCGTGCAAGAACTGAAGCCGAACGATCTGCCACAACGTTGCAATGCTCGAAAAAGTTGCCCAAAATTGGACTTTCCGAATGGACCACCTAAGACGCAGCCGCGGTCAACATTTAAATGAAATTATCTTCAAAAAGTAAATGTCATGGACCAATCTAACGTTTCAAATAAAGAACCGATGAGATTTTGCAAATTTTATGCGTTTTTTTTAAAAAAAAAGTTATCAAGCTCTTAAAAAATCACCCTTTAGCATTTTTTTAACATCAATGCAAAAACCATTTTTTGTTAAAAGTCTATTTTATTGCAGTTAAATAAAAGAATGCGTACATACAATGATTTTTTAATTTTAATTTAAATTTAATTTTTTACATTAGAGTGTCCCTTAAAAATTGAAGTTGTGTTTTTTTATGACTTACCCCCTTAATTTATTTGTATGATGTTAAAAGAAATGTAAATAAAATTTCGTGTAACTAGGACCACGGGAACCCGTGCCAACAAGCATCGGTACATGTCAGTACTTGGTTATATGGGGAAAAAAGTGCTCATTTAAAAAAAAAAAACCCAAATAACTTTTGTATAATTGGAATATTAAGAAATATTCAGAAATCTGATATTGAAAAATTTACATTGAAGAAATTTACTGCACCAAAGCAATTGTACGCTCCCAGTTTATCTCCCAATTCGCCACAATTTGTCTACAAAATCTGAAAATTGATTTCAAGTCTTGATCAGTGTGAAAGGGTCTTTGAAGTTGAGCTTTTAGGTTCATTAAATCTAAGCTATTAATAAAGCTAAATATAAAATAATCGTGTCGAAATTTCAAGAATTTGTTCAATACACCAGATGGTGAAAAATACTTAAAACAACTCGTGCATATTAAAAGTATGTTAAATAAATATATTTTTTAATTGAGAAACAGCAGAAAAAATTGGATAAATTAACTTTAAACTAAAGTGACTTTTTCCGTTTTCGTCATTTTCAACCGTCACCGGATCCACTGACCAAAAATCGTGTATAAAATATCACTTAAACTAATTTAAATATAATCATAATATCGTGTGTCGGAACGAAATCTAAGATATTACTTTTAGTTTTTGGCCTCTACTGTAAAATTTAAATATCAAATTAATTTACCCGCTTTTGTTCTGCTGCTCCCCAATTTATACATTTTTTTATTTTATGAATCATTTATGTTTAATTGTGGTGAATTGTTTTTTATTTAGTTTTAATTTATGATCATACGAGTATTGTTTATTACTAAGATTCAATTTATGTTCATATTGCTTATGACTTAGTTTTATGTTTATGTTTTTCAAATACAAACACTAGTACACAGATGTGAATGTTTGTCCCGACGAATTATAAGAAATCCCGGAATTTTCTTGACTTGTCCCGACAACAGTCTTTCAGGATCTGGCAACTCTGCTCTCAGATGAGTAGATGACATAAATAATTTGTTATATTTAAACTGATAATAAAACTTATCACTATTGAAGTATATTCGAAGTCTTTAGCCATTTATTAAATATTAATAAATTTTATTTTACCCTTAGCTGCCACATAGAGTAATTTGTAGTAATTTGCTAAAGAATATATGTGCAAAATTTGATTGGTATATACAAACTCATACCAACGGTGGAAAATAATTTCGTTTAAAATTAAAGTGCCACGCCCCTAGTTCAATTCCGCCCAATTTTCTAGACAATTTTGTGGCTGCTTATTATTCCAAAGAATATCTACTGTCTACTTTCCCCCATTTTTTAAGACTAGTCAAAAAAAAAACGACGTTCGAAAGAAAGAAGTTCCATTAAAAGTAAAATGCCACACTCCACATTATATAGAAGAATATATGTATGGGTTGGATAAACGATGTGGGCGGAGTTTGGGTACATACAGACACGATGTCATTCAGTTTTATATATTTACGAAAGTTTTTCTATTTTGATGACGTCACCTTGTATGGAAGGTATGTGTGGTTTTCATCCGATTTTGCCAAATATCACAGAGATGTTTTATGTTTTATGTTATATATCAAAGCTCATTTGCAAAATTTCAAGATATTTTTTTCATTTTTGTGGGTTGTAAAGAGATTTTACGCTTAGAATAAAGCCATTTTTTTTTGGGAAGTAGGCGTGGTTTTTATTCAAATTTCAAGGCATTTCAGTAATTTTTGTGGATTTTTAAGAGATTTTACGGTTAAAATAAAGTCACTTTGTATGGCAGGTAAGCTTGGTTTTCATCCTATTTGGCTCATTCTCGAACTTGATCTCCATGTTTTAGAAAGAAGCTTATGTTTTGAAGTTCATCGCTATAATTTTGAAATTACGGCTTAATCGTGATCGCAGATGGACAGACGGACAGACAGACAGACGGACAAGCAGATGGACAGACGGACACACGGAATTCGACTCAGATGGTGATGCTGATCAAAAATATATATACTTTTTCATACCTGCCACGCCTCCTTATTGGCGTTACAAACCCCTCACAGTTTGGCATTTATCTGGATTTAAAAACATATTATTTTTAGAACACCAAACTTCAAAGGATTTTAGATCAGACTGGAGTAGATCTGAATTATCTCTAGAATTAATCGTTCTGTATATTTTCATATCATCGGCATAAATAATCAGATGAGAGTGTTCAATGACGTGAGTTACATCATTGATAGCTAAAATAAACAGAAGAGGACCAAGGTGACTACCCTGAGGAACACCTGATCCAGCAATAAATTCAGAAGACAATGCGCCTCGGAAACGTATTTGATAAGATCGCTCTACCAAATACGATTTAATCCAGTTCACAAAATATTGTGGAAATCCCATTAACTCAAGTTTAAATAAGATTAGATTGTGTGGTAGCTTATCAAATGCCTTACTAAAGTCAGTGTAAACACAATCGACCTGGTTACCAGAATCAATAGAATTTAAGCAGAATGTTGTAAAATCGAGAAGATTAGACACAGTGGATCTGCCATTCACAAAACCATGCTGACGAGTTGTTATGACTTTGCCACAGTGAATTTTCACCCGATCGTACACCATCCGCTCAAAAAGTTTTGGAATCGATGAGAGCTTAGCGATAGGCCTATAGTTACTGACATCGTTCCTGCAACCCTTTTTAAAAATAGGACTTATAAATGATTTTTTCCAAAAAACTGGAAAATAACTTTCGTTAATAGATTTATTGAATAATAAAGACAGTGGTTGACTCAAAACGGAACCGCATTGTGTTAACACTGCGGCAGGAACACCGTCAGGTCCAGCACCAAACTCCTCATCGATCGATCTAATATACATTAAAATATCCTCTGGAGTGAAGGATATATGTTAAAAAGATACTCTGGGTTCGGAATTCATATATTCAAAGTACTCTCCATCAGGATTAAAAGAATCTGAACAGAATGATTCTTTAAAAAGATTGGCGAAAAGGCCACAAATTTTGACGGGATTGTCAGTAAATCCCTCAGGAGTTCTAAATGAAGAAGGAAATCCATCAGATTTCTTCTTTGTGTTTACGAATCCCCAAAATTTCTTTGGATCTGTCAATATTCTCAGCTTAACATTATCTAAATATTCGTGATATAATGTAGCTGAGCGATTTTCAAATTCCAGAAACAAACGTTTGTAAGTTTCTAGGTCGTTTGAGCCTAAGCTACAGATGTATTTCTTCCATGCCCTATTCCTGTTGTTGCGAAGAGTCTTTAAATCCTATGTGTACCAAGGGTTCGTAGAATTCCTCGCAAATTTGAGACTATAAGGTACGGATTGAGAAAACACAGCAAAGAGTTCCATATAAAAAAAATGTATGGAGTCATCAAGGCAATTTCCATTTATATATTCTAAAATTGCATTAAGTTTGCCATTAAGCAACTGATTCAACTTCAAAAAGTCAGCTTTTTAAAATTGAATTCATAAAGGGGGGGTGCGATAAAGCCATGCGAGATAATGCCATATGGCTTTATCTCCCATCGCATTGAGAGATAAAGCCATATGGCGTTATCTCCCATCGTATTGAGAGATAATGACATATTTTATTTTTGGCAATTGAGAGACAAAACCATATGGCGTTATCTCTCAATTCATTGCTGTTGCATTGTTATTGTTGATTTGATTGTTATTCATTATATTCCGTAACTCTGCTTATGAATGTCATAAGCTATTTATCCTTTTACAGAATTTTTACACCTCAATTAGAACATTCTGTAAAAGGGAAAATCATTAGCTCAATGAAACGTTTGAGGTTTTCTTTTACAGACAAAATTGTTATTAGATAGGCTCTCAGATTCTCGGCTATAAGAAACATTACCAAAATAAACCTTTTAAAATAAAATATCAAATGAGATATAAAGCCATGTGAGATAACGCCATATGGCCTTATCGCTCTTTGTGATGGGAAATAAAGCCATACAGAAATTTTGACAAAAATATGGCTTTATCACTCTTCGAATTGAGTTATAAAGCCATATGGCGTTATCTCGCATGGCTTTATCGCACCCCCCCTTCATAAAGCTTATCTGCTGAATTAGAATTTACTATATTTGCTCTGTCGGATTCGTACCAAATACTCAATGGTGGATGATATTCATCAACAGTAGTTAGAGTATGAAAGGCCGTCTTAACAACAACATTGTTACTGTCTGTAGTTAAGACCAGGTCAAGAAGTCTTTCAAGACTATTATAAATACAACTGACTTGTTGTAAGTCTGAACATATATTATCAACAAATATATGTTCTTGGCGGGTCTTCGAATTAGATGCACGATAGTACGTATCATCGTCAGAAGAATGCCATTTTAAATCAGGTAGATTAAAATCGCCCAATAATAAAATGTCGTCATTAACGTCAAGTAAATCAATTATGTAATCTATGCACTCCGCAAGGCTTGCATAGACCTCTACACTACTCTTAGGAGGAACATATGCATTAATAACATATACATTAGAGTTACAATGTATAACTTTAACGCAAATTAGTTCAATATTAGAAGAGCAGGGAATGTCAACAATAAAACTGACAAAGCAGTTCCTTACAGCCAAAAGGACACCACCACCGACAGAAGAAATATTGTCAGTGTATCTGTCTTTTCTAAAAACTTGAAAACTATTGTCAAACAATTCCAAATCAGTAATGCTTCCGTTCAGCCACGTTTCTGTTAACGCGATAATATCCTCAGAGCAATTTTGAGTTGATAGAAATAAGCTCTGCGTCTTAGAACGTAGTCCCCTTACATTTTGATAGTAAAGGGACAGCCTATTTATACAGCACCCCTTACGAGTTGAAGCTTACCCCTAAGCTTACGTGAAAATATCCTTAGATAAATATATAAATTACGATATTATCAAAACAAAAACCAAAATAAATTATTAAATGTTCGTTTGATATTATTGAAATACTATTATTTTCTTTTCATTAAAAAAGGAACGGTATGGCAACTGCCTTTAAGATTTATATTGGTCGAACGGATAATTAATCTTTGATGCATTCGATTATGTTGTATTAAAAAAAATCACAGGTGCGTCGTTGGACACACGAGAGAAGCGAAGCTTTTTCGCAGTTACATAGATTTGATAGCTTAATAATTTCTTCTTTTTAATAAATGATCTTTTAAATTCAAAAATATAAAATAACATAAAATAAATTATATATATACACAAAACATACTTACAGCTTATTTTTCTATTGTTAAATGTCAAATTTCCACTCCAATTACATATGCGGACATATAATGCCAGCAACTCTCCATTTTAACTCTCCACACATGGTTGTGAACTTGGCTGCACTGAACAAATTTTTTCCTTCAACAGCGTACTACCTAGCGAAAAAGAATTCCGCTGCCTGTTCGCTGTCAAAAACCTCAATGTACTTCTTAGGCAGAGTTTATACGTCATTCAAATTGAAGGATCATTCAAAATTTGTTGTTGTTTTCCCAGCGAAAAAAAAGATGAACTCTCTGCGAGAGTGGAAATGAACTTTCAACACTTCATCGCTTCAATCAAAATTTTGATGGAGCTCAAGACCTGCATCAATCAATCACAGGGTTGCAAAATCAACTTTTCCGGTACTTGCAACAACACTTTTAGTCGGCATCGGCCATTCAATCAAAAAATCACGTGTGAACAGCTATTCAATCAAATATCTCGAAGAGAATAAAAGAGAACAAAAAATGCGATATTCTTCATTCAATTTGAATGACGTATAAACTCTGCCTTATGGAAATTTTGTTTTCGTTTTTACAACAAATTTGCTTCTACTTGCTACAAAAAGTCACCAGCATCGGTGTTTTGTGGCAGCACTGCATTGATCGATATGGCAGTGCTAGTGTAATGGTTGGAATGAACGAAAAAGAGAGAATAGAATGGATAGAGAGATGAAAAGCAATTGTGTTTTTTAACGGCTGGCTTCCGCACTTTATCATTTTTTTAATAAAATTCCTTTGAATTTAATATAATAATTGTTTAAGTTTCTTTGATAATAAAGAGTTTTATATTGTAGTGGTAACATGTCTACAGATTTTCTTTGCGCGTTCACATCAAGAAAAAACAAAACACACCGATGCTGGTGACATCTTATTGGCATAAGCTTATACATAATCCTCTATCTATTGATAGATTGTAACGATCTTCTGCAGCATAGTTTCTGTTATACTTAACATTGAATTAACAAGTGTTCCTAACACAGCTTGGTGGCCTGGTAAATAGCGTATAAGACTCGTGATCAATTGGGTGCGGGTTCGAATTCCAACGGAAGCAATGGAGTATTTTTAATATCTATTAATATTAAAGGATTTAATTTTCTTGTTGTAATAAACGCAAGCAATGAGAAACCATTAAGTTCTAAAAAAAAATTTGTCGAAAATTTTTCAGATTTCACTCCAAGCTAATCACAGAACGAGAAGTAAAAAGCTTCGCTTCAAAAATGTCGAAACTTAAGGGTATTCAGTCAGCTAAAATACCTAACCACCTCCCTATCAACAGGGTCTTGGTACGTCCCTGCATTGAGATACAAGATATACAAGGAATTATATGGAAAACTTCCTTAATCCAATCAATTCTGGCACAAAATCGTCCGCTGCAAGTCTGTTGGAAAATCTTGCTCTCGATGCGTTGAATCAAACACTGGGTCAAATTGACTGCATACTAAAGCTTTGCAAGCTAAAAGTTTTGTCTACGAAAAAGCTGCACATTTGATTAGTGGACTGAAGAATTCAATGCAGTAACTTCTTAGTAAGGAATTTAAATCACAATTTGAATTTGAAAAAAATCATGCTTTCGAACAAGAAATAAGAAACGATTGGAGTTGTACGAAGTTAAAGACGACGGGTCAAATCTTTCAGAAATCTAAAAACTTTGTATCAATATCTACAAGGCAGTCAATAGTCTGATAACCGTAATGAGCTGGAGGTATGAGAAATTAATGGGAGTTGCTTTTGATACTACAAAATTGAAGAAAGCAGCAACAGATTTGACAATGGAATGTGAAAAAGACAAAAATGTGGTTGACTTTGTTGATGAAATTTCTAATTTAAGGCTTGTAGTGTTGTCAGTTTTCTCTGATCACATTAAATCCGCAATGGTTTTAGAATTATTACAGCTGATCGATGACTATAGTTTGGGAGAATAGTGCTTAAACTTAGATATTGCATTCCGAATCTGTTTGACAATACCTGTAACTATAGCTACGTGTGAAAGCAGCTTTAACAAACTCAAACTTATCAAAAACTATTTGAGATCGACAATGGGTTCGAAAAGTTCGACAAATTAAGATTTTGATGATGCCATCGATTAATACTCAGTAATAAAATTCAATTATAATCATGATAAAAAAAATTTGTATTCTACATAATTATGCTCTTTGATACCAGCGTTATTGTTCAATAGGTCTGTTTCCGTACTCACTTCAAGTAAAGTTCTAGTAATAGAGAGTAATTTGATTATCTGTCAAAATGAGAAAATATGTCAAAAAGTACGGAGACGACTTTAAGCTTATTTCAAGCACAACAGCTGTTTTTTTGGCAATTGAAATAAAATAAAATTTAATTGGATGGTTGGTACATTTAAGAAAATGGAAAATTTAAATACTTTCAGATAAGCTCGAAGCATCTGGTAGAAGTATATTTAAAAGATCAACACTTGCATTTTCTTTAATTTTGCATATCTTAACCTTTATTTTATTAATTTGATAACTAATTGCATACATTTTTTCTACAAAATAGCCACAAATGAACGAAAAAACGAAAAATGGCCATTTCAGTCCTTGAAAGGACTTTGACCGAGCTTCTTATGATCAATTGTGTTGTGTGTGTTGTGAAATATTTGAACACAAATGATCGAGAACTGGACCTACCAGCTTTATGGCGACTCCGAACGGCTTATGTTCTCAAGAAGCTTTTCATGGCAGTTTTTTACTCTCTGAGGTTTGCTATTGTCTGCAAAGAGGTGACGGCCGAACAGAAAAATTAGTTCAATTGAAAAAACTTTCTGTGCCAGATGGGGGATTCGAATCGGGCGTATGAGCCACACACTCTACCCACTACGCCACAGCCTCCACAACAAAGAACAACAACTAAATTTTGTTATTTTAACGATCAGCTGTTTGAAGCTCAAAATATCCGTGCTTGAGGAAATTTTTCAAGTAAAGTTCGAGTAATAGAGAGTGAGCTTGTTCTTCTTCTCTCTCCTTCTGGAAAAATGTGTAAAGAAACGCTTTCGAGTAACTTCAAGTTACTTGAAGCGAGTACGGAAACAGACCTGATATGTATGACTATGTTTCTGTTGATTCTATAATTAATAAATATGTACATGCTTATTTGGAAAATTTCTATTTATCTTGCAATGAAATAAACTCTTACCCTTTTTTGGGGAGGGGGCGCAAGTTTTTGAATTCGCCTCGGGCTTCAGAGCAGCTAGCTACGGGTCTGCCTTAATTTATAAAGCCTTTATTAAAAGTTTTTATGGTTATTGAAACTTTATGAATAACATTTTTCGATACGTTCTTATAAAGGCTTTATAAATGTTTCTTAAAATTTTTATGAATGCAGCCAACATATTTCAAATTGAAAATCATTTTCAATTTAAATTAAATCATACTCGTAATTAAAAGTCGGACTTTATTTATTGACTTATAGCGACCCAGTACCTTAATTTACACAACTATGTATCTATAGGATGACTGGCTAAATAATGTGGGAAACGAAAGTGAGATCAAATAGATTAAGACTTGATTTTTTTGAACATTATTTGTGGAAGTTACTTTGTTGTTGCGAGCGTGGGACACAAAAAGATGCATAATTTTAAGACAATACCTTTATTTTACTGATGAGTGCTGAAAGATAAACTTTTTTCTATACACCGGAAAATGTGAATAAAATTGTTACGTACGCAATATCATGTGCAAGACTGAAATTCAAATTAGAAAAAAGAAATTAAATGATAATTTTTTATAGCTTGCTCTCTATAGTTTAAAAGGTTTTTTGATTATGCAAAACTATTAATCACTGATGTTTATTTTCTACGTTCATAAAAGGAAACGCAAAACATTTCTCACATTCATGAAAGCACACTTATACTGTGTTGATATATTATTTTTTTGGATTTTTTTTTTTTAAATAAAATTTTTAATCTTTATTTATAAAATAAATTTTCTTTACTTATATAACTAAATTTATAATTGACTAAAATAAAAAAGTGGTAGAATGAGATAAGACAGCAATAAAATAAAGATTTGCTAGAGATTGACAGACAAATGTTAAGGTGGCAATGCTGTACGCCTCTTAATGTAGCTTTTGATATTTGTTGTTTGCCGCGAAAAAGTTAAATTGTGGTGAAAGACGATGAAGAGAGAAGGATAGAGAGAAAACAGATCGTTATAAGGTCAAAGGTCGAGATAGAGCTGATGGATTAGTGGCTTGTATGCAGCAAATAAAATACTGGCGAAGCTAAATCTTCACGTGCTTTAAGCTTCCGCTTCCGATGCTTTTTTTTATCTATGCTTATTTCTTGTATTTGTATCCGCCATCGGCAGAGTAACTCTGTTGAATAGTTTCGGGCACTTGGCTGGGTGCACCGTAGCTAGAACTGGGCGCCGATGGATAGCCGCCACCACCGCCGCCATTACCACCGGAACCACCATTTCCACCATTTCCACCATTACCGCCGGAACCACCCGAAGGAGCGCCATAAGACGAAGAGGGTGATGGAGCATCATAGCTAGATGCGGTCGGTTGCGATGGTGCACCGTAACTAGACGATGGTGGTGCAGCAGGTGCACCATAGCCAGATGCAGGTTCTGACGGTGCCCCATAGCTTGAAGATGGTGCAGATGGTCCCGATGGTGCTCCGTAACTTTGCTGTGGTTGCTGCGGAGCTGGAGCACCATTAGATGCTGGATATCCGCCATTTGAGCTAGGTGCCCCATAGCTTGATGATGGCGCTGTTGGTGCACCATAGCCCGAAGATGGTTGTTGTGGAGCTGAAGCACCATTGCTTGATGAGGGACCAGTAGGTGCACCATATCCAGAAGCGGGAGATGATGGAGCTGCTGGAGCACCATAACCAGATGATGGCTGTTGTGGAGCTGGACCACTGGGTGTACCATATGATGACGATGGACCTGAAGAGGTGCCGTAACCTGAGGATGGAGCAGATGGTGCACCGTAACTTGATGAAGGTGCTGTTGGAGCACTATAGCTAGAAGATGACCCGCCGGATGGTGCTCCATAAGATGATGATGGTGCCGAGGGTGCACTATAGCCGGAAGAAGGCGACTGTGCCGGCGCACCGTAACTGGATGATGGCGGAGCTGGAGCAGAAGCAGGAGCACCGTAGCTGGAAGATGGTGGTGCTGGGGCAGGAGCACCGTAACTTGATGATGGTGGCGATGGGGCACCATAAGATGAAGAGGGAGCACTAGGCGCACCATAGCTGTTAGATGGTTGGTTCGAAGGTGCACCGTAGCTCTGTGATGGCGGTTGTGGTGCTGGTGCGGCAGGAACACCGTAGCTTGTTGCGGGTGGAGTTATTTTTGGTGCACCATAGCTAGATGAGGGTGCTTGGGGTGCAGGAGCTCCATAGCTGGAGGAAGGTGCTTGAGCTGGTGCACCATAGCTAGAGGATGGTGGCTTGATGGGGGTACCATAACTGTTAGAAGACGGAGGTTTTGATGGAGCGCCATAGCTGGAAGATGGAGGCGATGGTGGTAAGTATGAGTTTGAAGGCCTTGAGCCACTTTGAGGAGCACCATAGCTGGATGATGGTGGCTTAGCTGGTGCACCGTAACTGGACGATGGTGCTGCGGGCGCTCCATTAGAAGATGAGGGCGCAGCTGGAGCGCCATAGCTGCTAGAAGGAGGCTTCGAAGGGGCACCATAGTTGCTGGACGGTGATGAATAAGAAGGTGATGAAGCTGAAGGTGCACCATAGCTGCTGGATGGTGGCTTCGATGGTGCTCCATAGGAAGAAGAAGGCGGAGAGGCTGCGGGTGCACCATAGCTTGATGATGGTGCCGCTGGTGCGCCGTAGCTGCTGGAAGGTGGTGAGGGTGGGGCGCCGTACGAAGAAGAAGGTGATGCAACTGAAGGTGCACCATAGCTGCTTGATGGTGGCTTCGATGGTGCGCCGTAAGAAGACGAAGGAGATGATGCGGGAGGTGCACCATAGCTGCCTGAAGGCGGCTTCGATGGTGCGCCGTAAGAAGAAGAAGGTGGTGCGCCATAACTGCTGGATGGTGGCTTTGATGGAGCACCATAGGAAGAAGAGGGAGGTGCAGCTGGTGGTGCACTATAGCTGCTAGATGGTGGCCTGGAAGGGACGCCATAGCTACTGGATGGTGGTGAGGGTGGTGCACCATAGCTGCTAGATGGTGGCTTCGATGGAGCGCCGTACGATGAAGAAGGAGGTGAAGCGGGAGGTGCACCATAGCTAGAAGATGGTGCCGCTGGAACGCCATAGCTGCTGGATGGTGTAGAGAGTTTCGGCGGACCGTAGCTAGATGATGGGGCCTTTGGTGGTGGACCATAGCTGGAGGAAGGCCGGCTAGGTGGTGGGCCATAACTTGACGGTGGACGTTTGGGGGGTGATGATTTCTTTGGTGGACCATAACTAGAGCTTGGGCGACTTGGTGGTGGTCCATAACTGTTAGATGGTGGTGCTACGGGTGGACCGTAACTAGAATTTGGACGACTTGGTGGTGGCCCATAAGAGTTGGAAGGACGCGATGGCGGTGCTCCATAGCTGGAGCTGGGTGCAGCAGGAGCACTCGGATAGGGGCCACCAGAAGGAGCACTCGGTGCATAACTTGAAGGTCTTGAGTTGTACGATGACGGGAGAGCTGGTCCAGAAGCTGGTGGCAAGTATGAGTTCGATGGTGAGCTATACTTTGTCGATGGACGTTGGCCAGAAGTGGGCGGCAGATAACTGCTGATAGGTGCTTCACGTTTGACAGCCCCGCTGCTGGATGTCATGCAGTAGAGTGCAATGCAGAAGAGCTAAGTGGAGAAATGGAGTGAAAAAATAGAGAAATACAAGCAAATGAGTGCCTGGTTTGGTGGTCGCCGCTCGAAAGACTCACCGCCGTTGTGTTGGTAGTTTTTGTGGAGAACCACTTCATGACGCTGACTTTGTGCTGGTCCAATGAGTGCCTACAGTTGTAGATGCTGCCGTTGAGAGTAGCGTTGAATTCAAATCAGCACAACCTGAAAATATAGGAGCGTTATTTAAGGCCATTCATAATTGGTGTGCATGCGCACAAGTATTGCGCAATGAGAGTTGGTTGACTCGAATTGTAACAAGTGTTATACTATTTTCACAACAAGTGAAGACAGACCAAATGTAGTAGAAAACAGCATGAGTTCATGTCAACCCACGAAAACGCTGAGACTTCGTGTCAATTATCTCGGCACAACTTTGTAGTCTCAATTTCAGCAGCACCACACAATAAAGCTTTGCACAGTGGCCCAGATTTTGCTGTGGGTTGCAGCACGATGCGTTATGCGCATAAATTATGTCGTTGCCTTCATTCGTTGCAAGTTTGTTGCTGCGCATCACATCACCAGCGAAATCGCCATCGACATTTGATGTGTTGCTTCCGCGCGTTAGTGTCTGCTACCATGTGGCTGCTGATGGCTGCTTAGCACTCATTCAAATACAACGCTTTGATGCATTGCAATGCCAAGAATATGAATTAAATGCGTTTCTATTGAACGAAGTTCAAGTGAAGTTTGCATACAATTTTTTTAATTGCTGTTTTAATTTGTATCATATCTTTGCATGTTTTTGTTTCTCTTGCAAACGAATAAACTTATTTAATAGCTGCACAGGTAATGAGAAAAATGTATGCACTACTTTTGCAACTGAGAAATATTTTCATGCATTTTAAGTTTCATGTTATGCAGTTGATGGCTGGCATCAATACTGTATGACGCACAGGGGCTCAAGTGCACGCGCATCACGTATTTTTTCACAAGATTATCGTATATTTTTTTTTTATTTATTTTTATGATAAATGCAAGCCTTCATTTATTAATTATTTTTGCCATGCGTTTGCGAATTGCTGCTTTTCGGTAAGTGAGTTAAGCTATTTTTTGATATGCAGAAATTAACTGTGAAAAATTCTTTCAGCAATTTTTGCGCCACATTCGATCGGGAAATTCCCACAACATAAGCAGAGCGAAATATATCTAATTAACAATAATAATATTGTGTAATGATTTTAATTATCAAAGATTTTTATTTAGATGCTCGTCCTGTGCACAGAGAAAGAAAAGATGCTGTGTGTACAAAATAAACTTTTAGGTACAATAATAATATGATTTAATCCAAAAGTGTTAATCTAAAAAAAAATTAATTTCTATTTGTTTTAGCGAAAAAAATTCTATTTTAAAATAAATTCGTTTCCTTCCAAATTCAATCAAAAAGGTTTGGTTATTAAAAATTTTAAAATTGCAAAGGTTCGAAAATGTTTTAATTTTTTTTTTTTGCATTTTGGATCGATCAAAAGTTTCAAAATAGTTTTGTTAATCCTTTTCATAAGGATACTTAAAATGTAAATGTAAATATTGTATATTCCAGGTGGCGAATAAGATTATCGCTTCAATTCGAAAATTAATAAGATTGGGCTTGTTTCAAACGAATTTTTAACCGACTTCAAAAAGGAGGAGGTTCTCAAGTTCGTCGGTTTCTCTGTTTTTTTTTTTTTTTTTAAATGTATGTACATCGATAACTCCTAAACCATATGCCTGATTGCCATAATTTTTGGGGAACAGACAGATATTATAAGCATGGAGGTACCCGTACAAAAGTGGGCGGTATTCGAGAGCTGGGCGTGGCAATAATAGATCTCGCAATAGTAGATACTACTGTATCTCGAATAATATTGACACTAGGGTACTGCAATTTAGTATAGGGGTAGGCATTATTATTACAAATTATCGTCAATAAAGTGGGCGTTATTCGAAAAATGGGCGTGGCAATATTATAAAAACACTGTATCTCGAATAATATGAACACTAGGGTACTCAAATTCAGTGTAGTGGTGGGCACAATTATTACAAATTGCCGTCAACAAAATGGGAGTTATTTGACAAATAGGCGTGGCATTATTAGAAAAAGAGTATATCTCGAATAATATTGATACTATGGTACTGCAATTTGGTATAAGGGTAGGCATTATTAGTAAAAATTACGGTGAAGAAAGTGGGCGGATTTCGACTACTGGGCGTGGCAATATTAGAAAAACAGTGTATCTCGAATAATATTGACACTAGGGCACTGAAATTTATTGTAGTACAGGGGTAGGCAGAATTATTAAAAATTATGGTCAATAAAGTATGCGTTATTCGATAAATAGGCGTGGCAATACTAGATAAACACTATCGCAGTTAATATTGACGCTGGGGTACTGAAATAGAGTACAGGGGTTGGCACAATTATTGGAAATAATGCTCCAGAAAGTGGGCGCTTATTTAACCAAGGGGCGTGGCAATATTTGAAAAACACTATATCTCGAATAATATTGACACTATGGTAATAAAACTCATTACAAGAATGGGTATAATAATTTCAAAACATGTGACATCTAATTTAAATTTAAGAGGCAGATATTTGAAATAACCAACAAACTTTCAGATTTTAATAGAACAAATTTTTTCGGAACAATTTTATTTATGTTGTTTATACACTTTTTTCAAAAATTTATCATATTCTCTAAAAAGGAAGAAATAAAAATTTTTTTAAAAAAAAAACAACCGACTACAAAATCACTACAAAGTAAAAAATAATTTTAAAAATACTTTTCCTTTTAATTTCTTGGTAATATTTGATAATTTTTTTAAACATATTATTATATATGAAATCTTATTATCTTATTTTTTTTTCTTATTTGTTTTATTATCATAAATATATTAATTTCTGGATGACTACAAACGCTTTGAAGTTGGCGCTTCTGATTAAAAGTCTGATTATATTAGCGCCAACCTTAAAAGCGTTTGTATTCATCCAGAAATTAATATATATACGATAATAAAACAAATAAGAAAAAAAACTAAGATAATAAGATTTCATATATAACAATATGTTCAAATAAATTATCAAATATGACCAAGAAATTAAAAGTATTTTTAAGATTATTTTTTACTTTGTAGTGATTTTGTAGTCGGTTGTTTTTTTTTTTTTTTTAATTTTTACTTTTATGATAAATGTGTCGTCCAAAATAAACCATAAGGTAATTTAGATATTAAGATTTCGAATTGATTTTTTCAGTTTATTTCCAAAAGAAATTTCATTTTATGAAAATTTCATGTGAAACAAAAGCAGTGCAATTTGAAATCCGAAAAGTTTCACTCTCAATTTTTTGCGAGTCACCAAACTCGTATAAGGTCTATCATTATCGTGTTAAAGACCACTCCCTTCCAATTGACCAACTTGGGATGTTTCTGTTGGATGGCAGCGCTCAGTTTGCCCATAGTGGACTTCAGAATTTATGGCTGAATTTCTGTGGGAGTAGTTAATAGTAGGCACTGCCTACTACTAGACAGGTCCTTTCCAATCCCACCAGATTGAGAGCATAACCTTCTTGTGGTGAATGTCTGCTGTTTTCTTGGCTTCATCATCATTCATCTTTCTTAGATCAGTTTCTTTTCTGTTGGCATTGATCAAGGTAATCTTCCTTTAATCACTCGTAATCTTACGCTTTGCAAATAGGTTGTTTTTTTTCAAGTTTCATGAGCCGATCGCAAATGTCAGCTCGATTGACTTTTCGTGTGAGATCCAGACATCTAATTTTTTTAGATGAAATCAGAGGACTTTAAATCACCCTGAACGCTTTTAACGGACAAATGTTGATCACACCCACTGTCTCCACAAGCGTCTTGATTTGATAGTAGTCAATCACCGAGTGCCTACCGAAACGAGGAACATCATTGATTGAAAAATTTTCATTACGGA
This sequence comes from Coremacera marginata, assembly GCA_914767935.1. Taxonomy (NCBI): domain Eukaryota; kingdom Metazoa; phylum Arthropoda; class Insecta; order Diptera; family Sciomyzidae; genus Coremacera; species Coremacera marginata. The sequence continues at coordinate 210,188,847 of OU612043.1, read as the reverse complement.
GACTGGCAAGCCACTTCTGACATTATCTTTCTTTAATCACATCTTCGTCAAAAACTTCCACTAATTATTGTTTGGCTTCAGTTGCTATTTTGCCTATTTCGAAGTTAAAGAGCAAAATATGCTCATTTTAAGTTTACAATTTCAAGGCACTCTTAAAACACTACTTCTTAAAAAAAAGCAGTTAAAACGAATTAATTTTTTTTTTTAATGTAAAAAACAGCTGAGTACAAAAAATGACATATAAGTCTACATACAATAGATCTTTGACGATAACAGTGCTGCCTACCAGAAAAAGAAACGCACTTCTTCTTGAACAATCCAATAGAAATAAATATATTTTATATTACCTCTTTCTTTTTAATTATTTTTGCATACAACTTATATTGTTGCATTACTGAAATTTTGAGAGACAAATTTTAATTTTTTGTGTTAATTTTGGCAATTATATTTTTTGGTATGCGGAAGAACCGAGAACGTTGGAATGCCACCTTACAAAAAATGTCTTTTGAATTGAATTACTTTTTCTTTTTGGCCGTTTTCTCTCTGCAGACATTGTCAAACCTCAGAGAGTAAAAACTGCCATGTAAAGCTTTTTGAGAAGATAAGTCGTTTGGAGTCGGCATAAAGCTTTTAGGTTCAGACAACACTCACAACACAAATTGAGCATAAGTAAGAAGCTCGATCAAAGTTCTTTCATGGGCGAAATGGACTATTCGCTTTTTTTATTTTATTTTCTAAAAACCATTAAACTATAACGTGAAATAGTTCTATTTTGCAACTTTTTATTAATTTTTTATTATTTTGTATTGTTGACACTTGCTCTCAAATGAAAATCAATCATTTAAAGTATTATCATTTATGTGAAACAGAAAAGGAATAATAACTACATAAAAGTCATAAAAACATGCAAATAGCTAAAACTTTTCCTTCCTCATTAGTTTCTTGTGTTGATTTTTAAATTTTCAATGCTATCAGCGCCTTTACGTTGTATATCGCCAGCAGGTTGAAACAAAAGTTGAACGCAGATTCGTCACATAATATTATATAAGCTTGAAAGCGAAGATTATGCTTTACATGAGTTTAATTATACGCGATATTTTTGTTTTAGTTGTCTTTCCTGCAATGATCAATAATAAAAATGAGTGCACCAGATACTGATGTGAAATAATGCAATTTGATGCAATGACTGAAAGCATCTAAATTCAGCTACTGCTGCAGTTATTTAGTTTAGGAAAATAAAGTGTATAAGATGCACCAGGGTCACTTATTCCATCATTGAATTGAGAACTTGATGAAAATTTGTTGTATAATTTTTAATGAAATTTTTGCTAAAAAAGCAACAATCTGTCGATGATCTTAATTGATCTTAATGATATGCATCATGTGCGAATTTTTGACAAATCTCAAAATTTAATACAATAATTTGTTAATGCCAAAAATAAGTTACACAAATAGTATCATTTTCGGCGGTATTATAACACTTTTTGGCGGTACATATACTTAACCATGCTTGAAACAGAAAATACATATTTTAATTTTAAAGGTTAACTTTTGATCCAGAAATTAATGAAAAATTCACACACAAGAGTTTATGTTTTTTTGTTTTTTCTAAAAAAAATATAAATATGTAAAAAGCACACTTTTCATATTAAGGGCTTGTTAAAAATTTTTAGAATTTTTTCATCAATCATTTTATTACTTTTGTCGGTAGAATTGTTTGTTAAGTTGCTGAGGACTTTTGTTTGTTGAGTTGCTTTTATTGAAAGATGATTTTGCAGTACATGTTGGAAAGAAACTGTAATAATCTATGAAAACTAATTACAGTTTGAGTGATTTTGGGCGCAGAGCATTGTGCTTGCCTTTTATATTTTTTTTTTTTTTTTTTTTTGTATTTGATGTTTAATATTAGTATTATAAGAACATGTTCTTTTGAGATACAAAGGTGGTAGCTTAATAAATATATTCATATGTAGATTTAACAATTATTAATTATTATAACATTGTAATTTTAAATTAAGCAGTGGATTTATTAACTATATAAATGTAAAAATAACAAATATTAAAAAAAAAAATAATAAATTATAAGTAATAAGGTTAAATAATTAATATGAGGATAAACAGATGGAAAAGTAAGGAAAAAGAGCATAGAGACAGAGAACATAGAGACAGAAAAGATTAATGGTTTCTATCAATTTTAATTTTAGCACGCAGTTATTAAGTGAAGTGGTTAAATATGGCCTGCTTAAAGTCACCTTTTCCCTCCAAAGATTTAATAGTGTTAGGTAGGCTATTCCATAATCTAATGGCATTGATGAAAAATAACCTAGTAGAGTTTAAATAATACCATGTTGGTATTAAAAATATTTTCCTTCTTACCGACTGACAAAAATTGAGTTTTTCAAAAAGGTACCCAGGGGTTTTAGAGTAAATAAGGTTATGTAGGAATATGCAATTTCGTGCATTGAGATAGCTTATAATGTCACAACCAAGGATACTCTTTTTGAACAAAGTTATGTGATCAAATTTATGAACATTATACACATATCGCGTGGCGTGATTAAACGCAACTTGCAACTTGTGTTCTGAACGCGAGTCGAGTTTGCTGTATATAACTTCAAAATATGTTATGATGGGCATTATTAATTGCAACACAAGTTTAAGTCTGATGGCTACAGGAGTAAATTGAGCTGACATTTTGAGATTGCGTAGGATAAATAAAATGTTACGCACTACATTGTTAATGTGATCCGTACATGTTAGGGATGAGTTAATATGATAACCAAGACTTTTAATTTTGCTTACAAGTTTCAGTTTGTTATCTCCTATAAATAAGTCAGGTAGGTCATCAACAATAATTTTATACCTGCTAATAGGTAGCACGTAAGACTTAAGAGGGTTTAGTCTAAGACCGTTTTTTGTAGCCCAGTGGTTGATATCATGAAGATCCTCATTTATTCTGCAACACAAATCTTCCAAGAGACCAGTTCTGCGCGAAAGGTATAACTGGACATCATCTGCATAGGCGTGCATTGATGAATTTTTACAAGTTAAGAAAATATCATTTATGAAGATTGAAAAAAGTAGAGGGCCAAGAACCGACCCTTGAGGTACGCCACTGTATACCGGCTTAAATAGAGAGCACCTGCCACCAATGCATACTCTTTGCTTTCTGTTGGACAGGTAACATTGCATGAGTTCTACAGCGTCCCTTGAAAAGCCATACCAGCACTTTAGTTTTTGACATAGTAATGAGTGATTTACGGAGTCAAACGCTTTCGAGAAATCCAGCGTGCAGAGGAGAGTAGTGTGACCTTCATCATATGGTTTCCGAATGTCATCTAGGACTTTTAGTGTAGCTGTTGAGCAACTGTGCCCACATCGAAAGCCGGATTGCAATGGGGACAAAAGGTTATTAGAGCTTAAGAAATTTAAAATCTGTTCAGCCATTACAGCTTCACATATTTTTGATAGACTTGATAGTATGCTAATAGGCCTATAATCATTCGGTTCAGCCGCAGATGTTTTTTTCGCAACGGGCAATACTTTTGCAGTTTTCCACAGCTTCGGGAATGATGACGTTGTGAAACAATGATTAATTATGTGTGTTAGCGGACCAATAACATGTGGTAAAACAAGTTTGATGACTTTAATCGATATATTAATAATAATAATTCGATATAGTTAAAAAAAAAAACGAAATGGCCATTTTAGCCCTTGAAAGGACTTTGACCGAGTTTCTTATGATCAATTGTGTTGTGAAATGTTTGAACACAAATGATCGAGAACTGGACCTACATGTTTTATGCCGACTCCGAACGGCTTATGTTGCCAAGAAGCATTTCAGGGCAGGCTTTTACTCTCTGAAGTTTGCCATTGTCTGCAGAGAGGTGACGGCCGAAAAGAAAAATTAATTCAATTGAAAAAACAATCTGTGTCAGATGGGATTTGAACCTAGCTTCTATTGCATACACGCCACGCTCTTCAACCAATATGCCGTGGCATATGGAACGTATTTTTGAAGGCGAAAATAATGTTTAAAATGCATATGTGTAAAATTTCACTATTAACCTTCTATAGGATGTGGGGTGGTTGCAATAACGATCCTAAAAATGAAATAAATATACCAGTACAGTCCTCTTACGTACAGATCAGATATGACTTAACCCATTTCCAGCGGCTCCTTAACTAGGGGGCAAAAAGCGATGACACTTCGTCCAGTGTCTATATATAGCCCTAATATTTGTCTGTCAAAATTAAAAACCTTGGTAAAAGCTGGGCGAACTGGTGAATTTTTGCTGAATCCATTACCTTCACAGCTGTACCTGCCCAGTGAAAACGGCAAACGGACTTTAAATACTTTTCCAAATAAAATTTAAAGCTTATAATAATTGATATTAAAAGGAATTTTCGATATCGCGATATAAAATACTGTTTCGGAATTTAAAAAAAACTGTTAAGATTGGCTCCGTGGGCGGGCGTAAAATCTAGGTTAACGACCAAATCGACTCAAACCAAAAATAATGTAGTATGTTGTTAAAGGTCCAAGTAGAAAGATGATGTAATGATATTGGTCTAGAATGTTCACCTTTTTCTATTCAAGCCTCGCCTCAATAAGGGTGGAGTGTTGTAACAAAAATCTGAAACCCCCTAGATTAAAACGCGTGTGTTATACATATTCGGATATTGCTTTGAGTTTCTCAAACTAGGCACAAAAGTAGTAAAAATTTATTTTCTGATATAGAACAAAGAATAATCGTCCATAGTGTTTTTCTACTTTACAGCCACTGACCAATGGCTATGATAATGAAAGAGGCACCAGCGAAGGAAAGTTAAAGCCAGTACCAGGTGACAAGGTCGATTAATATACATAGGTGAAATCACATGAGAGAAAATCACTCTTTTTCGCCTTTGTTCGAACTGTCACAGTAGCTGTTAGCTAAAAATTGTGTGATTTAGGTTTTTTTTTTTCTTGATTTCCTTTCATTCATTCTGGCAGTTCGACCGAGCTGCCCTCAAGTGACTCAACCTATTTTAATCTACCTTGCCCGATGATGGCAGACGCAAAAGAGAGCAACCATAACTCTCTTTGAAGACCAAGCACTGGACAACCTGACGGCGCATATTGGGAAAAATATAGGAAAAACGCTCGCATCGCATGTTTTTCACGCTAGAATCTATATTATTAATGCTAAATACTTGAATTTTGGATATTGTTTACAAAATTCTTTATGGAAGAGACTGATATAACCGATGTTCATTCAAAGTTGAGGCATAAAAACTATTTTTATTAATTTTAAAGTCGCCATTTGTGAAAAATATTTCATGAAATTATATGGAAACAGTTTGTTTTTATATTGAGAACAGTTAAACTTCTATTTTTAGAAATTTAGCAGTAAGTAACGGTTATTAGAAGACTATATATTGTTAAATATATATATATAAAGCTTATGTGAAAAATTTGAGTTGATCGAGATCAGAGCTGGGTCGGAAAGTATTCATTACTTTTCAATTCCAATTCCTTGAAATTAAGAATTCCTCAGGAATGGAATTGGAAAAAAGTCGTCAGTTTCACTCCAGGAATTGTAATTGGTAATTGAACATCTCAATTCCTGAGGAATGGAATTGGTAAAAACCGTCAATTCTATTCCAGGAATTGTAATTGGTAATTAAACATCTCAATTCCTTAGGAATGGAATTGGAAAAAAGTCGTCAATTTCATTCCAGGAATTGTAATTGGTAATTGAACATCTCAATTCCTCAGGAATGGAATTGGAAAAATGGTCAATTTCATTACGGAATTGTAAATAGTAATTGAACATTTCAATTCCTCAGGAATGGAATTGGAAAAAAATGGTCAATTTCATTACGGAATTGTAAATGGTAATTGAATATTTCAATACCCCAGGAAATGGTAATTGAACATCTCAATTCCCCAAGAATTTAAATTTTCAATTCCATTACAGGAATTACAGGAATTGTAACTTGTTATTGAATTACAGTAATCTAAATTACACTTGTAATTGGATACTAGTAACCTCAATTACAATTGTAATTGGATTGCAGTTTTTCGTACTGGTACTGGTTTTTCGCATTAGCGGGTTAATTTTTTGACGAATTTTTTTTTTTTTTTTTGTATATTTTTAAACTTCATTCGCTATCGTATGACACGAGCTTTTTTTTTAATGTTTTTTATGAATTTTAAAGTCAATATTTTTTTCGAAAAAACACACTTTCAAATTTGGAACATCACCAAAAATTAAAATTGAATACGATAACCAATTTTGTTAAGATTTAAAAAAGTAATTTTTTTTTCCAGATCGAACAGTTTTTGCAACTCCCAGCGCTGCAACGACGAGGCCCCGTTTTTTTCTCTGCCGCCAGTTTGGAGCTCTATAAAACCATGTTGGAGTGAAAAATATATTTTTTTTGAATTTTTTTCTTGTAATTTGTAAATTTTGAAAAAATGTTTGTTTTTGACTGAGTTATGAATTTTTTAAAAAAGGTCTGTTTTCTCTTCCGCGAATGTCATGTTCCTCCTTAAGTAAAATTATACATGTATCAGTGTTTAATAATTATGTGTCTATGGTCTTAATTTTTAGGGATTCAAAAAATAAAGTTTGAATGATTTACATTGAATCAGTATTATAATAACAGAAATAATGTATTTTTTAACTCACATTATCATAATTAAATGTAGCAAGATATTATAATTAAAATTTCAATTTTATAAAATTTTCCATATCTGTTTCGAGAAAACGTCATAAAATAACCCTTTCTTATTTCAACATATTTCAACCTACAAAAATATAAGATGTCAGTTAAAATTGATTATATGTACATATACGGAAAAATCATTTTCCGTATTAAAAATTCCGAAAAAAAATTACTATATAATAAAAGAAATATATGCAAACTCGGAAAAATATAAACAAAATCGGACAAAATTTTTTCTGACATTTTAGTCAAATCCCTGATCGTCGGATTCAAGACTGAAAATCGTTACTAACCCCATTTGGTCCGATACCACATGGCAAACCTGTACTTCACCAGTAAATTTGGCGATCGTAAAAAATATCGTTTAACCGTTATATAAACGCCGTTATATAAATACCTGCCTTCTTCACTTCTTTATTACAAAAAAAGAGTGATTACTTCTACATATCATTGCTTCAATATAATTTTATATACATCTTTTTTTTTAATTGTCGGCCGTGGCATACTGGTTGAGGTGCGTTGCTTTTATGCAATAGAACCCAGGTTCGAATCCCATCTGACACAAAAAGTTTTTCAATTAAATTAATTTTTCTGTTCGGCCGTCACCTCTCTGCAGATAATAGCAAATCTCAGAGAGTAAAAACTGCCATGAAAAGCTTCTTGAGAGCACAAGCCGTTCGGAGTCGGCATAAAGCTTTTTGGTCCAGTTCTCGATCATTTGTGTTAAAAAATTTCACAACACGCACAACACAATTAATCATGAAAAACTCTGACAAAGTCCTTTCAATGGCTAAAATGGCCATTTCGTTTTTCGTCGTTCACAGCTTTAGCTTTGCATTGAAAATTCTTAAGCTCTCCCAACTACTCAAAAGTAAATTTGGTCTCATCTTTAAGGTGACAGTTTGAAGTTATCAGATCCAAAATATTTCGAGGAATCAGAAAGTTATAGCTCAATAAAAAAAAATAAATACGAGGAACTCGTATCTTATCAACAAAATGCAATTGGAAAAAAATTTCTATTGGAAAAGTAAGTCTAAAGTGCCTTTATTCTTATTCCATTCCTAAATAAAATTTCTGCAATCACTCGTACACAGTGGTGTAAACAACATTGTAGATAAAAAAAACCGTTTTAGAAGCTAAATTTTGGATGACCAAACAGACCAATCCTTGGGATCATATTACTTGGAAAGTGTGTTTTTCACATGTTGGACATATCCACATTACAAAGCGTAGCAAAAAAAGATAAGCCCCGTAACTTCGGAGTAACCCTGAATGCGAGGGTTTTGTCTATAATTATCCCAATGTGCGGCGTTTGATTTTTATAACTGCTGAAAGTGAGTCTACCACTATACAAAGTTGCCAGCCAAAATTCGGAACAATTCCCACGGAAATTATCTTTTCCCATAGTACCAAAAAGTAAATATCACCAAAATTACCACGGTCAAAATAAACAAAAAAATTCCAACCGCAATTAAAAAATACCACAAAAAATTCCACGGTAAAAATACCACGAAAAATCCCATATGCATTTAAAAATCCCAAAAAAATCCCATACGCATTAAAAAATACCACAATAATTAAAATTTTCGGAATATCTGGAGATGTTCAGAAAGCATTTTGTAATAAGAAATAAAAAAAGTACGAACAAGGTCGTGACACTTCGTTTACTAAAAAACAACAAATGATATAATAGTGGTATTCAATGAACTCCGTATTTATGATGTTCATAGCATCAGAGCGATATATTTACAGAAGCGTATTTTGCAACAACAAAAATTTAAGGAATTTTACAAAGGTAACTTATGACATGAAATCGTGGTGTAAACAGAGCATTGATTGCATATGAAGTTTTGCTTAATAAATGTGAAAAAAATCATTTCATTTTTTTTCATTCAAATCATGAAAAAAAATTCCCAAACTCCCACGGCAATTAAAAATACCACACTGAATTCCCACGCTAATTAAAAAATACAATGATGATTTAAAAAATAAATAAAAAATACCATGGGAATTCCCAAAAAAAAAAATTCCGAGGGGCAATTAAAAATTACCACGAATGGGATTTTTCCCACATAACTAGTAATCTTGCCACTATCTACTATACATGAAACGTCTTTATTTTCGGTCAAGATTATTCTAATTGTTATAATTTTTATAACTTCCCTTTCAGATTTATTTTCAACATTGACATTGACGGTTTCGAGCATTACTTCGAATTTAATTTTATTCCGGAAAAAATTTGGTTGGAAATTTACGATACTGAAATTTTTTTCTTTGAAAAAAAAATATTCGCGCTGAAATTTTTTTCTCTCAAACAAAAACAAAAGTTTTTTTTCTAACCTTGCACTTGGTATTGTGTTTCAAAAATTTTTTGAAATTGTTTTTGTATGTTTTATGTGTATTTTACATAAAATTTTTACATAAAAGTTTTAGAAATATTACTGTTTTTTACTTTACTGTATTTTAGTATGTTTTGTGAGTATTTTTACATAAAATTTTTAGAAATACTACTGTCCTTTACATCAATGAATATTTCCTGGTATCAAAAAAAAAAAAAAAAAAAAAAAATGTTTTTTATTAAATATATTTTAACTTGCACTTGTCATTGTGTCTTAAAAATTTTTTAAAATTATTTTAGTATCCTGTTCATGGTGGATTCATTTATCCGCTCTTTGGGTTTTTTTTTTGTAATATTTTTGAAATTAAATTTTCAATAATTGATAAGTTAATTCGATAAAAAACTTTAACAGGCTTTTTCAATATTACGACAGACAGCACATAATCATAATTTTTGCCAATCATTTAGTTCAAGTAATCACTTCACACTAGCATTTAAAACATTTTAATTTTTTTTAAACAATTAATATTAGTTCAAAATAAATATTTATTCAAAAATGTTTGTTTTTTATTAAGATACATTTTTTATTTCTATAATAATATTTTTTTCACATGCGCTGTCAACCCGTTTTAATGCACTAACCAATTAAAAAATAGTATCCAAATATATTTTGGCCGTAATTCAATCCTTGATATTACACACTACTTGGTAGCTAGTATTTATTCCGTTAGTTAAATATAAACTACTTCTTCTGCCGAGTTGTACAGGCATTTTATACAAAATTTAGTTTAGTTTTCCCCGTTTGGGCGCTCAAAACGAACGCATTCGTATTGTTTATGTTTTGGTTTGCTTTTATTTTTCCTTTTTTTGTTTGTTTTGTTCCACTTCGATCTATTACATTTTTATTACAACAACAATGAAAAATTTGAAAACAACCATCATCATAATCTTCATCTTCAGCAACACAATAACAACGACCACACAACTGATCATTTGAGCGCACTCGATCAATTCCAATTCCAATTTTATTTTTTTTTTTTTAACCGCTGAATACTGGCTATAAAATGCAACAAAACGCATGCGTAAACCTCAGCTTCACGTTGCGCTCTTAAAACATTTGAGAAGATGATCAGCGCTTACCACCTTCACTTTCGATGGCTCAATGTGGCCTAGACCAATGTTAGGAGAACGGGGCAAATTATCTTGAGTATTTTGAGTACTTGAAGATTGTCTTATTTTCTCTGAAGAGTTCGTTGGCGAATGCTTTGAAATGTTTTACTTATTATGTATGCTTTAAGCTTTCGCAGACATGATGTGGCTTAGTGCTATTATTTTAAGCTCTTTGATGTTTTCATAAGCTATGACTAGCATTGTCGTCTTGGTTTAATGAATTAATATCAATCTTTGAAAGACTTTTTTGAATGTTTAGGCTTATCCGTAGCTTAATTGGTTAGTAAGAATGTATCTTAGCTCACCAGAAAAAAATTTTTACTCTCAATTACAATGACATGACCTACTTTTTTTTCTGATAAAAAATTCATTTGCATAAAACAAAAAACGAAAAACACAAAATTTATCTCCATAAAGTGCCATCATTTAGAAGTGGGACAGCATTTAAATTAAATAAAATTTTAAAAAAGTATATAACTAATAATGATATTAAATGACAATTTCGCATTTATTTAATCTGTTACGAAAAACAAAAATTTGCAATAAATATAACGTTTAAATATAACAAATTTTAGTACCTACACTCTAATAAATTTTTGTCTAATTTTACGACATTTATGATAGGCAACTGATTTCCTATTTACAATCATATGTAAAATATATATTTCTTGTACAAATTTAACATAGAAAAGATTTAAATCTACACAAATTGCTTTTTTAACAAAAGGTATGTAATTAAAGGGTCCTCCAAATAACTTTTTTTTTTGAAAATGCAAAAAAAAAAACTACTGAATATTTTCTCAAATTTCTTTTTTTATTTGAATGTACAATCCTTCCGGTTAATAATGGAAAATAATTTCATTGAAATGGCTGCCTCGGCTGGCCATGCAGTAGCCTACACGATCGGTCCAATTTTTAAGCACAGTATCGATTGTGTGCAGCTGTACTTCACCAATGCCTTCACGAATATTGTCCTTTAAGGCGGTCTTCTCATTCAAAACCCGTTTTTGGACCCTTTTTAAAAAAATTTTTATTTGAAAACGCAAAGAATAATTGAAAACTTTTTTATTTATTGTATTACAAAAGGTTCAAAGTAAATAAAAAAATTTTTTTGCCTCGATACGTGGGCTGTTCAAAAAGTAATGAGACTTCAAAGTTGGTGGTGAAAAAAAAAGGTGTCGTCACGGCGGCCACGATTCCGGGTCTCCGGGGCGTCTGAAATGAAAAAAAAAACTGGGTTATAATCAGTATAGATGTAATTCTCGGGTGAACCTCAAGCTTAATTTTGGGGTTTTTTTTTGACAAAATGGCGGCCATTCAAAAAAAATATTTCAATTTCGGGTTTTTTTTTTGTAGTTTAGTGTAAAAAAAAAATAGTAAAAAATTTTTTAAAATTATGGTCGAGGTTCACCCGAGAATGGTGACAATTCTGCGTCGATTCCATTTTGTTTCATGAAAATCGGTTCAGTTGAACTGGAGATATCATGGCCGCCAGTTCGAAAAACGTGGGTTCGAGATAAACGCGTTTAAAGTTTGAAGTAATTTTTTTGGGGAAAAAAAAAAAAATCAAAAATGTTTAAATGCAGTTTTAAAGAGCTGACAATTTTTACTTACAAATATTAGTCGGCGATACCAGCTCCATACAGGCCACCTTCCTCTTTTTCGTAGAAACTGCTTTCTGCTGCCCTCTCTGCTCTGCGAGCCGTTCTGCCAGCTTTTGATGATGCTGCAGCTCGAGTCTCTGATCGGTTCAATCTGTCTTCATTGCGAGATAGTGCGTATTCGTATGCGTTTTTGCCAATCGCAATACCCATCAAACCAATAATTTTAAGTATGGGTATAAAACCGTCGTTGAAGAGGCACGTTGCAATGAAATTGGCCACTTCGATGGTGCGTGCGCCTGAGTTGATGTGTTTGGGCGAAAGTGACCAAAGAACAGAATTGTAGGACTTATTGGAATTCTGAGTTTCAGATCCAAGGCATCTTTCAAGCAAATTATCAGCCGACAGCGCTTCGTAAGCTGGTTTTATTACCTCCATCACCTTCTTGTCCATCAGACCTTGCTTCACAAAAAAGGCTGTATCTTCTAAAGTATTTCGAATTTCTAAAAATACTTTTAGGGGCATATTCACAACTACCCAAGCTATAAATAAATGCAAAAAAAAAGTTGAAAAAAAAAGTTGCTCAATGAGAAGACCCCCTTAAAGCGTCAATTGTCTCTGGCTTGTCGGCGTAACACTTATCTTTGAGGGCACCCCACAAATAATAGTCCAACGGTGTCAAATCGCAGCTCCAAAGTGACCAAACGACATCAGCTCTGCGGCTGATAATGGGATCTTCAAAAACAGGGCGCAAAACATCGAGTGTAGCCTCGGCTGTGTGGCACGTAGCGCCGTCCTGTTGAAATCAAATGTTGCCAATATCCTCCTCTTCATTTTTTGTGAACAAAAATTCGTTCAACATGGCCCGATAACGATGGCCATTGACTGTAACGGCCACTCCTTGCTCATTTTCGAAGAAAAATGGCCCAATTATGCCTCTGGACCAAAATCCGCACCAAACAGTGACTCGTTTTGGGTGCATCGGCTTTTCAATGTATGCGTGCGGGTTTTCTGTGCCCCAAATGCGAATTTTGCTTGTTTACATACCCGCCAAGATCAAAATGAGCTTCATCTGAAAAGATGATTTTTTTGGCAAAATCGCATCTTCTGTAAGTCGATCGCAGGCCCACTCAGCGAAGCGAAAACGCATTGGATGGTCAGTTGGCTTCAACTCCTGAACCAATTGGACTTTGTATGGCGTCATACCAAGGTCTTTATGCAAAATTCGTCTCAATGATGTCTCCGAAATGTTCAATTGTTGAGAACGACGGTGAATTGATGTTGATGCCGCTTCACGCACACTTTCTGCCACAGCAGTAATATTCTCGGGTGAACGCACTGTTTTTGGCTTTTCACGCTTTGGTTTATCGATGTGGATGCCAGTTTCTTTAACTTTTTTCACAAGATAACGAACATACGGTGCTGACGGTGCTTATGTTCTTCCAAAATCCGTACGCAATTTTCGCACATATTCTGCAACATTACCATGATTTTCAAAGTAATGTCGCAATATTTCCCAGCGTTGTTAAAGCGTATACACAACCATATTCGTTCAGCGGAAGGATAAAACTAATTATCTGTCAAATCAGACATGTGCTAAGTGTTACCATTCACGAAATAAGCACTAGTTGAAAAAAAAAACGTAAGATGGCGGACCCTTTATACATACAATTTATTCATAAAGTTTTATACCTAAAGCTTTTGGTATTAAATTTGCACACGTTTTGTTGAATTTTGCATACAACATGCTATTTAAAGTTACACACTTTTTTTTTAATTTTACACACAAAACTTACACACTTTCTGTTGAATCATTACGAATTAAGCCTTGTTTTGAGCACTGCCCACTAGGGTGGTATTTTGAGTTATACGGTATTGATATTCGGTACCCGGGCATAACACCCACAGACATAATTCCCAAAATCGATTTCGGGGCTATGACCGCAAAATTTTCCGGCCATAACAGCCAAACTGGTTTTGGGGACTATGACCGCCCTGCAAGTGATTATAACACCTGTTATGGAACATGTCCGTTTTTCAAGAAATAGCTAATAATTTCCCTTGTACGATATGTCTCCTTTTTGTTTGTACGGAGCTTTAATTGGGAATTATGTCACAAACTGTTTGGGTCTTATGACCTTTTGCAGAAATGGTTATAATCCCCAGAATCGTTTTGGGTGTTATGATCTCAAGTTAAGCGGACATAATCCCCAAAATTTATTTGGGAATTATGTCCTTGGGGATTATGTCACAGCACCTTGTTATTCAGTAAACCTTCAATTTTTGTTTTGTTTCGAGAGATTGAACAAAATGTATGTGAATTAATTTAGAAGTTGCTGAAAATTGCTGAATATCAAAGAATCCGAATGAGGAAATGAGTATAAAAATTGACTTCAAAAGTCATTTCAGTAACTTAAATTACTTGAGTTCTTAAGCTTTAAAATACTAAAATACCAGTCAAAGTTTTTTTTACAAATCCTTCTCTAACAACAAGTCGGGGTACATTGACACCGCTTGATGTACTATCATCCTGTAAATAATTAAAAAAAAAATACCATTTTACTGTTATTTTATGTCACTATTAAATATGGCATTTTAACCCGGATGAGTCTAGCGCACAGTGTAACGAGTGTGGCAAAAAATAGCTTACGAAAAAAGTCATAAATTTGTAATTGTAAATATGCAGAATCATAGTTTGAAGTATTAATATTATGAATGTAAAAGTTTTTTGAGATATTTTTTCTGTTACGGATATTCCACTTGCAAATTGAAAGTTGACTTGAAAATATGATAAAAATTTGTTTACACTTTGACATTGCATATTTTTTATAATGGCGTAAATTTTAGTATAAAAAATATGCAAACAATTAATTTGTATACACACAGAGAATTATATCCACTGTCGCAACCGAATTGGTGCCCTACCGACTTAGTCGATTGTTGAGTACTTTTAAAAAGTAATCAACACAACTACGTAGTTTCCCATAGCCTTGACTGTGGCAATCCGTTGTAAGCACTGCGCTCACGGTTTTCTGAACGAACCTCTTCATCCTTTCAACTTCCATTCAGTTAAATTAACGATCTTGTTTATTGTTTTAACCTTAACTCAATTGTGTGAACGGAGAAGTAAGTCATTTTAACCTACATTCGATTGTATGAATGGACATGTTATCCGTTTTGACTCCCACTCGATTGTATGAACCGACCTGCCAATTATTTTGACTAAAATTTGGTTATTTTGACTAACCCATTGATCGTTTCGACCTACACATGATTATTGACTGTAGATCATTTTGTAGGTTAAGCAATCTACACACAGTATTTCACAGTAATCATTTTTCTAAAAATAAAATCACACTAAAATAAAACACTGATGCAATAATAAATGCGTTAATGAAGTCAACCATCTACACAAGAAAATTAATTATTACCCAGGGCGCAGACGTGACTATCCTCATTTTTGAATTTTGAGATAGTGCCTCAGACATATAAAAAAATAAATAGTCCCAAACAGCGAATGTATTGCCATTAAAACATAAGGAAATATTTTAAGTGTGAAAATAGTTAATGGTTTCCACATTAAGAACTAAAAGGGTTTCAACTTTTTTTATTCGATAAGCAAAAAAATTAGTATCAAAGAATGAAGTCTCCAGTAATTGATAACAAATTAAATACGGGGCGCCAGAAGTTACTATATGTTGTACTAAACCAAACATCGGTTCGTCATTGTCATATAAAGCAACCATAAACCATAAAATCCATTCATTACTTTTGAAGATATTTTTTATAAAAATTTTTCATGTTTCAGTTACTTCGTAAAAGAGTGAACCATCAAGTGTACATTATACGTATAATGCATAGTGTGTAAAATAAAAATCGCGCGGTTTTTTATAAAAATTTTTCGTGTTTTGGTTATTTCGCAAAGGGGTGAACCGTCAAGTGTGCCTAATATGTAATATGTGTTATCTTCAAAAGTAATGCACAGAATTTTATAGTTAATAACACTTTTTATGGTTGATAAAACAAACACTTTCAAATCGCGGTGCCCAGGAAATTGTAATCGTGCCGAGTTCCTGAATGCATTTATGCAAAGCATCAGTGACCTTTTTCTTTGAATTCGTGCTTAGCAGATTCACCGAAACTGCGAAACTAAAACGTGCTTAAAAATAATAACCTAGTTGCGCAGTTTTGGTGAATCAACTAAGCACCAATTAATAGAAAGTCAATAAATCTTTGCATAAATGCATTAAGGAACTCAGCCTTTTTTTATGCATATGTAGATAGAAAGCAATTTTATTTAACTTACCTAATGATTGTTCCTCTTACAAGTTATTCAAAAAAACGACACTACAAAAACTCCATCCGGACACGTTAACAACTTTGAGAAATGAAATGCAAGCGTCTTGCGATTAAGGTCGGCTTACACAACTTCGTGTTTTTGAACGTATGTCTGTTTCACTCGCTAAGTCGGATGGTTTGACAAACTTGCAGTTGCAAGGTTGGCTGTTGAGATTGACGCAACTAAAGGGTGTGATTGATTTAATAAAATTCAAAACTCGATTGAAGCGTAAAAATAATGCTATTGACATAACTTACAATGTGGTTGTTACAATGACTAGTATTGTTCGCTTGTCTGCAATAGCTTCAGTTAGTTATTTCAGACACATTACGTTCCTTGTAGTGGCAAGGAGAGTTGAAATAAATACATTTACGCGGTTCAAGCAACTAACATGCCATATTTTCATTTCAACTGAAGAAACATTTGGAAATGAGCGGGTTGCGAAGGAACGATCATTCGCGCCAACTAACAATCAATTGTGCTTATTTCATTCGAGTTACATTAACCAAATATCAGTTGTAGCAATTTTCTTCCGATTACCGCAAATAATATTCATTTCCCGCAACCTTATGCCTATAAATTAATTTTCTGAGTGTACTTTTAATATGTTTTATTAAAAAATATTTTATTAAAATCAAACATAAAAAAATTGTGTGCAACTTAGGAGAAGCCTTAGAAATCTGACAAAAATTAAAGCTTCGAGATAGAATTAAAAAACAAGTTGTTTTTTCTTAAACTATACACTTCCTCAACACATTGCCAAAATTATGTTTGCCGAAATTTAGCAATAACGACTTTACGCCCACTTTTCTGGAGCTTGTTTTGCCAAAAATGAGCAATTTTATATGGAAAAAACAACTTTTTCGCGAAAAATAAAAAAAAGTGTTTTTTTCTTAGTTTTAATATGTCTAATATCAACACTTCCTTGACACGTTCCCAAAATTTTTTTGCCAAAACTCAATAATACCGACTTTACGCTCACTTTTCTGCAGCATGTTTTGGCGATAACATAAGCGAGCAATTTTGTATGAAAAAATAAAATATAATTTTACAAACTTTAAAACAAAATAAAATTATTTTTTTAATATAACTTTTAAATTTAGTTAGGTATGCATTGAAACGTAATGACATCTATTTTTACTCGATGCTCCCACCTACCACCCTAAGGGGAGCATTTGCGACTACCACCACCCATACAAGTTTTTTCTCGTCCCAGCACGAGAAATCACCACCCGCTTTATTGTCCTCTTAGTGTAAAAAAGCATAAAAAATAGACAAAAAAAAATCAATTAAAACATGGCATGGCAGAGAAATAGAAAAATATATATTGCCAAAAGAGAGAGAGAGAGAGAAATAGAGGAGGCCAATACACAAATAGAATTTTCTAGTGATGGAAGCTCATTCAGTGATTAGTTTTTATGTATTACCACCAATAATAGCAATATTTAAATTTTATTTTAATTTGAATTTGTTATAAAATTGTATTCAAAAGGTATGCGTTTAAAAAATATCGTAAAATTAATTTGTTAAAACAGCCTTATTGTTTGAATAGGTCTAAATCTAAAACTCAAAGAAAGACTTCAAAGGAATTCTGTGTACCAAATTTTATTGATCTAGGATAATTTTTTGGGTAAATATACAAGAAGGTGGGCGTGCTCTTCGGCCGATTTGGTTCATTTTTACACAGACTATTTATAGCTACAAAAGAACTATGAATAACAAATTTTAGTGTTCTGAAATAATTTTTTGGGTAAATATACCATATGACCGATTTCGGTTATATGGAAGGTGAGCTTGTTAGTCGGCCGATTCGGTTAATTTTCAAGTTAACTTTATATAATTACAAAAGAACTATGTGTACCAATTTTATTAATCTAGAATAATTTTTAGGGGAACTTTTGCAGACTACCGATATCAGTTATATGGGAGGTGGGCGTGTTAGTCGGTCGATTTGGTTAATTTTTACACTACTTATTTATAAATAGAAAGAAACTATGTGTACCAAATTTTATTGATCTAGGATAATTTTTTGGGGAACAATTCCAGATTACCGATTTTGGTTATATGCCAGTCATTTAATTTAATCAAAATTTTAATCAAATTAAATAAAAAATAAAAATGTTCGAGAATACCTATTATATGTAAAATCAGTGTAATAATGTTCGCAGTATGACACAACCATTATAAAAATGCATTTTTTACACAAATGTTTTACGAAAGGTACACAAATATGTAATTTTACATAAAAAATTCACTAGTGTTCGACCGAATATTCGACTTTGGCTTCGGTATTTGGCATAATCGACCGATTTTTTTAACCCTCGACTTCTGCCCAAAATAGCCGAATATGTTTGCCGAATGATTTTGCTATCATGACCATAGCTGGGCATTATGCGATTACAATTACTTTCCGATTACAATTACAGTAATCGTATTCTATAAAAATTAACGATTACGATCACTGTAATTATAAGGTTAAATAGTATTATTTCAGTTACTGTAATCACACTGATTACAATAATGATTACTGTAATTGTAATACAAATATCTCTTGATTACAATTACAGTAATTGTTATAAATAAAAAAATACAGTTAGGATTATTGTTATCGTTATGAATTATTGTTATTTTATTACTTACTGCATAAATGATGGGGTCTCAAAAAAAAAATTATCTTAGGACTCAGACAAGTTTTTTACAAATTCTGTAATCGTAATGAAGAAATATTTTGGTTACGGCTACAATAATTCTAATTGTAGTTTTTTTTAATACCGATTGCTGTAATTGTAATAAAATATATCTCTATTACGACTACACTAATAGTAATCCCTATTTTTTTTAATATTACGATTACAATTTGAAGTTGTAATTAACATGTGATCAATTACGAAAGTTATCGAGATGCTACTTTCAATCAGTTGTGGAGAGATTGGCTCCAATGAGCTTAACTTGAACTCTTTAGTATATATTTCTAAAGCTGCATGCCTCATTCAGGACACTTGTCAGGCAAATTTTGGATTTTTCACCATCTTTTTTTTTCTCGCTCATTTTTTTTGTCCACAGTATGTGGGATAAGTTTTCTACTTGGTAAGGCTGAAGACAACATTTTTTTTTGTTTTCTGGTCAAAACCTGTTTCTACCTGTTGCCGGAATTGTTTTCCGCTTTGAATCGTGAACATAATTTGTCGGTTGCATTGATGTGTTTGGTTGAAAGATGGATTTAAAGATCTAAGAGATGGCTGCGTTTTCGTTGCCATGGTGTGGAAGGTAAATTCAGACTATCTGAGACTCGAGTGGAGAGAAAGTTTGTCTGGAAAAGTGGTACGAGTTGAATGATTCTGAGTGGCTTTCCGTGGTTAATAATAGAAAAAACTTTGTTATAATAAAATGTGAAAATTGAGTAAGTGTGCAAGCTTGTACCGAGACAGCACATCGTGGGATTTAGGACAATTCAGGATAGGATACTGAGTGCCCGAGTGAGTGAGAATGAACTGGAGAACTCGTCAAATGTTGCATTTCA
Source organism: Coremacera marginata (assembly GCA_914767935.1). Lineage (NCBI taxonomy): Eukaryota > Metazoa > Arthropoda > Insecta > Diptera > Sciomyzidae > Coremacera > Coremacera marginata. Next base: position 210,169,165 of record OU612043.1, on the reverse strand, counting down.
AGGGGGTATTTTTCAGTAATAACCGCAGTACTGCGTGATATTTTTTCTTTTTTGAAACTTCATCATCCTAGTAATTTTAAGCGAGTGTAATTCTTCAATCAATCAATTAATCAAACTGTTTCTGAATATAACTGAGTTGACAGACAAACAGATAGACAAAAAAAAATATTTCATGTACACTAAGGTTGCTAACATACTGAACGCCGGTTCGGACAGACAGGCAGATCAGATCAGAAAATACATTAGAACAAAAGAGATGCATGACTTGGTTTCTATATTGCTCGAATGTGAAATCTGCCCGCCTGTCTGAATCAGCGTTCACTATGCTCGCAACCTAAGGGAGAAAATATTACTTTTATCCAAAAAGTTTTTAATTTATCCAAAAACAATGTTGTTTTTGAACCATTACAACATGTACAACATGTACATATTAAAATTCACTTAAATACGCTCCTTATTTAAATCATGCACGCTTATTTTGAATTTAATTTGAAATAAAATATTAACGTATTTAAACAGAATTAAAAAGAAAATTAAACTTTTAAAAAAATGGTCATCTCAGTCCTTGAAAGGGCTTTGACCGAGCTTCTTATGATCAATTGTGTTGTGTGTGATGTGAAATGTTTGCACACAAATGATCAAGGACTGGACCTACATGTTTTACGCCGACTCCGAACTGCTTATGTTCTCAAGAAGCTTTTCATGGCAGTTTTTACTCTATGGGGTTTGCCATTGTCCGCAGAGAGGTGACGGCCGAACAGAAAAATTAATTCAGTCGAAAAAAATTTTCTGTGTCAGATGGAGGATTCGAACCTGGGTTCTCTGGCGTAAGAGTCACACACTCTACCCACTACGCCACGGCCGCCACCGCTTCTTATTAAAATTGTTTTAAATAATTAATATTTGACTAAATGTGATCGTATTTAAATTTGACCGTGTCAACTGTGCGACTTGAACCTGGACTGCTTCGTTAAGAAGTCAAGCACCTTAACCAGTACGCCACGATGCCATAAATTGAAGGAAAATTTGGAAGGAAATAAAAACTAATTTTAGAACGAAAACGAAATTAGAAAATTTTTAAAACAAAACAAAAAAAAAAAAACACAGGTGCGTCGTTGGACATACGAGAGAAGCGAAGCTTTTTCGCAGTTACATAGATTTGATAGCTTAATAATATTTTCTTTTTAATAAATTAATTTTTAAATTCAAAAATTTAAAATAACATAAAATTAATTACATATATACAGAAAACATATTTACGGCTTATTTTTTATTGTTGAATGTGAAATTTCCACGCCAATTACATATACAGGCATATAATGCCAGCGACTCTCCATTTTAACTCTCCACACATGGTTGTGAACTTGGCTGCACTGAACAAATTTTTTCCTTTAACTACGCAGTTGCGAAAAATCTGTCGAAAATTTTTTAGATTTCACTCCAAGCAAATCACAGAACGAGGAGTAAAAAACTTCGCTACAAAAATATATATTAAAGAACGCACACGAAACAAAATTTAACTTAAAACATAGAGTGTAAATTATTATCTAGAGATTGCATCAACTCTGCTAAATCTCTGGCATGTGTTAACAGAGTTATTTCACTTAAAAACACAAAGAAAAAAAACTCTGTTAACCTCTGTTAACACATGCCAGAAAATCGAGTCGAGCAGAGTTGATGCAATCTCTAGATAATAATTTATACTCTATGCTTAAAAAAGCACTTGTCAACGCACTTATGGGCATTGCTAATATTTTTCGTACCAACAACACCACAAACGCATTCACAATACAAACACACCGATGCTGGTGACACCTTGTGGCAAATAATAGCAAATATTTGTAGCATAGCAAATACACAATCCTCTATCTATTGATAGATGGTGACGATCTACTGCAGCATAGCTTCTGTTAGAACTAATATTAAATTAACAACTGTATCTCACAAGACTTTGTGGCTTAGTGGGTAGAGTGCTGGATTATCACTTAAGAGGACACGGGTTCGATCCCCACGTGAACCGAAACATATGTTTAGTATTTAATATTAAAGTATTAAATTTTGTTGTTGTAATAAGCGCTAACAACAAAGGAACCATCAAAATTCCAAGAAAAAATCTGTCGAAAATTTTTCAGATTTCACTCTAAGCAAATCACAGAACGAGGAGTAAAAAGCTTCGCTTCAAAAAAACGAAACACAATACGCCAGCCGCGGTTTTGAACCTGGGTTTCCTCGCTTACAAAAAAAGGCCCTTAGTCAGTATGCCATAACTTTATTGAAAAATTTGGTTTTTAATAACTAAAAACACCAAGTTTAGATAAACTCAAAAAAGTAAAATTAAATTTAAATACGCAAAAAGACGTGTTGTACGGAAAATATTTGATTTTTAAATATGAAAATTTTTAAATACAATTTATGCACGGGCGCAGATAGTTTTAATATTTGTTATTTAACTTATTGTACAAGTTTTTTCTGTAACAGTTTTATATACATATCATATGTAACACATGTACATATACATATGTATAGATTTGCATAAAGAGAAAAAAAGAAAGAGAAAGTGAGGAAATTTAAGGTAAGAATTTAATTTTTTTTTATCTAACAAAATTTGTTTTGGATCACCTCATTTTCTCCTGGAATACAACTTGCGCTTAAGTATTTCTGAAATTTACTTAAAAATGTTTAAGATGTAGGAATATTGTAGTCATTTATGTAATATTTAGAGGACTCTATAGCATGTTTCTTTCGATAAAACATAAGCTTCACTCGAAGCTACATGATAATCCGTAAAACTAATTATTTATATAAAAAAAAAAAAAATTAAGAATTTAATGACAGCAGAAATATGCAGAGCACATTACATGTTCAGAAGTTTTGCTACTTCTTTCGTTTACTTCTATGAACAAGCATTTGTTGTATATACATTATTGTTTTCTTTTTTTTTGTTGTATCAGAATTCAGCTAAGTAGAGCATATTTTTCTTATTTCTGCTCTATACTAACTTTTTCTATTAGTTTTGCCAAGCTTTCAGAAAACTGGATTAAAATGCTATTAATGTTTTTTTTTTTTTTTGTAATTTTAGTTGACGCGAACTTAAGTAACTGAGGATAGAAAGTTTTTTGAAAACTTTTTTTTAGGTTTTTGCTATTGCTGTATTCTCGTGTAGTATGAACTGCATCTCTAATGATGCCATTCTTCCGCCTTATTTCTTTGACAGATGATAGTCGTTACTATGCCTGAAGCATGTACACTCAAAGAAAAAACCGTAACAGAAACTTTTAGTAACCTCTAACTGACAAAAACTTTGTTAACTCAACCTAAGAATTTGTCAATACGAAAAATATTATTCGTATAGATAAACCATGTATTTCAAACACCTTTTCAACAAACAGAAAAAACATCAGTATACTAAGAACTAATATTTGAGTTCAAAGATGTAAGTTAAATGTTCATTTTGAACATAATAATTCAAAACAGTAGCAATAAAATAACTTAAATTTAAAATTATTTCTTATAAAAGTTGTATGCCAAAAAAGTTATATTGTAAGCTATGCATTATAACTTCCCAGTAAGCCAAACTCGTTTCGAATGTGGATATTTTATTTGTTAACGAATTCCGTAAACGATTCGATTTCGAATCCGTAATAGGAAGCAAGCCAAAATTTATATATTTACCGTTAATAACAAATAAAAGGAAACGTAATTGAATCGTAAGTTTTTTAGAAAAGAATTGATAATAAATCGTAAATGTAAAAAGAGGATTCGTTAAAGAATCGTAAATATTGACAAAATTAATCAAATGGTAAATTATCAAAATATAAGATATTTCTTATGTTTATTGAATCACATTACAAAGTTCAAAATATCTTTGTTGCGGCTAGATGCAACGCAATATCCGCGGCAGGACTTATCTTTAAAATAATAAATAAAACTAGCGTTAGAACTAATTAATCTTTATTAAATTAATATCGGCTCTAAGTTTAAAAAAATTTTCCATGTGTTTTTAATTTGTGCATTCTTGGCAATGTTGCATTTTTAGCAGTGTTGCCAAAAGGGCCAAAATATGAGTACACCGAGAAAAAAGCTTATGTTAATTGAAAAAACCTAGTATAATTTATAAGATGGCTTTGGCAGTTTTCAGCCATCCAAGTACTTTATCAAAACGCCTAAGTTTTACATGTTGACTTGCCAATTTTTATTGGGTGATAATTAACCAAGTATTTGGTAATTTTTTATACACTACTTTAAAAAAAAAAAAAAAATTGAATTTCAAAAATATAACTATTTATAACTTATAAAATAATATAAATATAAAATAATAACTTTTTTCGGGTTTTGGCTTTTTTTATTTTCCTTTTTTTTTAAGCTGCCGCCTCTTGTTCTGTGTTTTGCTTGGCTAAAATCGACAACAACACACATTTTTCTTTTATCAACACACCGTTTTTTTCTTAGAAATTAATGACTTTCTCGGCATTTCTTGCTGCTTGACGTCTATTATAACAGGAACATTAAATTAAATTAATGGCTGTATTTTGTCAAACGCAAGCGATCACGTCAGCTGGGGTTTTATTGTCTGGCAATTCCGTTTGCATATGAAATAAAACAAACTCAGAAACTTATTGCCAGACAAAGAAACCCCAAGTAACGTGATCGCTTGCGTTTTACAAAATACGACCATAAATTAAATATCACATACAAAAATTTTACCTACGCATGCCGTTGAGATTCGAACCCACACCAACCGATACCACTGGGTATGAAGGCACTACGCTACGCATTGAGCCAAACTCCTTCGTTACGAGGAGTGATTTATTCAATATTAATAACAACTGAAGCTATGCTGCAGCTATCAACAGAATACTGCGACGTACTTACTTACTTACTTACTTAGGTGGCCGTAACAATCCATGTCCGGGTTTCGGCCGACCTCAACAGCTCTCGCCAGGCGCCTCTGCTTTGCGCGCGCCTTCTCCAATCGGATACCAAGTGCGGTTAGGGCTTCCTCAGCCTGGTCCATCCATCGGAGGCATGGTCTCCCTCGTCGTCGTTGACCAGCGACCCTCGCCTCGAGCACCTTTTTCGCTGGAGCTTCGTCGTCCATACGATGGACATGACCCAGCCAGTGTAGTCGCTGCATAGTTATACGCCGAACTACGTCATAGTCTTCGTAGAGTTCATACAGCTTGTGGTTCATTCGGATGCGATAGTCATCGCCGACTCGAACAGTACCGAAGATTTTGCGAAGACCTTTTCTCTCGATCACCCCCAGAGCGGCTGCGTCAGTTTGCGAAACTACCCATGCCTCAGCGCCATAAAGCAGCACAGGTAGAACGAGCGTCTTGTAGAGTGTTAGTTTTGTCGATCGAGAGAGGGCTCTGGAACTTAGTTGATTACTGAGCCCGTAGTAGCAATTATTGTCTTCGCTTTATCTCCAGGCTGATTTCGTTGTTGGTATTAATGGCGGTGCCAAGGTAAACGAACTCCTTGACTATTTCAAAGTTATAGCTGACGGATGAAACGTGGGAGTCTAAACGCCGCGCTCCCTTGTTTGTAGACAGCATATACTTTGTTTTACCCTCATTTATCGTCAAACCCACTTTGGCTGATTCCTTTTCGATAGCGGCGAAAGCAGCGGTAACATCTCTCTTGGTTCTGCCAACAATATCAATATCATCAGCGTACGCAAGGAGCTGGACACCTTTATAGAAAAACTGCGACGTACTGCATCTGTTAATTCAGCGTCTGTTAACATCTGTGAATCAAAGATTTTTTATTTTGGCAGGGTATCGAAGTATGTGCTTTCAAAGCAATGTATTAAACAATAAATTGCTTAGGTGAATTAACGTAGCTGCAGTTATGTCAGCAAACAGTAGCAAGTCTGCTTGGATCAGTTGGAAGAGCTATGGACTGGCACCAAAAGTTCCAGGTTCGATTCCACACGGTGCGCAAAGAAATTTTTTTTCTTTTGTTCTTTTCTTTTTGTTAAAAAAATATAATAAAATTTACTGGCGTGAATATTAAAGTGTGTTTTTTAATTTACTTTATGTTATTTTTGAATTTAAAAGTGGTTTTATTACAAAGAAAACCATTAAATTATCAAATCTATCCTTCTCGTGTGTCTAATGACGCAGATGTGTTCTTTTTTTGCAGAAAATAGCTCAAAACTATGCTTAAGCCATTCAATATAGTTGTTTTTTAATTTTGTATATTTGGATTTTGGGCTTAGGTGAATCAAATATTTTTTTTTGGCAAGGTATCGAAGTATGTGCTTTCAAAGCAATGTATTAAGCAATAAATTGCTTAGGTGAATAAGCATAAGTTTCTAATTCCCATACAATTCTCTTCACCCAAGCCGACTTAGGTGATTTACCTATAGCTTTTTTTCTCGGTGTAGAGCAGTGTAATTATAACTACTCATTAGTTGATTAAAAACCTCAAAATTTAATTGTTTTTGTAATTTTGCTAACATTAAAGATTGTTTGTAAATATAAATAAAAATAAAATACTAGTGAAACTCTAATAAGCAAAACAATATTTTTTCTAGCACTCGAAACGAATTCGAGAAAATGGCAATTTGCGAACCCAACATTTTTTTTGTTAGACGTTGTGTCATGCGTTAAAATAAAAGATATAAAAAAACCATTAAATAATATAATAGATGGCATACATTTTCACGAAATTTTTTTATACAAAAATAAAAAAAAAAAATTAATAAAAGCAATTATTTACTTAATCGACGTATTCAAAATACCCTGGTTATAAAAAAATATTTTTTTTTAAAAAAATTTATTGTTATTCATTTTTATACAATGATAATTTTCAGTATGATAAGTCCGTTATGCACTCGAAGCGACTCGATGCACTCGAAGCGATCGAGAAAATGCAAATTAGCGAATCTGAGCATTTTTCGGGAAGAATTTTTTCATAAATGCACAATGAAGGCGGCCTTTTTATATGGATATTTTTTAAAAAAGAATTTTTGTTTTAAAAAATATATTTTTTTTCAATTTTATATGAAAATATTCTAAAAAAGTTTTTTTGGGGTATGTAGAAAAACCCTAACCGAAAAATGCTCGGATTCACTAATTTGCATTTTCTCGAAATTGCTTCGAGTGCATAACGGATTTATCAATGTGAAAAATTAAATAAAAAGATTTCTTACTTACTTACTAGCAAACATCATTTAAGTGAATCATTTTTTTTTTTCATAAATTGTATATGAAATACACCTATATTTATACCTATTTGTTCATATCTATACACCCGATTTTATTTATTATATTAAAATTTTTACACATAATTTTTCAAGATTTTCATATGAAAAAGTCTATCTGAAAAATTTTCAGATTCGCTAATATGCATTTTTTGTGTTTTTATTATGTTATTTTTTTTTAAAAGTCTTTTTTATTAACATCTATTGTTTATACACTATTGAAGTAAATAACATTTTTTTTATAAATTTTATGTGAAAAAATTATAGCGAAAAATTGTAGCGAATCTGAGATCTAGTATTCGTCTCGAATTCGAAACTAATCCGTTAACGTTTTGGTGTTTATTAGGGTATTGCCTAATATTGCAATACATAAACAAAACCAAAAGCAAAAACAAAACTAACAAATTAAATAAATTAAGTTCAACCTTTGATGTATGCCATATCTGCTTATATTTATTAGTAATAATTTTACTTGGATGCATCTTTCTACAGCTACTTAATCGTTGTAGGGTAAGAGTTGCTCAACTATCTAAATGTTGTCTATGGCTAACACAGATTCTCTTAATTGCCCAAGCTGCAGATTGCTCATGACACCGATTTAGTGACGACAGTTAAAAAATCATCTTGCTGTTTAGTGTTAATGTCTTCTTTCTCAATAAAGTGGCTTTTGATACACCGCTCAAGCAAATCGGATTGTGTCGGCCAAGCTGAAATTAGCTGTACCAACTTCTTAGTAGTTGATGGGAAAATAAAACAGAAGCAAAGCTCATTTTCATATTTTCTCTGCCATAAATCAATAAATTTTATACAGCTATTTATGAAAGTCTTGTTACATAAATTTTTTTTTTGACTTTCTGCAAAAACACAAACTTCACCCAGCAATGTTAATTTTCAGCCAAGTGAATTTTTTTCTTTTCTGATAAATAAAAGAAAAACTAAAACGAGATATCGCATCAGCATTTGTAATCAGATAAATCCAGTCTGATTCTAGTAATCTTAAATGATGGATTCTTGTGCGAACAACAAACAACAAGACTAATAATGGTCTATGGTCAATGACTACACCCAGAGAAAAAAATCTTAAAACCAAAGAAAATGCATTTTGCCACAAAGACTTTTATTGGTTAGATTGTGCCCAAAGACAAAACATCGTTATGGCAAAGACACAAAGATTGTTAGATTCCCAAAAACAATGTACTTTGAATCAAAAACTTAAATTCTTGTGGCAAAAGACGTACGTCTTTAGAAAAGCATGGAAAAGTCGTTAAAGTAAAGAAATGTACTTTGGCACAAAGACACTTATTCGTTATGGCAAAGACGCAGAATGTTAGATCCATGATTTTAAGTACATGGCTTCATGAAATTAATGGCTTCTCTCGGCTTCTCTTTGCTGCTTGCGTTTATTATATCAAGAATATTTAATTAAATTAAATATCAAATTAAAAATCTTACCTTCGTCTGCCGTGTGGATTTGAACTCACACCCACCGATACCACTGCTTGAGAAGTCACAACACTACGCATCGAGCCAAACTACTTCGTTACGCAGAGTGATTGATTCAATATGAACAACTGGAGCTATGCTATAGATTTATGTTGAATAGCTATCAATAGAATACTGTGACATACTGCATCGGTTAAAACAGCAACTTTTAACATAGCTGCATTTATGTCAGCAAACAGTAACGAGGCTGTTTGGATCAGTGGGTATAGCGATGGACTGACACCAAAAATTCCAAGTTCAATTCCGCACGGCGGGTAAAGAAATTTTTTTATTTCTTTTATTCTTTTGCTAGCTGAATACCCGGCTTAACTCGGGAGTTTATATAAATAATTTTCGATTTCATTCGTCGAACTCCGCCAGGGTTGCGCCTGCCTGTCCCAAGCCAGGATAAAGGAGGAGGGTTGTTTGTAGGATACGTCCTGCAAACATAAAAACTGATAGGGCCAACCAAGAGCTCGGGGTGGCGCCCATCTTGGTAGCAGGTCATATTCGGTATATCGATATGAAACAAGCCTGCGAAGGTATAGCAATTGACCTTAAAACTTGTTAGTACGGGGACAGTCTTTACCCGTCAGATGGGGTAGACCCTATCTATCCACCGCATGGAAACCTTAATTCGGCTGGATATACTGGATGTGAAGTGTTGGCATGCGTGCCAACTTGTCAAGAGTTTGACTCGCACCCTCAAACTGGCACGGCAGTCACTGAGGGAAGTGTTGACATTGGTTGTTTAACTAAGGGTTCTCATACTGAGCACGGCAGTCCCTGAGAACAATGGCCAATACTCTATGTCTGGATGGTGTAATCCGAACGGCCAGAGTAAGAGTGGCAATTGCAAAGGTCCTCCAAAGTAGGTACCGGTCATGCGCAATAATTTTCCAGTTGAGTCGGCAGCTGCAAGTTGTTAGACTAGCCTTTAAGTGGTCATTGAGCACAGTCATGCATAAGAATTCACATTTTCATAATTGCATTTGTGTATTCTTGGTCTTTTTGCGGGGATGTTGTGGATCCTCATCTGTCGGGATCGAGTTGCCCAGATGACAGTCGTGGGCTGGCCCATCGGGGAGTCTCGTACTGGTTGTGGTTGTGTGAATGCTACACAGGGCTAGATTGAACGGCGGGGTAGCGCAATGGTACGACCGGGCTGGCATATCTGTCTTAATATGCAAAAGATTGGGTAGGTCTCGTCTCCACCAGTAGATGGATGGAAGTACGTCGCTACGGAAGTCTAAACTGGTACTGCTATTACGGGCAGTATGTAATTATTCATAATGCTCCTAATCAGCAGGGCACTGGGTGATGCTTTGTGTTTGTGAAACAGCTTCCGTGTTCGTGTTGCCACTCCGGATGCCCCGTATGTTTGACTTGTTAAAACGTAAACGGGTCCGTGTTGTGGTTCAACACAAAGTTCATGGTTGTCTGTTTCATGAACTATTACCCTAGGTTTTAGATAACCCAAGTTGCTTAAGCCTAACGGCAGGCGCACTTGTTAATCTTAAACTGAATTTCATTCGTCGATTTGAAAAAATTTTCACAAACTTTAGAAGGAATTTTGTGTGCATCTTTTAAACCGGTAACTTCGGCGAAATGAGCAAAATGTACCTTCAACATCTCAACTTCGGCGAAATGAGCAAAATAAACATTCAACATCTAAAAATTATGAGAAAAAGTTAGGGAAATCGGTCTTTGAGTGTTGTACGATTTCTTAAGTGATTTGTACTACAGCACCATCTGGTGTTCAAGATAGCGCAGAAAAAAGTCCAGGATACCGACCGTATCTTGAAACTTCTATGTAAAAATTTTCTCTCAAATAGGATGTACAGCTAGGAGTTTTTCGAGATTTTTAAAACATTTGTACTGCAGTGCCATCTGATGTTCAATATAGAAAAAAATAGATAAGTCATAAAAACTACTGTACCCAAAAACCCCTAAATAAAAATTTTCATGTAAATCGGATGAATGGTTTCGGAGATAAGCTATAATAACAAAATTCGTGGAACCCGATCGCAGCGCCACCTACCGGGTCCAATTGCGAATCTGAACAATCCAGGGATCCACTTAAGCACACACAAAAAATTTCATCAAAATCGGTGCAGCCGTTTCGGAACAGTTTAAGAACATACACAAGTGCAAATTGTAGAACAGCGCCCTCTAGTATCGAGAAAGAACAAAAAAGATATCACCAGAAACCGTGCCGTACTCGAAAACTGCTATTTACAAATTTTCATCCAAGTCGGATGAGCAGTTTTGGAGTTTTCACGATTTCCTAAGATTTGTACTAAAGCGCCCTCTGGTGTTCAAGATAGCACAGAAAAGATAAGTCCAAGACACTCACCGTATCAAACAACCCCTATTTTCCAATTTTTATGCAAACTGGATGCACGGTTTAGAAGTTTTTTGAGGTTTGTCAAAATATTTGTACTACAGCGCCCTCTGGTGTTCGAGATAAAATAGAGTAGATAAGTCAAAAAAACTCAGCGTGTCCGAGAACCTCTACACACAAATTTTCATGCAAATCGGATGAACGGTTTTGGACTTTTTCGACTTTTTTAAAATATTTGTACTACAGCGCCCTCCGGTGTTCAAGATAAAACAGAGTAGATAAGTCATAAAAACTCACCGTATCCGAAAACCTTTATATACAAATTTTCATGCAAATCGGATGAACGGTTTCGGATATAAGCTAAAAAAAAGAATGCCTGGAACCCTATCGCAGCGCCCCCTACCAGGTCCAACCTTTTTTTCTGAATAAAAAGTAGCCTATATATTGACCGGAGGTATAAGGAACCTAGATGTCAAGTTTCATTTAAATCCATCCATACTTGATTTTACATACTTTTTTCCAATTCCTTGTTAACAAAAGGCAAAGATTGTTTCATTGATTTAGCTTCAAAGAACTTCAGTCTTTTGTTTCAATGATGCAGCACTTGCATAGTTAAAGGATAAATCACTAGTTGCAATGATTTTTTCATTGTGGCAAAGATATTTTGGTTACAGTTTTACAGGAACTTTTTTTCTTTGTTTTTAAGGCGTTCAATTTTTTCGGTGTACTATAAATTTTCTTGCACATAAAGCCTGTATGATACTTCATTAAATTGATCATTGAAAATTATAATTAGAGCAGTTCAAATAGCACGAATGGTTGGATTCAATTGGTGTGAGTGAGTACGCATATGGTACGAATTGGAGAAAAATTTGTAGGACGGACTGTATTTTCCTTGCATTTTTTTTGTCGTTGCTTTCAATCCGTTCTTCGTTAAGTTTCGATCAAATATTTACTTGCTGTTCATAATTAATTTAACATTTTTAGAGTAATGCCCGTATGATACTTAATTTTTTTGTCCAATTTTAAAATCTGAAAACAAGTGGCGCGTGGGCAGGACAGACATATTTTTTATGAAAATGATAAACGTTGTTACTTTTTTACTTCTGGTGTTTTGAAGAGCAGCTGCATTAAATAAATTAATATTAGCTACACACATCACTTCCAATTCAGCATACAATTATATTAAATAGTTTTGTTTACTCTAAAAATGCCAAATTTATTACTAACAGCACAGTAAATATTTGATCGAAACTTAACGAAGAACGAATTGAAAGAAACGGCAAAATGTCTGTCCTGCACACGCGCCACTTGTTTTCAGACTTTAAAATTGACAAAAAAAAAAAATGAAGTAAAGGGTGATTTTTTAAGAGCTTGATAACTTTTTTTTTAAAAAAAACGCATAAAATTTGCAAAATCTCATCGGTTCTTTATTTGAAACGTTAGATTGGTCCATGACATTTACTTTTTGAAGATAATTTCATTTAAATGTTGACCGCGGCTGCGTCTTAGGTGGTCCATTCGGAAAGTCCAATTTTGGGCAACTTTTTCGAGCATTTCGGCCGGAATAGCCCGAATTTCTTCGGAAATGTTGTCTTCCAAAGCTGGAATAGTTGCTGGCTTATTTCTGTAGACTTTAGACGTGACGTAGCCCCACAAAAAATAGTCTAAAGGCGTCAAATCGCATGATCTTGGTGGCCAACTTACCGGTCCATTTCTTGAGATTAATTGTTCTCCGAAGTTTTCCCTCAAAATGGCCATAGAATCGCGAGCTGTGTGGCATGTAGCGCCATCTTGTTGAAACCACATGTCAACCAAGTTCAGTTCTTCCATTTTTGGCAACAAAAAAAATGCTCGAAAAAGTTGCCCAAAATTGGACTTTCCGAATGGACCACCTAAGACGCAGCCGCGGTCAACATTTAAATGAAATTATCTTCAAAAAGTAAATGTCATGGACCAATCTAACGTTTCAAATAAAGAACCGATGAGATTTTGCAAAATTTATGCGTTTTTTTTAAAAAAAAAGTTATCAAGCTCTTAAAAAATCACCCTCTATCATGCGGGCATAAGTAATGCTTAAAATAGTTTTTACTTAAAAAAAAAAGGATTATTCCCATCTACTGGAATACATTAGGGAATTATAATGAGTAATTCTATTTTTGAAATTGTAATTAAACCCTTTTATCATTCTGGTATTTCTCTGCGTTAAGTTTTATAATTTTTTATTATATTGAATTAATTATTTAATTACAATGAATGCATTTTCTTGTTGTTGCGTGCATTTAACTTACTTTAATTTACTACTAAAGGGTCCGCCAAATAACTTTTTTTTTTTTGAAAATGCAAAAAAAAAACTACTGAATATTTTCTCAAATTTCTTTTTTTATTTGAATGTACAATCCTTCCGGTTAATAATGGAAAATAATTTCATTCAAATGGCTGCCTCGGCTGGCCATGCACTAGCCTACACGATCAGTCCAATTTTTAAGCACATTATCGATTGTGTGCAGCTGTATTTCACCAATGCCTTCACGAATATTGTCCTTTAAAGCGTCAATTGTCTCTGGCTTATCGGCGTTACACTTATCTTTGAGGGCACCCCACAAATAATAGTCCAACGGTGTCAAATCGCAGCTCCAAAGTGGCCAAACGACATCAGCTCTGCGGCTGATAATGCGATCTTCAAAAAAATCATCTTCAAAAACAGGGCGCAAAACATCGAGTGTAGCTTCGGCTGTGTGGCACGTAGCGCCGTCCTGTTGAAACCAAATGTTGCCAATATCCTCCTCTTAAATTTTTGTGAACAAAAATTCGTTCAACATGGCCCGATAACGATGGCCATTGACTGTAACGGCCACTCCTTACTCATTTTCGAAGAAAAATGGCCCAATTATGCTTCTGGACCAAAATCCGCACTAAACAGTGACTCGTTTTGGGTGCATCGGCTTTTCAATGTATGCATGCGGGTTTTCTGTGCCCCAAATGCGACAATTTTGCTTATTTACATACCCGCCAAGATCAAAATGAGCTTCATCTGAAAAGATGATTTTTTTGGCAAAATCGGCATCTGATTTTTAATGTAATGTCGCAATATTTCCCAGCGTTGTTCAAGCGTATACACAACCATATTCGTTCAGCGGAAGAATACAACTAATTATCTGTCAAATCAGACTTAGCACACTAAGTGTTACCATTCACGAAATAAGCACTAGTTGAAAAAAAAAGTTAGATGGCGGACCCTTTATTTGTGATATTAATTCTTAGTGTTGTAGCAAAAAAGGAAATTTAAGCTTATAATACTGTTTGCAATAACTGAATTAGTTTTTCAAAATAAAAGTAAATAGTTGAAAAAAATATGGAAAAGTTTAGCAAATTCTTAAGCTGAAAAAAAAGATATGTGTGGCCGCCACGCACGATAGAAGCGAAACTTTTACCCAAAAATGGAATTTATGGGAAGATTGCTAATTTATGTTTTTTAACATTGCTCCTTCAGTGCAACCAAATGGATAACAAGCAGTCGGCTTTCATACCAGTATTAGTTCAAGAACTGTCTGTTTTTCATAAAGCCATCTCGTATATTCAACATGGCGATATCATGGAGAATATCAATTGTCCATTTTGTTTATTGACAGTTACTGAAAACTTCAATATTTACGTACAGAATTCGAACTTGCTGTTTTATTTTTTTGTTAATTATATTTTTATTTATAAATATTTAAACGAAAAAATTAGTCGAAAAACCTGTGTCGGGAATAATGCATATTTCCCTTTCCGTACTCGCATCGAATCGCGTACAATTCAGCTGTAAGTTGAACGTGCTACCATCGCATCATTGCCTCCCTTGTACGAACAAACCCGAAAGCAAGCATAGCATACATCTTTCAATTTATTTCATAGGATTGATGACAACAAAAAAAAAAAAGAAATAAATTGTTTATCCAAAATAATCATTAATCGATTATAACTTGGGCTTTATTTATATAATTTATTTTCAATTTTTCTTAAAATAAAACAAAAACTGCCAGTATAATTGTAAAAATTTTTTATTAAAAAACGAAGCACAAAATTTCAACTGCAGAAAGGACCACTAAACATTTGCTTCGTGGTCAGTAGCACTGACCTTATGCTACCGCGCATACTTGTTTAGGTTTATTTTTTCATGCCTACACAATTAAAAATGTTGAGGCGTTTTCCGGTACAAGACTTGTATCGTATTTTATGTTGGATTTGCGACAATATTTGCCAGTAGCCTAATACTACGTTCACACTGAGAGCTAAATGCGCATTTAACTAAATACGCATTAGCAATTTAGAATGCGTAGCCGGATGCTCTTTGTAAGAGTAAAAGGGACAAATGTATATATTGAATTTTGTAAATGTGCATTTAGCTCTCAGTGTGAACGTAGTATTAGTCTTAAAGAATTGATAAACGAATCATGAACGATTTTTGAAAATCCCATATAAAATTCCCACGAGCGCAATACAGAAATGTTAAGATTTTTCGTGCATGAATATATTACTGAATCGTTACGGAAATTTCGTCAACAAACAAAACTTAAATATGAAAAAAATTGTTTTCTATGTTTATATATTATTTGATTTTATTTACATGTTTTTTTGAATCAGATTATTGTCATGCAGTCCATTAAAACAGCACGTTTTTAAAATTAAATATATTGTAACTATTGACGAAAAAATTACCCCGAAATATAATCCTTTGTAGGGAAAACATGAACGAACACAAAACAGAAAGCTTGAAGAATTATCGACAAATTTTTAATGAACGAACACAAGCTGCCGGACGCGTTAAAGAATTGTCCACCAAAAATACAAGAGATTAGAGTTATCGATTATCGCGTGTTCTAATGTTTTCGTTGTTGTAATGTTGACGAAACCAATGCAGATGAGTTAGAGAATATTTTGCAAGCCTGTTATTGACGAATATAAGCCAGATACCTAAAAGAATATTCTGCAATTCTGGCAGAGTAGGTAGTCCGGTAGCTCAATACTGCAGCATGCGATTTCTTTTAATTTCGATATAAATGTGTGCTAAAAACTATATTTGAATTATATGAAAGATATCGTATTTATATGAAAATTCGCAGATTTAAGAATAAAACAAATTTTAGATTCAAAGTTATATTCGTTAATATTGCAGAATGTGCTGTATCGAAATCAATCAATGCAAGGCCTACTTGCAAAATTGCTTTCTAAATTTATCAAAACTCAATTTGAGAAAATCCTACAAGTATGCTAATATTCTGGAAAAAAGCTACGTTCAAATTCAAATTTTTAGACCGTAATGTACGTTTAGAGTATTGAACGAAAGACTCAATTCAATCATAAAAGAAAGGAAAAGCCTACTGATTGTAAAATCTATATATATATAATATTGTAAAAAAAAAAATCTGTACATTAGGTATGTTTTAGAAATTCTTTTTGCGATGGACGTTTTTAATAACGCTGAGTCCCAAAATCGTATTTTTAAAATTTTTGTCTGTCTGTCTGTCTGTTAAAGCATCACGCGGAAGCCACTGAATGGATTTTAATGAAATTCGACATCCAGGTTCCTTATATCCCCGGTCAACATATAGGCTTTCTATCCAGTAAAAAAGGTTGGACCCGGTAGGGGGCGCTGCGATCGGGTTCCACTCATTATTTTTTTTAGCTTATCTCGGAAATCGTTCATCCGATTTGCATGAAAATTTGTATGTAGAGGTCTTCGGACACGCTAAGTTTTTTTGACTTATCTACACCGTTCTATCTCGAACACCAGAGGGCGCTGTAGTACAAATATTTTAAAAAACGTCAAAAAACTACTTAGTCGCTTATACGATTTGCATGAAAGTTGGTATATAGGGGTTTTCGGAAACAGTGAGTTTTTATGACTTATTAACTAGGTTCTTTCTTGAACACCAGAGGGCGCTGTAGTACAAATATTTTTGAAAAGTCGAAAAAGTCCAAAACCGTTTATCCGATTTGCATGAAATTTAGCATGTAGTAGTTTTCGGACACGCTGAGTTTTGTTGACTTATCTACTCTTTTCTCTCTCGAACACCAGAGGGCGCTGTAGCAGAAATATTTTGAAAAAGCTCGAAAAACTCCTAAGCCGTGCATCCGAATTGCATGAAAATTGAAAAATAGGGGTTTTCTGAAACAGTGAGTGTTTTAGACTTATCCTTTTTGTGCTATCTTGAAAAGCAGAGGGCGCTTTAGTACAAATCTTAGGAAATCGTGAAAAACTCCAAAACTGCTCATCAGATTTGGATGAAAATTTGTAAATAGCGATTTTCGAGTACGGCAAGGGTTCTGGTGCTGTCTTTTTTGCTCTTTCTCGAAACTAGAGGGCGCTGTTGTCCAATTTGTACGTGTGTATATTATTAAACTGTACCTTTAAGGCTGCACTGATTTTGATGAAATTTTTTGTGTTTATTTGAGTGGATCCCTGGATGGTTCAGATTCATATTTTGACCCGGTAGGTGGCGCTGCGATCGTGTTCAAGGCATTTTGTTTTAATAGTTTATCTCCGAAACCGTTCATCCGATTTGCATGAAAATTTGTATATAAAGGTTTTCGGATACGGTGAGTTTTTATGGCTTATCTATTCTGTTCTATCTTGAATACCAGAGGGCGCTGTGTACAAATATTTTAAAAAACTTCTAAGCTGCTTATCCGATTTTCATGATCATTGGTATATGGGGTTTTGTAATATGGTGACTGTTGTGGACTTATCTTTTTTGTACTATATCAACACCAGAGGGCACTGTAGTACAAATATCTTAAGAAATCGTGAAAAAGTAGAAAGCCGATCATCCGATTTGGATGAAAAATTTTATTAAAGGATTATCGTGTACGGAAACTGTTTTGGCGTTATCTCTTTTGCTCTGTCTCGAAAAGTAGATGGCGCCGTTGTATAATTTGTATGTGTGTGTGTTATTTAACTGTTCCTAAACGGCTGCACCGATTTTTATGAAATTTTTTGTGTGTGTTTAAATGGATCCCTGGATGGTTCAGATTCGAAATTGGACCCGGTAGGTGGCGCTGCAATCGGGTTCCACGAATTTTGTTATTATAGTTTGTCTCCGAAACCATTCATCCGATTTACATGAAAATTTGTATTTAGGGGTTTTCGGGTACGGTAGTTTTTATGGCTTATCTATTTTGTTCTATATTAAACACCAGAGGGCACTGCAATACAAATGTCTTAAAGATCTCGAAAAACTCCTAGCTGTTTGTTTTTCTTTATGTGTATTTATATCCAAACTTCTTTTTTCGCATATCAGGACAGCTGATGCCGAATTCTGTGGTATTTTAGTCAAGTCAGTTGCGTCATAAGTTGGAGTTGGTTTGACATTGCAATTTCTTTTTTAATGCTTATTTAATTTTTGTTCAGTTTCCTCGCGAATTGGCGAAATTCGCCAATTCAATTTCAGAGCAATTAAAAAAAAACGAAAATTCGTTTTTGCTCTGACTTTTTTTTAAAAATGTGCAATCTATCGAATTCAATATATAACTTGAAAATATATTTTTGCAAGCGATTGGCGGCACGCACACACAAATCACGATTTCCCTAAGTTTTTCTCATAATTTTCAAATGTTGAAGCTACATTTTGCTCATTTCGCCAAAGTTACCGGTTTGAAAAATGCACACAAAATTCGTTCTAAGGTTTGTGAAAAGTTTTTTCAAATCCTCGGTGAAAGTAAAAATATGAAAAATTATTAAATAGCCATGTTCTCATTTTTATACAATCAGTGCGGTGAATTGCTGTGTTGTTGTTTTCATAAGAACCATTTTGTTACATTGGTTTTACCCCCCCCCCTCCCCCCATCCAGCTCACCGTATTGTTGTGTACGCGGTTATAAAAGTTTTACTTCAAAAATAACAGTATCCGCCGATCATACAAAAAGTTTATTTATTTTGCAAAATTACTGGAGGGAAAAATGAAAAAAATTACTAATCATACAATTTGCTTTTCTTTTTAGAAGAGTCTTACAATGCTGCTTTATTTATACAAACTTAAACAATACAATAAAATATCATATTAAAATTATTTCACTTTATTTGAAAATGGGAGGAGTTAAAATGCAATTTCTCTTTTCTATAAAATCAATTGCACAATTCAACATGTGTGTCTAACAATTTAATTGTTGTGCCCAGAATAATCAATTCTTGTTCTTCCTACTTCTGTTCATTCTTATTTGCTTAGTTTGATTTATATTCATTAACGTCAGCTTGACATAGTGACCCACATTTTTAGTTAGTAAAAAAAAAAATTCAACTGTTGACTTTGATGGGTACCCTACAACTGTCACGTATGAGTGTCAATTTAAAAAAATGACATGAAGTTTTATTAAATGATACTCATACGCCACGGTGCACTATCATATATAATCAAGTTCTTTAAAGGAAATTCAGCGAACAATAAATTAAAAAAAGAAAATTTAAAACATACCAATTTTGCCATATTTATCAAAAATTTTTGAATCACTTATGTACAAATAGACAAACAAATTTCCTGTGTTGCAAGTTTGAACAAAAATTTTGCGAAAAACTACAACATTTGCAACTGCAAAATTTGCGAAATTAAAATGTTAAGTTAAAGCTAGAAAAATTAATTCCAACTCGATCCTATCGAAAGTCGTCAAAAAATCTGGACATTACCTTCAACAGCACTTTGGATTGGATGAATCATCTCAATATCACCGTAGGAGTCTATGGTATGCTCCGCAGCCTATGGGCTACTCAATATTTCACTCCTTTTAACATTATCTCGTCCCCACTGCACTGTACGGATCTGATGCTGCAAGAAAGCGCAGGCTGAACGTTGCTTATACGAGAAACAACATCGTTTCTTATGTCTTTAAACTTAAACGCAATTGACCGCATAGCACAGTATGCAAAACAAGTCTTTAGTATGTCTTTTGACCATGTTCTGAACATGAAGCCGTTAGTCTTCTTGCATAAAATAATTTTTACTTAGGCACCTCTTTATTTATATAAAATATTAAAATATTTAAGATCTATTTATTTATTTATTATTCATTTATTTATTGCCCAAACAAGGCAATTTACTTATTCTAACTTAATTTAAATTTATTTTATTTTATTTTTATTTTATTTCTTCTCCCCTTTCCTTGTTTTAGTGTTCGAAGATGTACGAATTGAAGTGGGCACCTAAATGACATGATGTTACGAACACGTCAAAAAGGAGGGGCAGAAAGAATATTAAAAGTAAGAATAAAAGGTACTTACATACTAGAAAGAGGAGAGAAAAGAGAGAAGATAAAAGGCTGGGTAAGCTAGGAAGAGAGAGAGACTTGGACAATACTTATATCCAACAAATTTAGAGAGGGCATTCTTAAATGTGGTATACATACGAGTAACTATATACAGGCTAATTTTGGTTAACGAGGAACTTAGACAGGGTTTGCTTGAAAGAGGATTTGGACATGGAAGGTGAGAAGTACACGGAAACGTTATTGCATTCTCTACAGCATCGATTGATGGGTTCATTGTTTGCGTATGTAGTTTGGTGCTGATATTCAGTTAACAGCCGAGTAGGCCTAGTACGTCTTATTGATTCGTTGAGGCATATCATACTAGAAATATATTCGCTGTCAATAGCACCATTAATAACATCGAATGTGAAACATGAGCCCAATAATGATCTTCGTGATGACAATGGCATCAAGTTTAAAAGGCTGATTCTGTATTCATATGAAAGAAGGCTATTATAATCAAGGGGTACATTGTACATATCTCTCAACGTGTATAGTAAGAATTGCTTTTGAATAGACTCGATTCTTTCGCTATGGGAATCGAAAGACGGACTCCAAATTATGCATGCATATTCACGTATTGGCCGCACTAACGCACAGTATAAGGTTGTAGTGACCCAAATATTCTTGAATTCATTTGCTCGCCTTTTTATAAAACCAATCTGTTTGCTGGCTCAGGACAAAATTTTGTCATAGTGCAAAAGTAAGCGCATCTTGCAATCCAAGACTACTCCAAGATCCACTACATGATTGACTCTTTTAAGCTCGGTACTATTGAGGTGGTAGGTATGTAGTGCCATGTTGTTCTTACGAGAAAAACTTATAACATTGAATTTATTGACATTAAGATGCAGTTTATTTTGGATACACCATTGCTCCAGAGACAACAGTTTTGACTGTAAAATATTTACATCTATCTCTGATTTGATTGCATAGTACATTTTTAAATCATCTGCATCTTAGCGGGGTAAGTTGAAAATTGTGACGAAGTGTGACATGGGGGGAGGAGCGTAGGTCATGCGTTACGTCACAAAAAAATTTTTGAATTTAGTTTTCAAAATTTTAATTTTTATTAAAATTTAATTTTATTGTAAGTATTGATTTCATTTTTTGCCAATAAAAAAATGAATCACAAACCGAAAAAGACAGCAAAAGCTGTTATAACTTCACTTTCAAAGTGAACATTAAAAGAGTAATAAGAAAACTAAAACAAACATAACAATTTACACAATTGTCGCATATCAAAGTTATAATGTATAACTTTGGTGTTCTTGTTAACGTCAGAAAAGCTTTAATTAGTGTTTAGCTCTGTTCACATGGTCAAATTTTTCATAAAATTGTTGGTCAAACACAAAAGAACAAAGTGAAATTTCCATGATATTTTCATAATAATAAAACTTAAAATAAATATAATGTGTTCTTTCATAACAAACTGCTAAATAATAATAAAAAAAAAGTCAGAAAATGAAAAAAAGTAAGAGTGTGACGTGACATCGGAGGGGGGACGGGGAAATTTGTGTTTATAGAGGACCCCCGCTGTTAAGGCTTAATTCCTCTGGGTCCAAAAACGTTGCAGTTATAGTTCATGAATCCAACATATGTATAGTATTACAAAATGCACAACCAAAAAAGGATGTGCAAGTGAAATACTCTTCACAGACCTGTATAAACAAGTGACACCTAGAAAAGCAACCACGTACTAGATGCCACATTCATAAACACAAAAGCATTACCCTGTGCCCTATTCTGACAAAGCAGTATGCAATAAGAATTCCATATTGCCCTTAATAGTACCAGTTTGGCTACCGGTAGATGGCGTATCTTCATTGTCTAGAGCTGTGCAAGCGATGTGCACAAACCACAGCCAGCACGAGTCTTCCCGAATGGCCAACCCTTGATAGTCACCTGGGCAACTCGGTCCCGCCGAATGGGGGACTACAACATCCCGGCAAATGAGACAAGAAATTCATTTAGAATTTCTGTATTTGACTGTGCACATAGCACTTTTCGTATCTGACTGGCACTTCAATCCAAGGCATGGTAAATTACCACACCCTAAATGAATTGCCTACGATTTTTTGACCTGTGACTCGCAACGAGCTTCACACATTTCCGTGTCTTAAAAGACACCAAATTAAATCTTTGTTGGTCATATAGACCATGTCTCCCTGCCGTGGATAGATAAGGTCACCTCATTCGACGGGTTTGACTATCCCCGTGCTAACAAGTTGTCTGGACCATTGCTATTCCATCGCTGGCTTTTTTCACAAGGATTTACCATAGTGACCTGCTACCAAGATGGGCGCCACCCCGAGGTCTTAGTTGGCCCTATTAGTTTTTACGTTTGCAGGACGTATCCTACAAACAACCATCCTCCTTTATCCTGACTTTGGACAGGCAGGCGCAACTAAGTTGCTAACCTGGCGGAGTTGGGGGACGGGGAGTAAAGACTTTGTGACGAAGTATAACATAGAGGGGGGAAGGGGGTCAAAAATTGGCCAAAAAAATGTGACGTAATTTATAAACATCCCCTTACAACTCAACTAAGTTGATTAGATTCAACTAAATTTTTTTCGTATAACGTATTACACACATTTCTGTTGAACCATGTAGTTTGAAAATTCTTAAAAAATTAAGGCAAACTAGGTTTACATGGTTTAACTGAACTTTATTTTTTGTTTAAAATTATGTTTAAGATCTCAATTTTTACTGATTTTTTTCGCCAAATATGTAATCGGTGCCTAAATATAAGCTTATGCTTGCAGGCGCTTAAGGCCGGCAATACAATTAGAGGAGATTACAAAATTTGCTCTATTGAGGTGATGGTTCTTATTAGAAAAAAATTTGTTTGGAGTTTTAAAATTTCAAAAATTTGTTAAAATGTGCATTTATGTTTAAAAAAAATGTTTTTTTTTTTAACAAAGATTTTTTTCAACGATTGCTGTTAAAGACATCTTTTCGCACTACGGGCACTCTGCTGGCACCTAGGTTGACCTGAAAAAAAATTTTAAAAATTTAAAACGTAATGAAAATATCTTGAATGTGAATGACAGAATTTTAAAAAAAGTATTTTTTAAAAATTTATACGTACTTGGAAAAAATTTAGTTTTTTACTTGTTTTTTGTTTTAAATTTTGAATAAAACGAGTATAAAGGCTATTTTAAAAATCTGTTTCATTCACATTGGTTAAAATGTTAGAAAAAATGTCCTTCAAAATATTGTCAAAACTCAAATATTGTAGCACAAAAACTACTTGACCGATCAAGTATTCCGGTTTCCCGCAATTTTGAAAAACGTAGTTTTGAGAAAAACGACTTTAAAGTTATACAAAATAAATAACACAAAGACGTTTGTGTTCAAAGCTTAATTAAATTACTATATATACACACAAAAAAGTTATTGCTATAATTCTTTGGAATGTTCCCCTTCTCAAAAATACCGGCCGGTTTGAGTAGATAAAATCAAGAATATAATAAAATATCAACTGTAGTAACTTGATTTTTATATTTTATCGATTACACGCACGGGTCTTCATTTTCAAGCTTATAACTTTCTTAATATTCACGATATCTTTATAAAATTTTTTTAACCCATTTTTAAAAAGTTTTTAGTCTTTTAAAATAAAAAAATTCGATTTTGGGATGCCTCCTAGTCAGTGATTGCCAAACTCACACAACGATACTATTTTAATGTAACGATGTGCATACACTGAGCCAAATTGTACAATGAAAAGAAACACTCGCGCCAAGTGTGCGAGTGTTTAATTTCACAAAAAAGTCACAGTTTCGATATCATCGTCGGCTTACATATAAAATAACATTAAATGTAAAAACGGCTTATATTACAGTTAAAATATTGCATGTTTAAATAATCATACATAAAATATATGGAGAATTAGATTTGAAAGACTGAGTTAGTTGCAAAAATTAGAGGACGTGATTAAGAAAGATGTAGAGAAAAGAGTTATTAGAGAGATAGATATAGGAGCAAAGAAACTGATAATTTATATTATGTTCTGTGAGAAGTACTCAATTATGGCATTCTTGAAACGTTCATTTCCTACAATTGATTTTAAGGCGGTCTTCTCATTCAAAACCCGTTTTTTGGACTCTTTTTAAAAAAATTCTTATTTGAAAACGCAAAGAATAATTGAAAACTTTTTTTATTTATTGTATTACAAAAGGTTCAAAGTAAATAAAAAAATTTTTTTTGCCTCGATACGTGGGCTGTTAAAAAAGTAATGAGACTTCAAAGTTGGTGGTGAAAAAAAAAGGTGTCGTCACGGCGGCCACGATTCCGGGTCTCCGGAGTGTCTGAAATGAAAAAAAAAACGGGGTTATAATCAGTATAGATGTAATTCTCGGGTGAACCTCAAGCTTAATTTTGATTTTTTTTGACAAAATGGCGGCCATTCAAAAAAAAAATTTCAATTTCGAGTTTTTTTTTTGTAGTTTAGTGTAAAAAAAAAAAATAGTAAAAAATTTTTTAAAATTATGGTCGAAGTTCACCCGAGAATGGTGACAATTCTGCGTCGATTCCACTTTGTTTCATGAAAATCGGTTCAGTTGAACTGGAGATATCATGGCCGCCAGTTCGAAAAACGTGGGTTCGAGATAAACGCGTTCAAAGTTTGAAGTAATTTTTTTGGGAAAAAAAAAAAAAAATCAAAAATGTTTAAATGTAGTTTTAAAGAGCTGACAATTTTTACTTACAAATATTAGTCGGCGATGCCAGCTCCATACAGGCCACCTTCCTCTTTTTCGTAGAAACTGCTTTCTGCTGCCCTCTCTGCTCTGCGAGCCGTTCTGCCAGCTTTTGATGATGCCGCAGCTCGAGTCTCTGATCGGTTCAATCTGTCTTCATTGCGAGATAGTGCGTATTCGTATGCGTTTTTGCCAATCGCAATACCCATCAAACCCATAATTTTAAGTATGGGTATAAAACCGTCGTTGAAGAGGCACGTTGCAATGAAATTGGCCACTTCGATGGTGCGTGCGCCTGAGTTGATGTGTTTGGGCGAAAGTGACCAAAGAACAGAATTGTAGGACTCATTGGAATTCTGAGTTTCAGATCCAAGGCATCTTTCAAGCAAATTATCTGCCGACAGCGCTTCGTAAGCTGGTTTTATTACCTCCATCACCTTCTTGTCGAGAGGTGCATACGTGTGGTGAAAGCTATCTAACGTACCTTCAGCAGCTGCTTTCTGCCATGCGCACCAGCTTGACGCACCGGTGGGGCAATTTTGGTGTTGCGGTTTATCATCGGTGGAGCACTTATGGTAAAAAGTGGCCCAAATTTCCTTTTTCATATCCTCCACGAAGTCAGGATGACGGCGGATCGCAAGGCCATAATATGTGGTCAACTCGGATATTAATTTGTCGGTGAGCTTGCCCGCACCTTTGCCTCCAATGCCCTTATTTTCTTTTTTTATTTTTCGAAGTCGCGTGCCCATTCGCTTCTGCACATGCCCAATGCATTCTTTCTTTTCCACTATAGGGTCACCGTCATAGGGGTCGACATCTAATACACCTTTGAAGGCCTGCGAATCACCATCGCCGATATACTTTACATATTTTATGCCGTGTGTTTCAAACGACCTGGAGAACATCTCTATTACAGCGTCCACCTCCATTTTCCCAGAGCTTCCTTCATGGTTTATGGTGCATTCTTCGTCATGAGTATCAAGCCAAATTTGGTAAGCCTCTGGCTCTTCTTCCTTCTTGGCTTCCCAATATTTGCAGCTGTTACACAGACGAGATTTTACGACAGTGTCAACAATTTTTTTGGTATGCTTGGCAATCAAAGTTGTGACACCATAAAGGGAAGCAAAGCCACGCTTCTTCCAAGTCCCATCCCCCGACACAGTAAATAAAGTGGGATCGCACTCTGGATTCGCTTCGATCATAGCCTCTTTTTCTTCTCCAATAGCTTTTGAAATGATATGTTCGTACATGGCTTTTCCAGCAACGTACAAATTTTGTAGGATAGTATAGTACAGATTGTTGGACAAACTTTGTCCGAGGTCCATGAGGCCACAAAACATGGTTATACCTTTTGGCCCAATCCCTAAAAGCCCCATGGCAACAACCAAGCGTCGATTAATTTCATATGATTTTCCGATCATAGGTGACGAAGGAATATATGTTGTGCGTGGGAAGGCGCAGTTCAAAGCGATTTTAAATCCAACTCCATTTGGTGAGGCTTCTGAGAACTCAATTTTTTGCTTGCATGAGGCACAAATTACCAACGCTGACAACGTGGTAAACACAGAACAGAACTCGAGAATGCAATACTTCAAATTGTTTTTGATTGATACTTCGTCGTCTTCGTTATTCTTGAATTTCTTGGCCGATGTACTGGTATATTCAGAATCCTCTGGTCTAAGATGCTGATTTCCACTAAACCCGCGTTTTTTAGCACGATTCTGAAGCTCACTTGGGCGTTTTTTTTTTTTTTATTACTTTTCCGATCCATTTTACAAAAATCACAATAAATTTATGAAAAATTTACTTTTCCGTTCACTGAAGCGCACGCGTCTGTTGCTCAACTCGATACAAACTGAACTAAATGATGCTTTCAGTTGAACACCTGGACTCAAAAAATGCTTCAACCCCTAAAATAAGCAGAAATGTGTATTCGTATGTTTGTATGAATATGTGTGCAAACACGTTTTTACCTAACAATAAACATTTTCAACGGAATTCGGTGGTTACTTTATGCCGCTTCGTTCGAAAATGAGTCGAAAAAAAATAGCTCATTTTGACGAAGACCTTGCTTCACAAAAAAGGCTGTATCTTCTAAAGTATTTCGAATTTCTAAAAATCCTTTTAGGGGCATATTCACAACTACCCAAGCTATAAATAAATGTAAAAAAAAGTAAAAAAAAAAAAAGTTGCTCAATGAGAAGACCCCCTTAAGTTAGTTGGTAGCGCATTCCATAACCTGATAGCATTAATAAAAAGAAATCTTGTAGAATTTAGGAAGTTGAAATTCGGCAAATTATTCATGTGACTTCTACGCGAGTGACTAAATTATAATTTTTTATAAAAGTATGAGGGTGTTTTTAGTTTTATCAGCTTGTACAGAAAAATGCAATTTCTGGCATTTAGGTAACTAATAATATCACAACCAAGCAAACAATTCCTGAATTGTGCCAAGTGATCGAATTTGCGCAATCCATAAATGTAACGGGTGGCATGATTAAATGCAATTTCTAATTTAAGCCGAGACCGTGAGTCCAACTGACTATACACAAGTTCAGAGTATGTGATCACATGAAGGACTAGTTGAATTATTAGTTTTTTCCTTGTGTCAGTAGTTGATAATTGATTTTTGTGTTGGTTGGAACGAAAGTGGTGCGTGTCTGTGTAGATTAATTGTGAGTAATCAGCTCATACTGTAGCCCTTACTTTTAACAATACGGATAAAAAACACAATTAATTATAAATGAAACCTTTTGCACTGTAAAAATTACTTGGTGAAAAAAAATTTTACTTAAAAATAAAAAAAAAAAAATCTAAACTACCAAAATGTATATTGATGTAACTATAGATATTGTAACTATGTTTATTGGTAAAATAAAGAATTGAATTAAAAAAAAATATTCCTAAAAGTTTAATTACTACTACTTACTTAGATGGCGCCTACAACCGTAAGTCGGTTTCCGCCTGTTGTAAGAAATTGCGCCAGCCATTTCTGTTTTGCGCTTGCTGGCGCCTGTTGGAAGCTCCAAGTATCGTCAGGTTGTCCTCCACTTGGTCCCTCCAACGGAGATGCGGTCGTCCTCTTCTGCGTTCTCCGCCGCTGGGTACCGAATCGAATATTTTCTTCGCTGGAGCGTCGTCTTCCATCCGCTCAACATGACCTAGCCAGCGAAGCCGCTCGATTTTTATGCGCTTTACTATGTCGATGTCGGCGTATAGCTCATACAGCTCATCGTTCCATCGTATTCGGTACTCGCCGTTGATGCAGATTGGTCCGTAAATTTTACGAAGGAGCTTTCTCTCGAACGCTTCTAAAATCTTTTCATCAGAGCTGCTCAACGTCCAGGTTTGTGCTGCATATAACAGGACGGGCATGATTAGTGACTTATTGAGCGTGACTTTTGTTCGTCGAGAGAGGGCTCTGCTTCTCAATAGCCTAATGAGCCCAAAGTACCACCTGTTGGCAAGAGTTATCCTTCGTTTTATCTCTTTACTGATATCGTTGGTGGAGTTAATGCTGGAACCGAGGTAGACGAAGTCCTTCACAACCTCGAAGGAGGTGTTGTCAACAGTGACGTTGGTGCCAATACGCTGGGACTGTTTGTTTGTTGACACCAGATATTTCGTCTTATCTGCGTTTACTGCAAGACCCATGCGACTCGACTCTTTTTCTAATTTGGAGAATGCTGCACTGACTTCGCGTGTGTTATGGCCAATGATATCATATCATCGGCAAACGCTAGCAGCATAACACTCTTATAGAATATTGTGCCGCTTTGTCTCAGATCAGCAGCTCTAATGATCTTCTCCATAATTAGGTTAAAAAAGTCGCACGATAAAGAATAACCTTGTCTGAAACCTCGTTTGGTAACAAATGGGTGGGGAGAGGTCCTTCCCGATTTTTACTGCACTGCTGGTGTTGCTCAGTGTCATCCTGCATAGACGGATTAATTTTGCAGGTATACCAAATTCAGACATGGTGGAGTATAGGTGATTCCTTATTGGACTGTCGAAGCGGCTTTATAGTCGACAAAAAGGTGGTGGGTGTCGATTTGCTTCTCTATGGTCTTTTCCAAGATTTGTCGTAGCGTGAATATCTGGTCGGTGGTAGATTTTCCAGGTCTGAAGCCACACTGATAAGGCCCAATCAGTTGGTTTACGATGGGCTTCAGTCTTTCACATAATACGCTAGACAGAACCTTATAGGCGATATTGAGGAGGCTTATCCCACGGTAGTTGGCGCAATTAGTGGGATCGCCTTTCTTGTGGATTGGGCAGAGTACACTGAGGTTCCAATCGTTTGGAATGCATTCTTCCAACCATATTCTTCATAGAAGCTCGTGAATACATTTAAATAGAGCTTCGCCTCCGTTCTTAAACAGCTCAGTGGGTAGACCATCGGCTCCCGCGGCTTTGTTGTTCTTAAGCCGTGTTATTGCTGTCAATACTTCATTATAGTCGGGAAGCGGAACTTCAACGCTGTCATCCATAATTGGGGTTTCCGGGATATCATCTCTATTGGCGGGATTGTTGTCGTCATCGCCATTCAGAAGACTAGAGAAGTGTTCCCTCCATAACGCCAGTGTACTCTGAATATCTGTCACTAGATTCCCGTTTTCATCATTGCAGAAAAAGGCCTTGGTTTTAGAGCCATCGGCCAGGCGTCTTATCTTTTCAAAAAATTTTCGGGCCTCGTTCCTGTCACCATACATCTCAATCTTCTCACACTCACGCTTTTCTGCCTCTCGTTTTTTCCGCCTGAAAAGACGTTTCTCGACCCTCCTCTTCTCTCTGTATCGCTCCTTAGCAGCACGCGTTACAACCGACTGCAGGGTGGCTTTGTAGGCGGCGTTTTTCTCTGCAGTGGCGTCGCGACACTCTTAGTCGTGCCACTGGTTTCGGCGGGGACTGTGGTAGCCAATAACCTCTTCGGCAGCCGTACGCAGAGAGTGGGAGATGTGTGTCCACTGCGCGCATATATCGTCGATCGGAGGAGTGCTTTCTTGAAGCAGGAGTGAGAGTCGAGCGGCAAAGGCTTCGGCTGTCGGTTTTGATTGCATCTTGTCAACGTCTAGCTTTCTCTGTGTAGGATTACGCGTATTTTTTGCAGCGCACAGACGTGTACGGATCTTAGCTGCGACAAGATAATGATCTGAGTCTATGTTAGCACCACGGATCGTGCGTACATCTAATACACTGGAAGAGTGCTTTCCGTCAATCAAAACGTGATCAATTTGGTTGCGCGTTTTTTGGTCAGGGGCCAACCAGGTGGCCTTATGAATATTGAGATGCTTGCATCTAGTGCTACTTATAACCATGTTTGTGCTGCGGCGAAGTCAATCAGCCTCATTCCGTTATCGGATGTGTTGTCGTGGAGGCTGAACTTTCCGACTGTTGGACCAAAGATGTTTTCTTTGCCCACCTTGGCGTTGAAGTCACCAAGCACAATTTTTATGTCTTGACGGGGGCAGCTCTCGTAAGCGTCTTCAAGGCGCTAGTAGAAAGTATCTTTGGTCTCATCGTCCTTGTCCTCTGTCGGAGCATGCACACATATTAGGCTTATATAAAAGAATTTAGCCTTGATGCGGATTATAGCAAGTCGTTCGTTCACAGGAGTGAATCGCAGAACATGATTCCGTAATCTCTTGCCAACTTGCCAATGGCTCAAATTAGCCGTCTAACTGACGGATGCCAGTTTGCCGTTGCCCAGGGTACACCACGTGGAGGTTTGAGTTGACTTGGGACGATTTCGACATGGATAATGCTGGCCTCGCCAGGTTGAGGCAGTCAGATACGTTGCCATGTGAAGGTTCGCCCCCTGTTCCCCTAAAAGTTGAATTAAATTTGGTTTTATTTTCTACAGAATTATAACTATAGAGTTACAAAAATAAGTTATAATTTTCTTATTAACCACCATGGTATTTTTTTTACGAACTTTTCAGCTAATTTGTTTTCTATTAAAAATGGAATGGGAAAATTTATATTTCCATACAATTTTTATTCCCATTAAATTCGAACGGGACACGAGCGGTATCAACTATGGTGAATCCACCGGGTATCCTGTTAGCTACTCCTAATCTACTAATCAGTAACAATATCATATCGGAAGCCAACACTAAGTGGGCTGAGCTCTAGACATGCAGAGGCTTATCTGGCCGACACTAGATCCCGGGCGATCGAGAGCCCTTCTCTCACTGGCAAGACCAGAACTAGCCAAAATAGTGGCTGTCATCACAGGGCACTACTTGATAGGCAGACATGCCCACAGGTTAGGAGTTATCTCAAATGACTTCTGTAGAAGCTGCAGGGACGAGAAAGAGGAAGAAACCATCTCCCATCTTCTGTGCTCCTGTCCTGCGCTAGTTAGAAGAGGCACAAATATTTAGGCTCCTTCTTCTTTCATGACCTTGACGACCTGTCTTCGACTGTTGTCAGGCGTTTAATAGGGTTCATCAAGAGCTCAAGTTGGTTCCATTTTTGTGCAGCGGTATCACAATGGACCTATCTGGTCTAAGTGAACTGGTGTATGCTATTTCATATACACCGGCTGCCGCCTCTACCTAACCTGACCTTGCTTGCAGAACTTACAATTTTTTCAAAATTAGAAAACAGTAAAATTAAAACAAAAATTAACAATTTAATTTTAAAAATATCACAAAAAATTCTTTATTTTTAATAATTTCGTCGATACGTTTTGCCTTAAATAGACAAACTATTGATAAAAAGGCTTTCCCGAACATCGAAAAATGATTTTTTAATGATTTTTTGATAAATTTAATACGAAATGGCCATTTCAGCCCTTGAAAGAACTTTGACCGAGCTTCTTATGACATTATACAAGTTTTATGCAGACTCCGAACGGCTTATGTTCTCAAGAAGTTTTTCATGGCAGTTTTTACTCTCTGAGGCTTGCCATTGTCTGCAGAGTGGTGACGGAAGAATAGAAAAATTAGTTCATTTGAAAAAACTTTCTGCGTCAGATGGGAATTGAAACATGGGTTCTCTGGCGTATGCGTCACGCACTCTACCCACTGTATCAATGTAATAGGTATCATTTTTGTTGAATGATCACAAATATAATTTGAGATCATTCCTCTTAAATTCACCCCTCCTTAAATTTTTCATTTTTATTTTAATTTTACTGTTTTCATATTTTGGAAAACATGTTTTAGTTCTGCGGGCAATATTTCGCTATCTACGCTATCTACGGCCTTGCATGCTAATATTAGTTAATAAAAACCAAATTTTCCGATTAAGTTGTGGCGTACTGGTTAAGGTGCTTCACTTATAAGCAAAACAGCTCAGGTTCAAGTCCCACGACTGACTCAGAATGTTTTTTGTTTTTGAAGTGATACTATCTTGTTTGTTGAAGAAACTTTCGCAACGATTCAGTAATATATTCATGCACGAAAAATCTCAACATTTCTGTATTGCGTTCGTGCACAAATTTGGGAATTTTATATGGGATTTTCTCCAATGCAGGTGAAAAAATGATTCGTTAATGATTAGTTTTTCAATTCTTTAAGACTTGGACTACCTACTGGGATATATTGTCGCAAATGCAACAAAAAATACGATGCAAGTCTTGTACCGAAAAACGCATAAAAATTTTAAACTGTGTAGGCACGGTAAAATAAACCTAAACAAGTATGCGCGGTAGCATAAGGTCAGTGCTTCTGACCACGAAGCAAAAGTGTAGTGGTACTTTCTGCAGTTGAAATTTTTAGATTTAAAAAAAACAATATTCACAATTATACTGGCAGTTTTGTTTTTTTTTTTTTTAAGAATATTTGAAAATAATTTATATAAATAAAGCTCGAGTTATAATCGATTAATGATTATTTTGGTTAAACAATAATTTTTTTTTTTCATCAATCTAATGAAATAAATTAAAAGATGTATGCTATACTTGCTTTCGGGTTCGTTCGTACAAGGGAGGCAATGATGCGATGGTAGCACGTTGAACTTTCACCCGAATTGTACGCGTTTCGATGCGAGTCGATGCAAAGGGAAAAATGCATTATTCCCTTCACAGGTTTTTCGACAAATTTTTTCGTTTAAATATTTATAAATTAAAATATAATTAACAAAAAAATAAAACCGCAAGATCTGTCGTATGTGCTATGAGGATCGAGCCTGGGTCCTACTTAAGTCATCAAATTAAAATAATAAATCCTCTTGATAACCGACTGTGTCACGAAAGGTAAAAAAAATAATGCGATCTAATTCTGTACGTGAATATTGATGTTTTCAGTTACAGTCCATAAATAAAAGGGGCAATTTATATTTACCATGATATCGCCATGTTGAAAATGTTAGTTGGCTTTATGAAAAAAGACAGTTCTTGAACTACTACTGGTACGAAGGCAGACTGTTTTTAAACCATTTTGGTTGCGCTAAAGGAGGGAATGTTAACAAATTAAATTATCTTCCCTGGAATTCCACTTTTGGGTAAAAGTTTCACTTCTACCGTGCGTGGCGGCCACATACACATCTTTTTTTTAACATATTTTATTAAAGACGATATTTTTTTAAGTATATCAAAACGTTAAATTATGCAACTAGTTCTATTACTAGCTGCATTACAGATAGTAACTTATCTTATAACTATTTGCCTAGTATGTTATGACTAGTTAAACATCTAGTATTTTTTTCACTATTTTTGCTTTAACTAGTGAGTGAGTTAACTTATTAAATTCATGACTAGTATGATTTTTCGCTGCATGGATGTTACTCAAGTACTAATATTATGCAAATAATAAAACAAATGCTAGAGCCGCCAAAGCAAGGCAAAGCAACTGTTTTTAAAAATTCACGGAAATTAAACATGAAACTATCTCGAAAACAGCTCCGTTGATTTTCAAATAGGTTTTTTGGAATTAGCGAAACAAAATACATAAGAAAAGGTTATCAACACTCTTGGTGCAAACATTTTTTTATTTTGGGAAGCAGTGTTATCAATACGACTTTTGGAGTCTATGATGTAGGTAACAAACAACAAAAACCATCATATTTATAACTAAAACAAGTCTTATAATATACGATCGGAACTGCTGCTTGTAGAGTACTTAATAAAAATCTTCGCCTACGTAGAGATTAAAATTTATAGAATACAATAAACGCCATGCATATGCTGTAAAATTCTATATCTGCATGCTACTTCAGTTCTTATTGCACCATTCATTTCGCTATTCGTGTTAATATTTGCTCCAGAGAGTTGGTGACGACGAAATCGTTTATAAAAGTAAACATTTGCAACTGAACATTGGGGCTGTTAGCGGTGGATTAATATTTGAACATCATAAACTTAAACAGGGTATTTTTGCTTAAAGTAGGCATCAATGATAAGAATGAAGAAAAAATCGCATAGGCTCTATGGGTGTGAGTGAAGATTTAGCCAAATTGGTATTAAGGGCGGGATAGACTGTGACAAATTTGATATTTGCACTTAGAGTTGAACTCAGAGGAGGTGGAACAGACCCTGTTGGCAAAGCAAACACAAAATGTTGAACAATTTTTTAATAGCTGCAAGCTATTTGCACTCTCAATTTAAGGATTCAATTCGACTTTACAAAGCTTAGTGCAACTACTGAAAGCTTGCTGGATGCAGTGCGGCATGGCAGCAATTGTTATACTTACGGTATTTGAAATATTACCGCTATACTGCTGGAGAAATGAAGTAACAAGCAGCTTGAATAGACCAACGCTGGCCAGTTTTATCAACTACATTGGTGAATTTCATGGATTAACATCGATCAGTGTGTTTTATAATAGCAGAGCGAAGACAACGCTCGATGTTGACCAGCTGCTTATTGAGCTACATCATAATTCCAGCAGCTACTTTGCCAGTACAGTGCAAATAAGCGGAAACGAGGTAAGCCAGATGAGTTTAGCTTTTGTGGTCCCATCAACGGCACTCATTTTAACTTTTGCACGCAATTTTGAGGATAAGATAATTGAAACGTTGTCTCAAACTAGCCGTGGACGTCGTGCTAATTATGCAATTTTTGTGTTGGAGAAACAACTTAATCAGACTGAAAGGCGGCGTTTCTTTGCATTTCTGTGGCGAAAACAGTTTCGTAAACCTTTATTGGTCCATATTAATCATGACGGCACTTTGATGTACACCATATCACCATATCCGACACTTAAGATACTTAACGTAACACATGCTACACCGCAGCGATGCTTTCCCGCTGACCATAACTTCAACTTGCAAGGCTATCGACTCCGAGTGCCCGTGCAACTCGATATACCGCAAACATTTTGGTTTCTCAAGAAAGGCATCCGTAAGCTAGATGGCATCGGCGGACGTTTCTTTCGCACACTGATGAAGTGCTTGAATGTTACTTTGCTAACCTATGCTTTGGACCCGGAACCGAATTACTTAAATATCAGCAAGCTGACGCAGCTGCTGCAGGAGGAACGCTACGAGATCAACCCACACCTGCTCACCATGATAGACAGGACGCCGCACATGGAGTATAGTTATCCGTACGTCATAACGCGCCGTTGCTTTATGTTGCCGCTTAATAACGAAATACCACGCAATTTGTACCTGTTGCTGCCCTTCACACCCGGTGTCTGGATCATGATTGGCATATTTATTGCTGGCCTTACGCTCATCATCGAGCTATTGCAGCTAGATAGTAACAGAGATGTGCACTTGATGCCACTTGCGGGCTCAGGATTCTTTTGGGCCTTAAGCATTATACTGGCTAGGCCCAGCGAAATAGATTTGGTTCACAGATATCGGCAGAAGGGCTGTGTAAAGGCGCTACGCTCCTATGTTTGCTTTTTCATCCTGTCCTTTGCGGGCATTTGCATTGCTCAGACCTACGCCTCCAGCTTGACCTCATTTCTGATGGTAACGCTGTTTGGACGGCCCAGCAGCAGTGTGTCTAGCCTACTTGCCACCTCCCAGCCCATCATGATTATACGTCGTGAAGAGGAGGCAATTATGAGCTCGTCCAAATTTCCGGATCCAGCATTTCGCAAACTCTTCGTCTTTGCTGAATCGAATGAGTACAATTTTAATCGCTACTCTCTGAATCGCTCATTTGTGTATCCTATCAGTGGAGAGCGTTGGGAGTTCCTGAGTGAACAGCAGCGCCTACTAAAGCGTAAGCGTTTCTGGCTCTCCGACATCTGTTTCGGCGAGTATCCGATGCAGTTTCAGCTACAATACGATTCGCACTTCTATCAGCCGCTCCAGTTTTTCACGCTATGGGTGCATGAAAGTGGGCTGCATGACTACTGGAGATCGCAAAGTTTCTACCGCGCCAAAAAAATGGGCTACGTACAAGACTTTCATAGTGCTGAGGACATACAGGGTGATAAATTGGCATGTCGCCTGTCAGTCAAGTTGCTGATGCCCTGTTTCTACGTGTTTCTGGCAGGGCACGGACTTAGCGTTTCCGTGCTGCTGTTAGAACTGGCTAGCATAAAGCTACGTTGTGTCTTGCAAAAATTCCACAGTCGACCTATAATAATTTAGCTCGAAACACTCAAATACATTCTTAAGCTTTTATGTTCAATTTTTATTTCTGTATAACTATGTCAAACTAATTTTAGAAACCATTCCTGTGACCACTCTAAGCTAAAGTTGGTGGATAAGGTGGCTGTTTCCAGATCCAGTTTGCCCACGGTATACACTCCCTCAGCAGATGCATATAGGCCATATCCTTGGGACAGTCGCGTTCCTCTGCCGGTTCATTGAGTTTTTCGCAGTGCCAATACTTGGCAGGATCAAAGTGATGCGGATAGGTTTGTCCAACTTCGGAAGGATCTCTGCAGGCAGATTGTCCGGCAATGGCGAATACTTGGACAACAGCCAATGCAGTCAGCAACGCAATGCAGAGCACTAAAATGTTGTAAGAGTTAGAATAAGAATATTAATGTAATCAGACGCAGGTGTCAAGTGTATTACGGAATTTCATTTTGATTGTTATTGAAGCTGTTTATGGCCGGCAAGTTGGGAAAAATCTATGCTGTCAAATGCAAAATGTTCGTTTTATATATCGAATACCAATATTTTCGCGTTTCATACATCTAAGTTCTGGATAGCGGATATTTTCACTTGCAGCGCCGTTGTTGTTATCGATTGTTATCATTTTGCCATTCTTGTTAAATGCTAAAAATTCTTGTTTGCAAAATAAATGTATAATGTTTTTGTTGAATGTACATTTTAATTGATTGATTTTGTTTTTTGTGTCAAACATTTTTTGCAGCGCATTCTGTCCTTCATACATTGGCATAGATGCGAATACTTTAAGTGCAGCGAAATTAAATATTTAATTGATTTAAAAAATAAAATGTTTAAATCAGATAAGAACATTTTTCTATAATAGTGGTGGTCTACCCAAACTTGGCATTTATAAGCATTAATGTCAAGTTGCATAAATTCCTCTAAAAGCGGAAGATTCAAAAATTTGCAGGGATTTGGGAAATAGAAGATTATTTCGGACAATTAAAAAATATTTACTGAATATTAGTTAGGCATTTTTTTTTAAATTAATATAAGTTTTCTAGGATGAGTACCGAAACCTCTCAACACTAAAAAATGCTAATTCTGAACTACAGGTTTAATCAAATATAGTTGGATTTTTTAAGGTTCTTCCAAGAAAATAAATAAATTTTAGAAACCTGTGAAAACATTTTGTTTTGATGTAGAATTAAGTCATACCGTGCGGTTTGTATGAGGGTCTAACGAAAGTTGTTGTTCACTTTTTGGAGCATACCTACACCCTTTAAAATTCATGGTACAAATATAAAAAAATACACAATATCTCTTACATTCTACACGCTGAAAAATAAATGGCCTTCCTAAACATAATTTGCAGGAAATATTGTTTCTTGGAAACAAATAATTATAATCGGTTCCACATGTATTATGCTTAATTAATGCTCTACTCTTTATATATATATATATATTTTTCTCAGAATCTTAACATTATTGAAAAGTACTTGGTGTTGAAAAGTACTTAGCACTTGTTATTTGGAAACAATCAACTTTTTGTGGAGATTTAAAAACAATATGCTTTGTTTTAAAGAAAATGTGATTTCATTTCAATATATTGTAATTATAAATGGACTTAGAATACTTTTTGTCTATTACTATTTATTTGCTTGGATATATAATTTAATTACGAATAGCACTAAATATTCACGGACAAGAAAAACATAATTTGGTTGCAGTCAAACAATAATTTTCAAAACGTTTATTAAGAATAACATTATACAGGGTGTCCCGCAATTGAGTGCAACTATTAACGGAGGTGAAAGCTTATGTCGAGCTGAGAAAAAAATCGTATCGGAGGGGGGGGGGGGGTCAATTTTCACATTCTTAGGAGCTACAGGGTTAATTAATATTTCACGACCTTGATTCACGTTATTGTTCTAGCACAAAAACTAAGTTACGGAAAACTTTTTTTGATAACTTATTGTAAAGGCAATAAAATCACCTTTTCAACGGTATATCAACAAACAGTACCGACATAACCGTTATCAAGCTGTGCTCGTCCAAAGATGAAATCAATCGGTGTAAACTACCAAATTTCAACTTGGAGTGCAAATTCTCAGAATTTCGCGTAATAAATGAAATTTTTTTTTAGATCAATTTTGTAATTTATTTAATTATCTTTTCAAGGACACCATAGAATAAATTTATCTTAAAAAATAAAAAGTTGGCTGTACTAAAAAAATTTTACCTATTAGAAAATAATGGTAAATAATGACATTACAATTATCATACTTGTGCAGTAGATAATATCGTTGTTTTCTAATAAGTATAATTTTTCTAGTACAGCCAACTTTTTTGTTTTTTAATATACATTTAAGTTATTGGTGCCATTGAAAAGAAAATTGAATAACTTATAAAAAAAAAATTTCATTTATTACGCGAGATTCTGAGAAATTTTCATTCAAAGTTAAAATTTGGTAGTTTCAATCGATTGATTTCATTTTTGAACGAGCACAGCTTGGTAACGGTTATGTCGGTGCTGTTTGTTGATATACCGTTGAAAAGGTGATTGCAATGATAATGATTGTGATTGAAAGGAAATGCCTTTGCAATAAGTTATCAAAAAAAGTTTTCCGTAACTTAGTTTTTGAGCTAGAAACAATAACGTTAATCAAGGTCGTGACAAATTAATTAACCCTGTAGCTGCTAAGAATGTGAAAATAGACCCCCCATCCATACGATTTTTTTCTCAGCTCGAGATAACCTTTCACCTCCGTAAATAGTTGCACTCAATTGCGGGACACCCTGTATATTTACCGAAAATTACACTATATTTACTTGGAAACATATTTTAGTAAAAGACATGCAAAAAGTTTTTCACTGTCATTACAAAATGCCTACTCTGAAATAATTGTTGGTTTCTAGGAAACAAAATCTGTTTAGAGAACAGTAAATACGTTTTTCTCGGATTTTTTTATGCTTTTCCAATACAACACACTATTTAAGTAGTTTTCAATATTATATTAAATGTTATTATACATCAAAATATTCTGTATTTATACAGGGTGTCGGAGACTTAGAGTACTATAATGTGGGGGCTGATTCCTCGTGATGAGACGAGCAAAAAATCGTATAGGTGGGGGTGGTCGCAAATGCCCCCCTAGGGGGCTAGGAGGGAAAAACAAAAAAATAGGTGTCGTAACGTTTTAATCCATAGCTAACAAATCGCTGCAACGATTAAAAAAAAACATAACTTTTTGAAAAGAAAATTAAATTTGCTTTAAATTATTTTTGCAAAATTTTTCCATAAAGTCATAAACAAAATATGTATAAGCACCTGAAGTCAAAAAATTGGTTTTTTTCTTTAAAAATTCAACTTTCAAGGCAATTTTCTCAGAAAAAAACCAAATGTTTTATTATTTTTTATGACGCAGTTTTTTTCCTTGGTCAATTCTCTAAAAATTTTCTAAAACCGTAACAAAAAATAATGTCTGCGTACTCTGAGTTGGAAAACATTATAACTCTACGATCGGTGAAAGAATGTGTCGATTCAGGCATGTGATGCACTTAATAATGAGAAATTGCTTTTTTTTCTTAATTCCGTTAAATCCAACTGTTTTACTAATTATTGTAAGCAACAAAAAAACAAAGTCGCCTTGCTTGCATTAAGTACCCCAGTGGGAGGAAAAAGTGGTAGAATCGGAAAATCGATATTATACGAAAAATATTATCTCTGAGGTATAAACAATGTATGATGGATTTTTAGAGAATTGACCAAGGAACAAAACTGCGTCATAAAAAATAATAAAACATTTGGTTTTTTTCTGAGAAAATCGCCTTGAAAGTTGAATTTTTAAAGAAAAAAACCTATTTTTTGACTTCAGGTGCTTATATATTTTTTATTTATGACTTTATGGAAAAATTTTGCAAAAGTAAATTAAAGCAAATTTAATTTTCTTTTCAAAAAAGTATGGTTTTTTTAATCGTTGCAGAGATTTGTTAGCTATGGATTAAAACGTTACTACACCTATTTTTTTGTTTTTCCCTCCTAGCCCCCTAGGGGGGCATTTGCGACAACCCCCACCTATACGATTTTTTGCTCGTCTCATCACGAGGAATCAGCAGCAATCAGAATTTAATTTTCTTTTCAAAAAAGTATGTTTTTTTTTAATCGTTGCAGAGATATGTTAGCTATGGATTAAAACGTAACGACACCTAATTTTTTGTTTTTCCCTCCTAGCCCCCTAGGGGCTACCACCGTTTTTTACTTGTTACAATGCTTGAGGTTTTTTTGTTGACTTTTTCAACTATGGGAATTTCCATTCATTCAAACAATGTGATAACATCTTAAAACATCTGTTTGTTTTCTAGTAAATCTCAAGTAGAATATCTTGTTCATCTAATTGATTTTATAGATATGTACACTTTTGATAAGATAAATTGCACGAATAACAGCAATGCGTATAAATATGCGAAACTTTGCCAATATTTAGCACAGTTTCATTAAGATTCCAAACATCTGAAGATAACTTTACGGCGCGAATATGCATAAAGGTATTTCTGAATGTTTCATACTTCTTAAATTTGCTTACAATTATTTTTTTTTTCTATCCTTACAGTTAGCTGTGTTGCACTCTTGCTTGTGGTTATTGTTGTGATTAGTGAAGCCTATGTTGGCCAGGATATTTATGCCGAACCCGATTGCTCTATCGTAACCGATCATAAACGCATGTTCCGCGACATTTCCGATCCGACACACTATTGGGTTTGCCCCGAAAATCAGGAGAAGGCTGACTACATTCAGTGCGGTCCCAACCATGCATTCATGGAAAATTTGCAGGAGTGCGTGGAGTGGGAAAACTGGAAGTGGCTCGAGCCATATTCTCATCTTGAATAAATGACAAATTTTGATAAAAATTAAGTATAAATCTAGAGTTTTTATGAAGAATTGCTAATGATTGTAAGCTTAGATTTGAAACTTTGATCGATATTTTTGAAGTGGTAAAGGGGTAAAACCAATGTAAAACCAATGCAATGGGTAAGACCAATGCAATTCGCCGCACTTGTTGTATAAAAACTAAAAAATTGCTATTTAAATTTTTTTTTATATTCTTGCTTCCACTGAGGATTGAACACAGTATGTTTGTATCCATAGCCGGCTGTTCTAACCACTGGGTCACGTAGACATATTTATTTGAGTAGCTCATACTTATGTTATATCAACAATCAGTACTTCTCTTTTTCCTTTAATGATTGAATTGAGTCTTTCGTTCAATACTCTGAAAGTACAGTACGGTCAAAAATTTAAATCTGAACGTAGCTTTTTTTTTAGAACACTAGTATACTTTTAGGCATTTCTCAAATTGAGGTTTGATAAATTCAGACTTGGAAACAGCACATGCTGAATATAAACGAATGCAACTTTGAATCTGAAATTTGTTTTATTCTTAGATCTGTGAATTTCCATATAAATATCGTATCTTTTATACAATTCAAATTTAGTTTTTAACTCATATTTATATCGAAATAAAAAAATATTCGCATGCTGCGGAATTTGAACACACAAAATACTGGTAACAAGTTCTTCCATTACCAACTGAACTGTCAGATTACCTACGATATGTTGGTCGAAACTAAAACTAAAATATTGTGCTGAAAACTAACACTTCTTAATGCATATGTTACCCAACCGGCGAAAGTTCGTTTTTAATGAACTTTTATCGAAGAATAAATTCGTATTTTTCCCTTATTGGCGATCAAAAATCGGAAGTTATTTCATACCAGTGTTATCGTGTCAGTAATAATAAAAGCAAGTCGGAAAGTGCCAAAAAAGTTATCCGAATGTATACACCTTACAGTAAAAAAGTAGAAAATATAACTATCTTCGCATTTGTGTTGAAGAATTAATCGCTTTGGAATTGCTAACGAATAACTTTTCGAAACATAAGCGAACCTTCGCTTACGAAGTAACCGTTACGTCCTCAAAACGTATCTTTCGAATCATAATCGATATCGTTATCACCGCGAGCTATTCGCAAATTTTTAAAATTTCGATATCGAAGTCAGATTTTGTGCCGTGTGGGAAATAGCAGAATTTTTGTGTTAATATTGGAGTTTCTTTTATATACATACATGTCTGCATCATTTAGCATTAAATATCGTCGCAAATGCAACATAAAGTACGATGCACGTCTTGTACCGGAAAACGCTTCAACATTTTTAACTATGTAGGTAAGGCAAAATAAACCCAAACAAGTATGCGTGGTTGCATAAGGTCAGAGCCTCTGACCACGAAGCGAAGGTTCAGTAGTCCTAACTACTGTTGAAATTTTGTGCTTTTTTAAAATTAAAAATATATACTATCATATAAGCCGGTTTTGTTTTTTTAAGAAAAATTGAAAATATATTATATAAATAATGATCAAATTATATAATCGATTGATGATTATTTTGGATAAGCAATAAATTCTTTTTGTCATCAATCCTATATAATAAATTGAAAGATCTATTCTATGCTTGCTTTCAGGTTTGTTCGTATTTTGTTAGCTTTGATGCAACAACAAGGCCAAAATCTTGTACACAAGCTAAGGATCAATAGAGATGTAAGGTAGCCCATGTGAAATACCCCCATATACATATGTATATTCTTAATTCATAACTTCAACCGGTGAACTGATTCGAAAAATTTCAGTTTCTGTTTGTTAATTTCAATTTTGATATTAATAAACTGCAAGAAACCGTAACCGTAAGTTTTTGTTATATATTTTTATTAGGTTAACAAATTTAAATACATAAGATATTTAATTAGAATAAATTGTCTTAAGCTTAAGTGTTGTGTTTTTTTGTATTCACTTTTGCAATTATATGTTTTTTTAAAGATAATTAAAAAATCTCAATTTGTACCATTTCTCAAAAAATTTAAGGAAAAAAAAACGAAACTGCTTGTAACTGTAACAAAATTAAATCGTTAAAAGGTTCAATAAACCACTTTTGAAAGTGATCTCTTTTTTGTTTTTTTTTTTCAAAAAGTTTCATTTCAGAATAATTTTATCAGTAACCGATTTTGCTTGGAAAAATTTCCATACAATTGTTTTTCATGTTTTAATGATATTTACAGATTTTTGTATCAACATCCTTACCCCCTTCTCCCCAATCGCCATGGAAAATCCTGACTACTGCCCTGAACTAAGCTATTATAAAAATAGCCTGTATAGGGTCACACAAATTTGATTACATGTTTTGTTTTTTTTTGTGAATTCTACTTTAGATTTTTGAATTTCCGTTAACTGTTATTCACTAATTAAATTCACTTCAATTTTTACGTGTGGAGCAAGTGAAAATATTATATAATATGAGTTGATTGATGACTTAACAAATATAAAAAAAAAAAACACTGCTTTAGCAGAAAGTGGCCAATTTCTTTTAGCTCTTTTCTGGTCTACCTTTATCTTCTTTCATTTATTAAATCATCATTAACAGCTTAGACGTTATGTGAATAATTAAATTGCTTATTTATTGCTGATGATGACTAAGCGCAAAAAGGCTTGTTAGTTGAAGGCCTTTGTTAGTTTAAGCTTAAAACTATTATGTTGAAATTAGCACTGAACACAATTTTGGCCC
The DNA here is from genome assembly GCA_914767935.1 of Coremacera marginata. Lineage (NCBI taxonomy): Eukaryota > Metazoa > Arthropoda > Insecta > Diptera > Sciomyzidae > Coremacera > Coremacera marginata. Next base: position 210,125,066 of record OU612043.1, on the reverse strand, counting down.
AAATTTCAGAAAATCATTCAGTAACGTCGTGGACTTTGGAATGATTATGTTTAAAGTTATAATAGTTTTCAATCTGCATTGTATTTAGTTTTCCATTCATGCTTCTCATATGGATCTATATATTTAACTTTTACAAACATTAAACTTTAAATTGATATTTTTTACTAAAAGTTTACTTTACAAAATTAAATTTGTAAAGCCAGAATTACGTGACTTTTGTCATAAAATTAACATTATATTTGAGGAGATGGAGAACATTAACGGAGTTGTTCAATATAAGCTTTTTTTTGTTGGTTTCGTACCGTTTAAGCTCTCATCTATAGACAAGTCTGCTTTTGTTCTCCACCGAACAATTTCCAGCGAATTTATAATGAGAAGGAAAAAGTAAACATTTTCTTACATAAATTTGGTGAAATCGGTTGAACAAAGTAAAGTCTTAGCCTTTATACTATAACAAGCTAAAAAAGCAAAAGAAATATTTATTTTAATAGTTAAAATATTATATTATATGAAACTATTAAAAACTCAACACTTTTTTGCTAGCAACTATATTTTCTATAAAAGCTGGATTGGGACTTTAAAAATTTTAAACCCATCGTAGCTGACGTAAAATAAACTGAATTAAAAAAAAATTTGGCATGCATTTTCTAAAAAATGTGAAATTCCAAAGCAGGGTTTTAAAAAAAATTTTTTTTTTTAATCTTTTTTTTTTTTTTTAATAAAGTTTTCGCACCGAAGAGGTATAGGAATTCTTAGATTAAGTAAATATATCGAGTCCTTGGAACTTAAAATAGAAATTTTATATTTATGTTATTTTTCTATACTATTATATATAATAGAAGTGCAAATTTTTGTTTCCCAGTAAACTCCAAAAGTACTGAGCCGATTTTTATGAAATAAGTTTTAAAATGTCATATTTGTGCTACAGGACAGCATAGGGGTATTTTAATTCGAAACTTTAATAATAAGTATGTTTACTTAAAGTGTTAAGTTTTTTAAATAATCCTCCCCGATGCCACGAATTGCTTAATAGTTTTTTACTCAAGTGTTTGTCCATGTTCTCCACTCTTCTCTTTTTCTACTCAGCTAGCACTGCACCAAATAAAAAACAGATGAGCATTGCGCAACATATAAATGCTGTGCTGAGCTGCAAAGCAATACAAAAGAAAAAAAATGTTTTTTATTTCGTTTGACATACATTGTCTTAAGGGCCGATGCCACACGGTGATCATTTGAACGGTGTTCAAAAGTTTTTGCTGTTGCTTACAATAGAAACTGTCAAAAAACAGTGAGATTGAGAGCGGATAAACACATTGTAGATCGATCAAAATTTGTTTATTCTGAACGCAAGGCGATTGACTGAACACGTTTAACGTGTTTAGGATTCTTTATATGAAGTTTTTGCGATCTATCTTGCTCCACACTCATTCAAAGAGTAACAAAAACGTGTTAACGCTCTTTATTAATAAAAAAAAAAAACGTCCGTGGCGAAGCCTACTAGTGATATTATAATATTAAAAAAATTTCAGTTCTTAGCATTCGAAATGCCGAATTTGGTGTTTCTGAAAATACACTGCAATAATGGTTCCATAAACTTATATCATGTATGGTAATATAGTTTTTTAATTTACCCATATCTATACTAATATTTGTAGTAAAGAGGAAAAGTTTATGTGCATTTATTGTGTGTGTTTTGAGTGAACTCCTAAACTATTTGTCTTATTGATATCAACATTTTTCTGATGTGATTGTACAACATTTTCTGAAGCACATGTGCTTAAAGTACCGATATTTTAGTAGCTATGGTAGTTATTCTTGAAATACGAAATATATGTTCATGTTAATAGAATTAAATATGAAAGCAAATATGAGAAGGATTCCAATTCAGCAATATTTTGGCACTAAATTTAGAAATATAAATAAATGTTATCTGAACTAATCAAAAAAAGAAAAAAAAATAAAAATCAGTTTCGATAGTATGGTAAGTGTAGACGCACTATAGGAACAAACTAACTTGTTTTTAAGAACAACTATTTAAAAAACTAATTTAAAATAAACCAGTATATGAGCTACTTTGAATTGTATTAAGGCGGCAACTACTCTGATTTTGACATGTTTTAATTGCAAATTTTTATTAGATTACAAGTTTATATATATTTAACCATGTTATTTCATCAAATATTATTATCTTTAGACCATTAGTAATAGTTTTCAATTGGATATTTTAAAGTAATTAAAAAAATAATTTAAATATAACAAATTTAACAAGTAGTTGAAAATATATGCAGACGAAAGTCAATTGAATTATTTAGCGGACATCACCATTCAAAATATGTTAGTTCGTTCTATGGAAAAAAGTCAGAATTTCAACTAGTTGTGGTTGACAAAAAACTACTTTATCAACTACTTTTAAATTAGTTGATTTTCCTACAGGGCGCAGAGTTTTTGTTTGATATATTTGGTGATGAATTTGTTGTATGTGTTAATTTTTTTTTATTAACCGACTTCAAAAAGGAGGAGGTTCTCAAGTTCGTCGGTTTCTCTGTTTTTTTTTTTTTTTTTTTTTTTTTTAAAATGTATGTACATCGATAACTCCTAAACCATATGCCTGATTGCCATAATTTTTGGGGAACAGATAGATATGTTAAGCATGGAGGTGCCCGTAAAAAGTGGGCGGTATTCGATAACTGGGCGTGACAATAATATATCTCGCAATATTAAATACTACTGTATCTCGAATAATATTGACACTAGGGTACTGCAATTTAGTGTAGGGGTAGGCACAATAATTACAAATAACGGGCAAGTGGGCAAATGGGTGTAATTCGACAAATGGGCGTGGCAATATTAGAAAAACAGTGTATCTTGAATAATTTTGAGACTAGAGTACTGCAATAGGGGTAGGCATTATTATTAACAATGATGGTCAATAAAGTGGGCGTTATTCGACAAATGGGCGTGTCAATATTATAAAAACACTGTATCTCGAATAATATGGACACTAGGGTACTGAAATTTAGTGTAGGGGTAGACACAGTTAATACAAATTACGGTCAAGAAAATGGGCGTTATTTGACAAATGGGCGTGGCAATATTAGAAAAAGAGTATATCTCGTATAATATTAATACTATGGTACTGCAATTTAGTATAACGGTAGGCATTACTATTACAAATTATGGCCAATAAAGTGGGCGTTATTCGACAAATGGGCGTGGCAACATTATAAAAACACTGTATTTCGAATAATATGGATACTAGTGTAATGAAATTTAGTGTTGTGGTATGCACAATTATTACAAATTTCCGTTAAGAAAATGGGCGTTATTTGACAAATGGGCGTGGCAATATTAGAAAAAGAGTATGTCTCGAATAATATTGCTACTATGGTACTGCCATTTGGTATAGGGGTAGGCATTATTAGTAAAAATTACGGTGAAGAAAGTGGGCGGCTTTCGACTACTGGGCGTGGCAATATTAGAAAAACAGTGTATCTTGAATAATATTGACACTAGGGCACTAAAATTTATTGTAGTACAGGGGTAGGCAGAATTATTAAAAATTATGGTCAATAAAGTATGCGTTATTCGATAAATGGGCGTGGCAATACTAGATAAACACTATCGCAGTTAATATTGACGCTGGGTTACTGAAATAAAGTACAGGGGTGGGCACAATTATTGGAAATAATGCTCCAGAAAGTGGGCGCTTATATAACAAAGGGGCGTGGAAATATTAGAAAAACACTATAATAAGAATTCTATTATAGTGAATAGATAGAATCTATTATAGAACCCATTCTTATAAGAATGGGTATAATAATTTCAAAACATGTGACATCTCATTTAAATTTAAGAGGCAAATATTTGAAATAACCAACAAACTTTCAGAATTTAATAGAACAAATTTTTTCGGAACAATTGTACTAATGTTGTTCATACTCTTTTTTTGAAAATTTATCATATTCTCTAAAATGGAAGAAATACAAATTTTTTAGAAAAAAAAACAACCGACTTCAAAATCACTACAAAGTAAAAAATAATTTTAATAAAAATACTTTTCCTTTCAATTTCTTGGTCATATTTGATAATTTATTTAAACATATTATATATGAAATTTTATTATCTTAATTTTTTTCTTATTTGTTTTATTATCATAAATATATTAATTTCTTGATGAATACAAATGCTTTGAAGTTGGCGCTTCTGATTAACAGTGTGATTATATTAGCGCCGACCTTAAAAGCATTTGTATTCAGCAAGAAATTAATATATTTATGATAATAAAACAAATAAGAAAAAAATTAAGATAATAAAATTTCATATATAATAATATGTTTAAATAAATTATCAAATATGACCAAGAAATTGAAAGGAAAAGTATTTTTATTAAAATTATTTTTTACTTTGTACTGATTTTGTAGTCGGTTGTTTTTTTTGTTTTTGTTGGTTAAAAAATAAATGTGATTTGATGTTTTCTATCTATACTATTATATAATACGTAAATTCGAATGTTCGGGACCGCAAAGCTTGAGAACGGCAGGCGTTATTTCAATAATTATTTTTCTATTGAATAGCTATAGTACCCAGTTAGGCTATAGGCTATGTTAAATTTGCCACTCCCACGTTATAAATACCCAATAAATAAAATAGCATGAAAAACATAAAATATCAAGAAATAATTTACACGGAAAAGCTCCAATGGGTGTTATTTTATTAAAAAAACAAATGTTATACGAAATGGAGCACGAGGATGAATAAAAACAAAATTTTCCACGCCTTACTGCCACGCCTACTGTATTGGAAAGCAATATAAGAAGTGTATTCAATTCTGATTGCATTTAGATGATTATGAACTATAAGAAATCTACCACGCCTACCTGGAGCGCTCACAATATTGAAAAATATGACAATGCGATCGATTTGAATTACAAAAATGATCAACTATTTCTGTATATCATTTGAATTAACAATAACTACCCATAGGTTACCAAATCAGCCTTCCCCGCTTACCTTATTTAATAAAAAAAAAACACGATAACACGAAAACAGCTGATCCGATATCAGCAAAAGAGAAATCAATTAAGTCTGTGTTCTAGTTTGCGGTCAACATCCCACCAAAAAAAAGTGCTTGGAAAAGAAGGTACACTCAGAAAACAAATCGGTTGTGACCCCAAAACTTTTAGTTAGGTCTTCGCTTATTATAAACTGAATTCAGTATTTAGAATCGAAAATGTTGAAACAAGCTTAAAACTCGTTTGTCCATATAAAAATACGGTTGTCGGAACACACTCAACGCATGTTCAAATAATAAAAAAAATGCATGGCAAAATAATTGATTCTCTTAGCCGAATAATAGATTTTATAAACGAATAACGTCTCTCACAACTAAATGCCATTTCCAACTCACAATGTGATTAACATACAATATGCTTTCATCTTTATGCATTCCTGATTAAAAAAATTCATTCAGTTTAAAAATTTGAGTTAGGGTCAAATTTAAATAATTTATTTGAATTTCGATATATATCTTAAACTACAAAGTACAAATGACAGGAATAGTAGCCAAAACCAGAAGACGACCTCGTATCTACATGAAATCAGGTATCTATAGGTATAATTAATAATGGACGTCATTTTGAACCTTTTAGCCTGAGTTTTCGCACTTATAAAAAAATACATGGATCTCAGATTTTTGTCCTCTATCACATAGCTGAAGCTCATTCAAATCGGCAAATGACACCAAGTCTTGTGAGACGTTTTCTTGTGAGAGGGCTTAGCTTTGACAACTGGTAGCGACCTCTAAATCATAAAAAAAAAAAATTAAAACCAAAAAATCTCTTTCATATTTAGATGTATACAATCGAATAATGACATGCCGCGATGATAATTCAATATTCGAAAAATAAGGACCACCCTAATATGGATTGTATTAAAAGTCTCTTAATAAAGACGGAGTATTTCGTTCTCAAATGGGAAATGGGGGTTTTAATTACCTCAAATAATGTTAAAAAAATATATGCTTGAGATTGTGTACCCAGGGGGAAAAAAATCGTAAAACCAAAGAAAATACACTTTGCCACATAGACTTTTATTGGTTAGATTGTGCCCAAAGACAAAACATCGTTATGGCAAAGACACAAGGATTGTTAGATTCCCAAGAACAATATACTTTAAATCAAAAACTTAAATTCTTGTGGCAAAGACGTACGTCTTTAAAAAAGCATGGAAAAAAGTTGTAAAAATAATGCCCGTATTATGCATAATTTTTTTTGATTTTTTATGATACTTCATTAAATTTATCATTGAAAATTATAACTAGAGCAGTTCAAATAGCACGAATGCATGGATTCAATTGGTGTGAGTGAGTACGCATATGGTACGAATTGGAGAAAAATTTTTAGAACGACTGCATGGATGCACGAATGCATGGATTCAATTGGTGTGAGTGAGTACGCATATGGTACGAATTGGAGAAAAATTTTAGAACTGTATTTTCTTTGCATTTTTTTTGCTGTTTTTTTCAATTCGATCTTCGTTAAGTTTCGATCAAATATTTACTGTGCTGTTAATAATTAATTTAACATTTTTAGAGTAAACACAACTATTTAAGATAAATGTATGCTGAATTGGAAGTGATGTGTGTAGCTAATATTAATTCATTAAATGCAGCTGCTCTTAAAAACACCAGATATAAAAAAGTAACAACGTTTATCCTTTTCTTACAAAATATGTCTGTCCTGCCCACGCGCCACGTGTTTTCAGATTTTAAAATTGGACAAAAAAAATCAAGTATCATAGGGGCATTACACAGCTCTTTTTCAATCTCTAATAATTTTTCCAAAACACAGACGCGCACAAAATAACTTTCAACTGTTTAAACTATTCTTTTTCTCTTCTTTTGTTTCCTTCTTTTGTTACATTTCGTTTTAAATTTTTTTTTTTTTTTGGTTGCAATTTCGTAAAGATTTCAACTCGCACACAATTTCCTTATTCTTCGTATACAAATATGATTTTGGAGAAAACATTCTTTAAGGTAACAGACTTTGTCTTTAAAACAATGATGCTTACTCTAAAAAAAAAAACTTTTTTCAATTCCTTGTTAACAAAGAATTACATCGTTACATAGTATATATTTTATCTTCACGGCAAAGATTGTTGCATTGATTAAGCTTCAAAGAACTTCAGTCTTTTGTTTCGACGATGCAGCACTTGCATAGTTAAAGAATAAATCATTAGTGCAACAATATTTTCCTTGTGGTAAGAACTTTTATTCTTTGATTTTAAGGCGTTCAATTTTCTCGGTGTTATTGTACTTTGATCACTGATCATTATGTATTGTTAGTTGTATTAAGGTCCACACATTATGAACACCCTTATTGCTACATCATCCCCGGTCGCCGGCGGGTATTTATTTATTCTCTTTTTTTTGTGGTCCATGGATCCTAAAATAACAAAGCCTTATATCTAAAAAGGTTGGATTTACGAAATGCTTGTAGTAATGAACTACTTCATGTGGCAGCCAAGGGTTAAATTAAATTAAACGTATGACAGAAATATTTTTGCAAATTATACTTAAGGTATTATTACAGTTTCGGATAGAGAAAAAGTAAACAATTTTCTAAAGTTAATACAAAATTACTTAAAAGTCATAAAGTTAACTCAAACAAATTATGAAATTTTTTTTTTCAATCTTCGAGGTTGTACATTAGGCCGGGTCGATTTGTGGGGAGGCAAAACAATCGCCCATTGCTCTGTGAAAATCGTATTCTAGGGATCAAAATAAGAAACTTTGCCGAAGGAACCATACCTCTAAAACGAATTCTGATGTCCCCCAATTTGGGTCGAACTTTTGGGTAGGGGCAAATTTTGAAAAATCCCACTTTGACCCATTTAGAGTGCTCCAATCGAGTCCAAATGTATGATCAACCCCCACTAACTTTGGATGCCCGACCCACCCATGCCAGTGGCACACCCCCTGGAACCCCCTGGGGGTTCCCCATACAAACATTTCAAAAAATCGCCAGTTTTGACACTTAACATGAAAAAATCAGCGAAATGCCTATGTTTTTTTCTTTTTGGAGTTTTTTTTCTCTTTAGAAATTTATTCAACCCTTTTAAAAAATGAAGGTATCACTGTGATACAATTGCAAATCGGAAAATTGTTTGTGTGCGTTTTTTAAGGCACCACAAGACACAGCAGCATGTCGTAAACTTACTTGTGTAGTATTTTATAGCACCTACTTAAGAAATGAAGGTTGTTTTTACAACCCTTTTTGTGGGTATTTTATGGCACCTTCTTAAGAAATGCGCGTTTTATGCAACCATTTTAACAATTAAGGTATCACTGGAATGCACCGCAACCCTTTTAAAAAATTAAGGTATCACTGTGACACAATTGCATATCCTAAAATTGCTTGTGTGCGTTTTTAAGCCACCACAAGACACAGCAGGTAGAATTGAAATTACCATTTCATTCTTATTACCTCGTCTCGTAGACCATATATAACGCAACAGTTTTTGTGAATGCATTAAGTCGTTGTGAAGAACTCAAAGTGTGAAGTGCTAAATTCAGATAAAAAAATATTTTAAAAAAAAATAATAAGTGAAGTTGACCATTCCAAATCAAAAAGTTTACAATGAATCCACCATCCTCTACACCACAAGATGAAGCAACAACAACTATCGAAAACCCAATGAGTCATATACCCAAGCACGATGTTACTGTTTTTGGTGTGTCTACCGATTTGACTGATCTTAATTTACCAACCCATTTGGATATCTTCAGATATTATTTTTACTTAAGCGAACGTGCTAAAACAGAACAAAAAAAGTTTTCCCATAAATCATTCACTATTCAAGTACAAGATAAGTTGAATGGAATTTGGGAAAAACTTGGTATGGAAATAATGCTGAAAAAAAGTGTATTTAATAAATTGAATAAATTGCTTGACAAGTATCAAGAGCAAATCAAGAGAAGAAACAAACCCCAACAATTTACAGAGTATGTAAAATGTCTGGAAACAATTTTTTACATTGGAACATGTAAATGCGATTTGAAGGCAACATAATCAGAGAAGACTAACAATGGATGCAGTTGTGATGGAAACTGAAGAGCAAGGAGCAACGTCTGTGTCATCAATGCCAACATACCAAGATCCCGATGATTCAACATACGCACCGCCACCGGTTCAAGAAGATATGGATAGAAGCACAGTTCACAATACACAGAGAGATACGATTGTTTTAACTTTGCCTTGGTATGTGACAGATTTGGTGTGCCTGATAGAGTAGCATCGGCATTGGGAACCGCTCCATTCCAAGATTTTAAAATGAAAGATAAGCATGGCAAACCTCTCATCATGGCTAAATAGTGGATAAAACGGGTTATACCGGAAAATGTAGAGGCTGTTATGGCGACGACATTAGAGAGCCGTACGAAATTGCGAAATGTGAAGCCGTGCCAATGCGAAAGATGAAGAATATAATAATAAATACATTATGTCAATAAAATAATTTTTAAGATACGTAATAAATGTTTTTATGAATTTCAAGTTTGGAATTCATCACAAAATTTTATAAATCTCACAACTTACTACGTATATTATATCTACCACTATATAATAATGCTGCATATTTGATTCCATTTATTATAATTCAACTAGCTCTCTTTATATTTGTCTTTATTTTCTCACGTAATTTCTGCTTTTGCTTTATCACATTTTCATTAATCTAGGTTAGTGGTTGTAAATTATTGATACCATAATACAAATAATGTTGGCCAAGATGAATCCAATGTCAGCACCCACAATTATTGCTGGCAAAACTTTCGAGTCATCATAAAGTCAAAATAAACAACAGTTCCGTTCATTTAAATCCAAAGCATTTATATTTATATATAAAAATACTCTTAAGTTTTATTTTGTCGTGTCAATCTTTAATACTGACATTGAGGTATATTTTTGAAATAGTTTTGTTGATTTTTTATTATGATAACATTATGAAAACGTGCAACACCTTTGCATAATAAACGAATGATGTGTAAATGTAGCGAAAATAATTATGGAAATAATTAAGAATTCGATGAAGAATTTGATTAAAATCGTGAAAAGTGACGCCATGTTTAGTTACATCAAAGTTTGCCGCAAACAAGTAACTTGCGGATGCATTCTAAGGCCTTTGCTTTGGTTTTATCTATTAGTTGAGTGCAACAAGTGAGATGTCTCAGTAAATATATTGAATGCCCTTGATGAACTAATGGTATCGAAAATATCGAAGAGTTAAAAAGTTCAACTTTAACTTAACATAGAACTAAAAAACTAAAAATTACTATTATTGAATTACATTTTTTTAAGCATATCAAATCGAAATAAAAATCAATATCAACAAAATCCAAATCAAAATTGGAATGAAAACTACAAGCAATATTAAAAACGAAATTTAAAATGGAAGAATAATGATTGATACCAGAAATAAAACAAAAACCAAACCAAACTCAAGGCTAAGAAATGATTTGATAAATATTGAATAGATACAATTTTTCTTGTCAGCGCTTATTTCCATTCCACTGTCAACACTAACCACAGCACACTTCAACCAAAAGCAAATAATGTCAATGGTAGACAGGTGATTAAGGAAAGACCAAGCATTGTTGTTTTTTTTTGTTATGTTGCAATGCATTAATTTCGATAAAGCTTTCTATCGTACCTTAGCATGTATTAAATGTATGAATAATAGAAAAATGTCTAATGCCCTGGAAGAAACGACAAAAAAAAAAAATGCAAAGAAAATACAGTCCGTCTTACAAATTTTTCTCCAATTCGTAGCATATGCGTACTCACTCACACCAATTGAATCCATGCATTCGTGCTATTTGAACAGCTCTAGTTATAATTTTCAATGATCAATTTAATTATGTATCATACAGCCTTAATACATACTTTGTTCTGAATATAAATCTAAAATAATGGTAGTTATTTTAAATGAAATACCTTTTCATGAAAGCTTTCTATTATTAACATTTATTCAGTAACATCCTTAACGAATGTAAGACCAATTCCACATTAAGGACCTCGTTTATATGGTATATTTTTATTTTTAAATCTTCTAATAAATAAAACACAAAAAAAAAATGGAACAAAATTGATATTAAAATGCACGTGAAGGACGTCCTTGTTCATTGAACTTGAATATTTAATTATTAAATAATGGCTACAAATATATTCTTAATTCGATAATATTATATAACAGACAGCAGGCAAAGGACACAGTACAAACCTTCCTAATGTGCCATATAAACTCATAAATAAAGCTAAACTTTGGTCACGATAATTTAATTAAACATACAAAATGTTGGTTTGACTTTTTTTTACAGAGTTCTGAACACGCAGATTTGAGATTTCAACCTTTAGGTTAATATATTATTTACTATACAAAACTACTTTTTGTGAGTTTGTGTTTATTTATCGTTTATTAAAATACCAAAGGGCTTTCCCTAATGACTACGATAATAATTTTTTTTCTACAATAATATATACTCGTGTATTATTTTTTATTATTAAGTATCTGTAATTATTTTATCAGTGCAGGCGTAAATATTTCATATATTTTTTATTGCTGGGCTAAAACTGTCGTACTAAGCTGCTTTTATAAAAACTATGTTTTGAAAACATACTTCAAATAAGTAGTTTTTGAGTTTTGATGGGACACTGCTGTACTGCCTTAGTGAAATTGCCATAGCGATCTACTATTAACGCTTATCTACTATTAACCCTTTACAGAGTCGCAAAGGGTAACAAGGTCTAAGATTTGAATGACAAGGCTTGGCATATGTTATTATTTCATAAAAATAAAATGCCACGGAAACTTTTATCAAGATCGGCCATTGACTATCATATTGACTATCATAGGAGTAGTCTGCAAAGTCACTCGACACATAGTCAAAGAAATCGATATCAGAAATAAAGTCAATTTTGTCATCATTCGAATCGTGATCTTAATTTAAATTTAAAATAAATTTATCGATTTAATTATCATGTTTTTTGACGAAGCATGACATCTTATAGGGTCTTTAAAGCAAATTTTTCAAAAACACTCAAAGTTTTGTTCACTTTTTTGCGGTATACCTACGTCCTTTATTATTAATTATACAAAGATGAAATACATGACAAAATATGAGTTATATGGCGAATAAAATGAATGCTAATTTGTACATTTTTGTCACTTCTTTAATAAAATCGCAAAACAGCAAAATCTAAGTAGAAAAATTCACATTTTCGTATAAGAAAAATCATGCCTAAAATGCTTCAGTAGCTTATGTTGTTGTTATGGTTGTTTGTTTGGTTCGTGCCAAAATCACGAACGCAACATCGTCTTTATTGTTGAAACGAAACGTTTTGCGAATATTTTAGTAACTGCTTGTGTTGTTGTTATTAATATGTATGTGAAATTTACACATATATATATAACATACATATCAGTTGCTTTCGTTTTTGTCGTTTGTTATTCAGCCCAATTCTGAATGGGTGTCTTTATCTCACCGGGAATTAAAAAAGGGATTTTTCGAATTTTATCAATTGTTCAATTGGTCAATGCTCAATATTATTTGAGTGTTTAAAAGGACATATGGTTTTTGCACCACGATAATGCACCAGCTCACACATCACACATTGTACGCTATTAATTGACCAAAAACAATGCCAATATCGTTCGCCAAGAACCATACTCGCCAGATGTGGCCCCGTGTGATATTTTCCTATTCCCCAAACTCAAATTGTCGCTACGTGGAAAACATTTTGAGACGGTTGAAGTCATAAAAGAGAATTCCTAGAGGGAGTTAATGGCCATTTCGAAATAATTATTTATACCAACAATTATTTCCAGAATGGAAAAAACGTGGGCATATCCATATCGCCTCCTATGGAGATAATTTTGAAGGTGCTAAAATAAATATTAAAGAATAATTAACCGTTGTTGTTTTACTTGCACAGCCCGGTTCAATTTTGAACAGAAGGTAGAAATTCAATTAGAAAATTAACAATAAGCTTATGCTTACCTATCCATTGATTTCGACTATTTTGAGCCTATGAAATTATTGGTCAAGGCAAAATATTTTCAATTGTTTATCCATCGCATTTCATGTGAATAATTAATTATTTTTTTCGCATGAAAGTTAAAAATTTAATTTTATCTTGGATGTAATTTTATCTAGTAGAGCAGTTCAAGAAAATTTCTTCTCAATTCTATACTCGAAATCACGTCTTTTTGATTTCAATGGGAACGTGCATTGCACCACAGCAGTTGCTTACATTATTTAGCCTTGCTTGCTTGATAATAAAACAACTCAGACGAAGCGTTCAAAAAAGCAATCAAATAACGTAGTTTGTATTTTGTTACTTAAACCTTTGGGTGCTTTATACAATAATTTGGTAAACATTGAAAGTTCTGCTTTTTATATGCTAAACATTTTTTCATTAAATATAACATATTACAATTTTCACTTTAACACTAGGTTAAGCTGGCAATACATTTTTACTTCACAAAAGTCAATTTATATGATCACACTATGAATATTTTTTTCGGTGTATGCTTTGCCATTCTCTTCAATGACTCAGTTAGAAATAAAAAAAAAATGCTTTTCTCAGCAAGTTGAAAGTACACTATAGGAACAAACTAACTTGTTTTTAAAAACAACTAGTTAAAAAACTAATTTAAAATAAACTAGTATATGAAGTACTTTGAATTATATTAAGGCGGGATCCACTTCAATCCTAAATAGTTTTTATTGCATTATATATGAAGTAATTGAAATACTACTTAAAAACAAGTGGTTGATAAACTACTTTGAATTATATTAAGGCGGCTACTAAACTAAACTACTTTGAATTATATTTGTTTCAAAAAGACACATTTTTTTTATTTACGACATTGAGCTGCAAGACAGACGTGGTAAACACACTTTAAAACTGGTAAACTGCCTCTAAGCCCTGTGAAACGATTAAAAATTCTTTATTATTTAAGATATTCAAAATATCGGTGTGTTCATCGACCATGAATGATGGTTGCAAAGCGTGTAAAGTCCCGCTGATACGCTTGTTTAGCTCATATTTTGAAATGAAGTATCAAAAAGCTGGCTCGTGTTAAATACCAGGCGCAGTATCCACACAATTCCGATCAATTGGATCGGCACCTTCGCTCATGTACCCAGGCGGTGGCGTGCCCGTTTTTGAAAACTGCTTCCGTGGCACGCATGCTCACATATAAGCGCAGAGTTCCACCAGCTCCTGGAACTATCACCTGTTGGAAGCAGAAATAGTGCAATGAAGAAAGGAATAATAAAATTATATCTTCCATCGCAGCGTACTTCTGTTGCGCTCCTTGAATGTAATTACTAGACCTTTTTTGAATTAACTGGCAATGAAGCTTGGCATGAATCACTTTTGAATTATTTTAAAATCAATTAAAACACCACAATGAACGACATTTCACAATTTTCCATTAAAAAATTCTGATCACTTTTAACCTTGCTTACATTTTGCTTTCAGATTTTATATTTTAGAATTTATTTGTGTCGACCAGGCATGATTTTTTTGGCATGATTTATATATTTTTCAAAACAGTCAAATAAAAAGTTATTTTAAACGTTTTATTTGAGAACCTGTAAAATTAAAATTTTCTTATCGTTATTTTTTGTTATAATTATTCTGTGATGAAATTTTAATATGAATACAAAAAAGCAAACTTTGCTGCTTTCTTTCTACCTGCTCATTTACCATGCTACTCATGATAGGTATTTGATTTTTCACAGTTGATATATTTTCAGTTTTCAATTTAATTCATAAAATTACATTGATGAATAAGTTGCACCGAGAAAAATACTAAAGGAAAATTTACAATGAACTTATGCTAACCAATTCACTGGCTTCGATGTTTTTGAGCCTATAAAGTTCTTAGTCAAGATAATAAAATTATAATTGTTCATCCAACGCATTTTTGTATAACAACATATTTATAGACTCACACAAGTACTTGTATAATTTTTTTTTGCATCTAATGAAAAAAATTTGTTTTTGTCTTGAGATATTACAAATCAAGCAGCGATTTTCAAACATTAAGACAGTTTTATTATTACAATAATTTTTAAAGAAAAAAAGTAACACTTACTCCGAAACTTGTCCGTACTCGAACTTATGTCCTCGTTTTTTAAGCATGTTAAGCATGTTTTTGCACCACTTCAGCTTCTAACATCATTAAGTATTACTATCACTAAACATTCTAAAAATAGATTTTATTACATAAGTCTTTGGGTGCTTTATACAGTTTTTGGACATTTTTTTTTGTTTTGTATAAAATATCAAGGTTTCATTTTAAAATCATATTTAGCTGGCACAAAAACTTTTGTGAGTTATCATTAGTTCTTTTCAACTCAGTACATTATTTCTTCACAAAAGTCAACTTGTTTGATCTCACTACGATGTTTTTTCTTGGTGTAAATTGGTTGATTTTGTTATAGCTATAAAAAAGGTTAACATAAAATTTCTCCTGCTTCTATTGGGGAAAAGTTTTCCCCGATGAAACAGTAAACAGCTGATTACTATTTTCAGGACAACACATATTTAAGGGGCGAGATTTTCCCGTTGAGTTTGCAGAAAACCACCCGCTATCATATGCTGAATCAGATGAATGCCCTCAAAGCTTCAATACCACGCATACGCTTTCAATTTTGATTGCTCAAATCTCACAAATTCACTCGCTCACTTTTTGACTAAATCATGGAAAGTTTCACTGCTATTGGAACTACCAGTGGAATGGTTTTATTGGAAAGATTGAAAAAAATGAATATAGGCGCCATGAACGTCACCGCCTTAAACAAAAACAACAACATCAACTCACTTACAGCTGAGTTTGTTTCAGGTGTGTTGGTGTATGTGTGTGTAAAAGTGTTTGTTTGCATGGCGTAGGCCACTCCCTCGCAGCCATATTGAATTAAATGTCAAATTTTCACCAGCTGAAATTGAGAAAAGAAAATAAACGTATACACACACACACATGCAATCATGTATATACATATCCATTCTTATAAAACGGTCGATAATTTCATTAAATAAAACAAGCGAAGGATATCAAGGAATGTTTTGGCAAACGAAACATGTTCCATTTTCAATGGCATTGCATATCAATTTGAGAAAAAGAAAAACAACAATAATGAGAGCAATGCAATTTCTAGCCAAATTTCAATTTGCCATTGTTGTAAACATGTGTATATTCACGCTTGTGTGGTTTGTATGTGTGACTGTGTGCATGAGAGTCTTATTCATGGGCGTCCATAGCATTTTTTCTAGGGAGAAAAAAAGGTCTACATGAAAGTTTGACTTAAGTATTTGAGAATGATTCTGAAATGTGTATTAAAAATATGACCAATGGAATTTTATTTTTTGAGTAGTTTGGTGCATATTTGTAAACATCGGGTGCATATTACTCTCCATCAAAGCTGAACTCGATAGTAGAATTTATCGATAGATTTAGATATTGTAACGATATCTAAACTGAAAAGTTTCAATATTGTTTTTTTTTAATTTTTTTTTTTTTATCAATTACCATATTAATAAAAACTTCGTTCCACTTTTTGTAATAAAATCAAGTGTTTGAAATTTTTATCTTATAGAAAAAAACCAAAAACTTCTCTAAAATATCAATTGTTGTCAAACAACATTTTAAAAAAATTATTTTTTGTCATTCAGGTAAAAATTAATTAAAGCAGTATATGAAAGCAGTTTAAATTATGATTTCGACACTTTAATGTAATGATATAGAGCACCTGTCCCCAAAACAGCAATACGGTAGAAACCTTTTAGGAATAGTTAATGCTTTGTAAGAAAGACGATACTAAGACGCTAGCTGAGATGATGATACAGTGCCTTTAGGGTCCTAAAAAGTCTTGGCAATGATAGCTAAGCTGAATTGTTCGATATCGATAAAATGTGAAATTTCGAAATAATTACAATATCCAAATATCATCGAAATCGTAACGATATCGTATATAATTAAATCTCGATATAGTTACGATATCAAAGCTTCATTCAATATCGACAACGTTAATGATAGGCCGTTTTGTATCGAATGCAGCCATTTCTCGATTTCGATACGATATGTTTTCAATACTTCGTGACGATATGTATGATCACCTTTACGATATTATCTCAGTATCAAAACAATATCGCTTGGTTTGCTGGGGAACTTTTCAACACACACACACATAAGAAGTTCCAATATATTTTGGAAGATTGCCAGCAAGAAAAAAAAAACCGAAATAAACTCGTTATCCAAAATTTCTTGTATCAGCTCATGAATATTTTTAAATTGAATTTTGATTTTTCGCGATATAACGCTTTTCAGTAATTTTTTGCAAAATTTAATAAAATTTTAAATTTTCTTAAAACATATTATTTAAATATATTTATTTAAATATATTAAATATTTAAATATTTTTTAAATATATTATTATATTTTATATATAATAAATATAAATTGATAACATTATGTTGTTACTTTGACGCAATTTGTTTTAAGCTATTTTTTGATCACAAAGTTTACAATTTAAAAACTATTTGTGATCAAAAAAATGTTCGATTCAAAAACTATTTGTGATCAAAAAATAGCTTCCAATAAATTTCGTCAAAATGCCAAAAAAATCCTTGCAAACATTTTCTATAGCCTCAAAATTGCCAGAGAATCGCTTGGAAGATGAAACATTCATCAGACATTCATGAGCGGGCGCGCTCATTTGAGAGTCATCCGGGTATCGCCGACTGTAAGTAGTTGAGGCCATAAAAGCGATTCGCCTGGAAGATTTGTAGTAAGCGATTCGCTGGGAAGATTTGCGAATGAACCGCCGAGGGGTGCCTTAAGCGATTCGCTGGGAATATTCGCGAAAGAATCGCCTGGGGGAGCCTTAAGCGATTTGCTGGGAAGAGCCACAAATGAATCACCAAGAAGGGTTCTTAGCGATTCCCAAATAGAAGAGTCGCAAGCGAATCGCCAAAAAAGATCTTAAGCGATTCGCTGGGGAGAGCCGCAAACGAATCACCAAGAGCAGTCCTAAAAGGGGTCAAACGATTCGTCAAAACGGATCCTCAGCGATAATTTCAACGAAAAATTCAAACGCGTCGCTGCTTCTGAACGGTGAGAAAATATTTGACATTTTTTTCACAAGATTCAAAAGCGATCCATCTTCCAACGATCGCCGGAATGAGCCAAGGAAGATTTTGAAAATTTTTCTTGAATCGCGCTTTAATCGTTTGGGCGATCGAAAAGCGATAAATTTTCTAAAGAACTCTTGGGCGGATTGCAAGTGCGTCGAAAAACCAGCTTCTCTTCTAATCGTCTTCCAAATGTTTGCAGGGTATGTTATAAATTTATATTTGAATATTAAAAAAATTCTAAAATTTTATATGAAAAAATACTTTTTGAAAATGCTAACATTGTGATCAATTTTAAAAAGTCACGATTTTTTCGGGGTCGATTTTTTAAAAATCGTTCGTTCTTCTTATTCAAATGTTTGATACTTTTGCGCAAAACGTCTTTAATTTTTTATTAAAAGCCATGTCCACCTATTTTTCACAACGCCCAATTCCTCTGGAAATACGTTAGGCACATTTAACTAACATACATTGAAACATATTTCATTCGAAATTTCATTGAAGCTATGAAAACATATTCCACATATTTCATTTACTGATAGGATTCTTAAAGCTGAGCTTGTTTTTGTCGTTTTTTTTTAATAAATAAATTTAAAGTTTTTAATATTTCAATCCAAATTTAAACTTAAAATTTTACTTCTTATTTCGTGTTTTGACTTTTCATGTTTTGATAGTTGAATTCTAAGTTTGAAAAGTCTAAAATGTTTAAATTGATTTATAAAAAGTTAGTTTTGAAATGTAGTAGATTAAATTTGAAGTTTGAAAAGTTCAATTTGATGTGTGTAAAGCTGATTGTTTGATGAATTTCCTTATTTTCAGTTATTTTTTAAGTGATCTCGATCTTCTATTAGTTTCTATAAGTATTTTGTTACATACATTAATAAGTACTTTTAAAGTGCCTCCATGAGTTTAATTATTTTAAGTTTGTATTAATTTGATTTGAAATTTGACATATTAATTTAATGTGAAATTTTACCTCAAATGAATTTTTAGTTTTTATCACGTGTACATATTTGAATGTATTATATACATTTTTCTAAAATTATTAAAGTTACTCCGTGTGAGAAATATGTGCTTCGATTTTTTATAATTTTTTTTTTGTGTGATCGAATTGCTTTAAAAGGGCACTTCAAGTATTTTTTTAAAAAACAAAAAGTCAACTTTTAATAGGTATAACTTTCTTTCCCGAATTTCGGCTTTTTCAATTTCATTCAGAAAATAGCTCAAGACTATGCTTACCTCATTCGTTCTGTTGTTTTTCAAATTTTGCATTTAGAATTTTGGGAATTTTTTTTTTAAAATTCTCAAACTCGAAAATTTCAAAAAGGTGCACTTCTAGGAAAAAATTCATAACAACCAATTTATTAAACATAGTTATACAATTTTTTGCATCTGCATTAAGTATAGTTTAAGAAAATATTTCTACAAGATATCATTTAAATTTCTTCAAATTTGGATTTTTGAGTTTTTTTTAAAGCAACAAGAACAAAAAAGAGTTTTTTTTTCCTCTGAAGGTTTTCGTCTAATTTTCATGTTAGTTTATTTTAAAGAAAAATTAATTAGAAAACGAACTGTGAAACAGCTTTTTTAAAATTTACAATTATACAAAAGTTATTTGGGCTTTTTTTAAAAATGAGCACTTCTTTTCCAAACAACCAAGTACTGGCATGTACCGATGCCTGTCGGCACGGGTTCCCGTGGTCCTATGTACACCAATTTTTTTATAAATTTCTTCCCAAAAAAACCACAGCTTCAATTTTTTTTTAATAAATATTAGAGATTTATAACTTAACTGTGGTTCAAATGCAGCACCTTGTCAGTGAGTATCAGTATCCAAATAGTTTTCAATGGCTTGAATTTTGGGTCAGAACTAAGGCATCGAAATATGCAACCTCAATGGCATTTGCTCATTTTAAGAGCTTGCAGTTGTAAAAGTTATTTTTGATTATCCTTAGTCTACAATTGAAAAACGCTTTCCTATTAAAGGAAAAAAAAGACTGTGTTTAATAACCACTTTAACTTCTTTGCTTGTCTGAGTTTCCATCTTATCGTAACTAATAGCATGTATAACTATTTGCTTCAACAATTAAATAATATCCTAAGAGTTCTTTTCTTCGCCCCAAAAGAAAAATCTTCTGTGTGTGCTACAAGACCAAGCAACTCCGTTGCCAATGAATTAAATACAGCGTTCTCAATGGTAGATCCACGAGGATCCATGAATTTCTGATACTTTGTAGTAACGCTTAGCATTAGGAGCATCACTGGGTAAAGATTTTGCTTGTATCGTATTGTGCAAGTATCTGGATCAAGCTTTTGATCGTCCGTTAGCTAAGTGATAAGCCCTTAAACAATATTGGAACAATAAATACCAAATACATTTTTTGAATTCTTTAGAACCTTTAAATCCTTCAACTGTTCCAATGTTAAACCATGCATTGGCAACTACAATTAATCATTGTATCCAATTACCCAAATATTAAAACCACTTCATTGAAAGCAAAGGCTCCAAAGGTGAAATTGTTGCAGTTGTGTTAAAAAAAGAATTATTCTCACATCCACTTGGAATATTTAGATGCATAGGAGTTACTTTAACGAAATTCAAACGGTTTTTCATGCGTTGCTTCCACTTAAATAGCGCATTGAAGAATTTTAGTTACATAATTATCTCCGATGTCAACCAGCAGCGGTCAATTTTCTCAACGCAATTAACAACTCAAAAAATATGCAGACTGCAGGTCTCATTTGCGTCCATCTCAGGGATTAAACTTTCCCTCAAGTGTGTTTCACAGCGTCGCACTATAAGCTTTTCCACTGCTGGACCAATGGCGCAAACTAAGTAGCGAAACTTACATTAAAAAATTAATATTTGACAGCTAGAGATGATGACATAGTCGATTGCTCTCATACAAAAATTTCGACTCAAGTTCGATCGAATGCTGTCATACGAAAAAATAGTCAGAGTGGAATTTTATTCGGCCCCAGGTCAAGCACTTTTTCGTAAAACCATAGAAATCATAAAAATTTTAATTTTGAACTCATCAAATATTCTCCCTTAATAATAAGGGTTTTTTAGAAAATCTCTTGATGCTCTTGAATGCAAGTGAAATATTCAAAGCACTTAAAGCTACCGTCGATGGCGTCTGAGATGTTTCTTTTAGCGTTGGCTCCATTTCTTTTATAGCTGTAGACACAGTACTCGTAAATTTCAACATATATCCTCTTTCTTACATAGAGTAATAGGGTCCATACACAGGCGGACATTTTCCCGAACTTAGTTGGTTTGTGGAAATGTTTGCCCGTTTGTGGCGCTGTTGGCAGACCAATTTGAAGGTTCGTCAGTTTGCGAAGGCAATTTCAAAGATTTTTGATTTCTAGCAGACAAACCATTATGTTGTACAGCAAGTCATGCAGTTAGTAGCTTTGTTCACGTACCAACTTATCGTTTTGGTTTTTAGGCAGTTAAAATAGATTTTTTGTGCACATTTTTAGAGAAGCATTGGAAAAGCTGTGGTTTCTGACAATGGCTTGCAGAGTATTTCTTGTAATTGTTTAGATAAGGAGAATTATCTTAATAATACTTTCTTTTTTGAGCCCATGTCGTCCTTGGAGCTTTACAAAATTATTATGTCTTTAAAAAATTCAAATTCTTGTACTGAAAACAGTTTTTCTAGCACATTTATTAAAAAAATAGTGTTCAATATTGTAGATGTTCTGAGTCATTTATTCAATAAAAGTATCGAGGCAGGCATTTTTCCAGAGTGTCTTAAAAAAGCAGAAGTAATTCCCCTCTTTAAAAAGGGAGATAAATGCATTCTTAATAATTACAGACCAATCTCCATTCTTTCAACCTTTTCCAAAATCTTTGAAAAAGCTGTCAAAACAAGAATGCTGAACTTTTTAAATAAATATAATTTTTTTAATAGCAGTCAATTTGGTTTTAGATCTGGTATGTCCACGGAAGATGCTCTCTTAAATTTTTGTTCCAATATTTATTCAAGTTTAAATCACAAAAAGATTTCAGCAGCTCTATTTGTTGATATGACAAAAGCTTTTGATACGGTGGATCACAAAATTCTGCTAAATAAATTGCATAGATGCGGTTTTAGAAGCAATACTTATAAATGGTTTTCTTCATATCTGTCAAACAGAGCGCAAAGAGTGAAAATATGCAATCATCTCAGTTCCTATAGAGACGTTAACATTGGTGTTCCTCAAGGTTCAGTACTGGGTCCGATTTTGTTTTTGATTCATTTATAAATTCACTCTTCTCGCAAAAATTCTCTAGTGATACGATCGCATTTGCAGATGATATGGCTTGTACATATTCCTGTGATACAGTGTTTAACTTTAATGTTGCATTAAATAGCGATTTGGAAATCTTAAGGCATTGGTTCACAACTCACAAGTTGGTTCTTAGTGACAAAACTAAAATCATACTTTTTCATGTTGGTGGAAAAGAACTTCAACTTGGCAATTTCATGTTTCACTGCGCAAACTGTAAAAAATACTCTGTTTGTAAAGATATTTGTGCTTCACAAAATAACATCCACACTTATGTTGAATCCGGTTCTTGTTCCTCAAATTGCTTTCGTATTGACTGTGTTAAAAGTTTTAAATATCTTGGGTTAATAATTGATTGGAAAATGAATTGGACTGATCACACAACTGCTCTGAAGAAATATTTAATCGCAGCAACCAGGCAGATGTATCATTTAAAAAATTGTTGTTCCGAAAAATTGCTGACTAGTATTTACTATGGCATTTTCCATTCAAAATTAGAATACGGTCTGGCATGTTGGGGAGGTACGCATAATAATAAAATTAATCCCCTACTAACTGCTCAAAAACATGTCATTCGCATTATATGTAAAAGAAATCGGCTTTAAAGTAGTCTACCACTATTTAAACAACTCAATATATTGCCTGTAAAACATTTGTATTTTTATAAAGTTCTGAAAATATTTTTTATTAGGTCCGGCTATCTGACAAATAGATGTTACTCAAATTATAACTTAAGAATAAATCACCTTAATATGGTTCAAGTTCCGCCACATAGCGTGCAACACTTTTTATTGTTTTATACGTCTATAGCCCCCAGGCTGTTCAACTGCCTTCCAAGCAACATAAGGTGCCTTCGTAATAAATTTGCTTTTTTAAAACAGATGAAGTCGTGGCTTTTTGATTTGGCCTATCAAGATGTCTATTGTCTACTTAATATAACTATCTAATAACTAAATACATAGGTTCTATTGTCTACTTTAAATTAAAATTTTCTATTCGTATAATAAAATTTGTATCTTAATTTATTTTGAATGACCCCATGTAGATTATATACTTTTATACTTTGTTTAAAAACTGCATTCGCTACTAGTTCCTTGAGAATTACAGAATGCAGGCTTAACATTATTATTTAATTACTTATGATATAATTGTTATTGTAATATTGTATTGTAATAAATAAATAAATAATAAAAAAAAAAAAAAAAAAAAAAAAAGTTTTGTCAAGTTTCGAGGAATTGGTCGGCAGTGTGTGGCAAAAACAAAACACGGTACGCGTACATGTTGTAGGAGATGTACGCCTGTGTATGGGCTCTATAAGATAAGTTACTTTGTGGACGTTTCCAATGTGTTTCATTCAATTTGAGGTATTTCCGGCACTCCTTGTAGTCTTTTTACACAAATTACAATTCGTTGTGTCTTCGCTGCGTTTCTCAAACAACTTCTAAGCCACGCTTTTTAGAGCCATTTTCATTTGTTTGTCAAACTTACTTTTTTTGTTTTTGCACAATTGAAAAACTGAAATAGCGCTTCAATGTTCTAGAGACGTCAGTTTTCAAAAAAACATCGATGCATTACCGAGTAATATAAGAATTCTTCAATAATTGTGTTATGCAGTATGGGATATATAACACTTCCTATGACATCCCCGTGTTAAAATTCATTGATGTAGGTAATGCATAGCCATGCAAGCTATAGGTTACCACTTCGCTTACCTAGTCGCTCACTTTCCTGCTGGGATATTAGCGTTTATATTGTTTATTATTGCGCATATAAAAGAAGAAAACATATACATTCTTTTGGCTGAAATCTAGTGAGGGGGGAAACTGCTCCTAACTTTGCTCCCTGTGGACACCATTGGTCTCATTGTATGTGTGACTAAGGTCATCGAAATGTCAAAAGTTGCATTAAACGCTTAACACACAAGCGCAACAACAAAATAGTAGACACAAACACAACTACTATTTTGTAACGCAATTAATATAAACACACTAACACACATACACACAGTGATGCAAAATGGTTAAATTACATTTAAAACAGATCATCATCATAAAACCGCCTTCATACATGCGTACATTATTTCGATTGATTTTTGTATTTACTATTATTGAGCTGTGTGTGTGTGTGTGTGTTTATGGTTAGATAAATGTATGTACATGTTCAGCTGTTTGCTTTACTTAGTATATACTATGCTATTGATATGTATATCATTTGTCTCATCTGCGAACCTAACCAACCCAACACACACACCACACACAAATCACTCACACACACACATGCATACACCCGCATATATTTCACTCACTAACATTTATACTACCATTAGTTCGAACTCAAGTCTGACGTCTTTCATTTTACATAGTTTTCATTTTTGGCAGCCATTTGCTTTTGTAATCTGGCATCTTTTCTTGCTCTCTCAGGCCTTGCTTTAAAATTCCACCACTTGGTTGTAGCAGGTCCGTAGCTACCCAGTAGCTAGATGGGGAGGCTTAGCCCCACGCGCTTGCATTAACAAATATTTTTTCGCAAATCAACCGAAACCGTCTGAAACTTATATGGTTATATCGAAATATGAAAATCAAAATAAAAAAATTTTTTTATTATAAATTCAGTTTTTTTTTTTAATTTTTAGATAGTGCAACCAGCGGTTTTCTGTTTTCGATGGAGCCTGAATATAAATCGATACAAAAAAACCAAAATTAAAAAAAAATTTTTTTATATTTTTAATTTTTTTTTAAATTATTAGATAGTGCTAAATCGGTTGTCTGTTTTCGTTGAAGAAAATCGTGAAAATAGCCTTAAAGTTTTAATACTCATATCTTTCTTATTTTGTAACATACAATTATAAAACTTTGATGGCATACGTAGACCAAAAAATTTTTTTTAGGTAGTAGATTGTTAAAAAAAGAATCGCTTGTAACTATGCTTTGTATGGGAAGATATTAATTTTTCTTATTGAAAATTAATTCCTCGACTATCATTGATTCCATTCTTCAACATTATTTTGCAGACTTCAAATAATCTTGGATAGTACAGCTCATTCATTTTTGAATTATTGAATTAATTTTTTGATTCGGTCGTCACATGATACAATTATAAGGTAGACGCATATTTAAATGGCTGCTTAAACAGCAAGTTTTACAACAACAAAGCTGTGGGAACGCTAAATGTCAAATGAAAAAAAGCAACAACAGCAATAAGAAAACTAAAATTCGACCAGTCGATTTTGACATACAGCTTTCTTTTTACTCCAACTTGAGCCTACCTTATAATTCTGCCATGGGCCGTCACTTCTCTGCAGACAATGGCGAACCTCAGAGAGTAAAAACTGCCATGAAAAGCTTCTTGAGAGCCGATAAGCCGTTCGGAGTCGGAATAAAACTTGTAGGTCCATTTATCGATCATTTGTTTTTAAACATTTCACAACACGCACAACACAATTGATCATAAGAAACTCGGCCAAAGTCGTTTTTACTAATTTACTAATTTAACTAACACTCTACTACCTAAAACACATTTTTATAAATTATGATCTATTGTTCGTATGCCATCAAATTTTTATAATTATTTGTTACAAAATACATAAAAAAGAAATGATAATTTTAACTTATGGGATTTTCACGATTTTCTTCAACTAAAACAGAAAACGGCTGGTAGCACTATCTAAATATTAAAACATTTTTTATTTTTTAATTTTGGTTTTCATATTTCGACATAACCATTCAATTTCAAACAATATCGGTTGATTACTGTTTTTTGCATCACCCTACCCCTCATGCGCTTTTCTAATATATGAAATGGATACAAGAAAAAGAACGGAAAAACTCAAAGGACAATCGAACAAACTCAATAAAGAAAACTATTTGCACCTATAGTTTAAACTGCGTTCAAAATTTATTTTTTTTTTAAACAATATTTAATATTTTTTTTAAAATAATTGCAGTCTGCCATTTTTTAGTGCATTCAATCTTAAAAGAACCGTTTCCAGGTCAAAAAAATCAAGTCGCTTGTGCTCGAGTGCCAGAAACGATACATTTTTCAATCTATCAGTCGCGATGCTAATAGCATGTTCTCACGGCAGTCTGAATTAAGTAATTCGGCCTTTGAATTACGAATTATCCTGTTCTCACGAAGCATTCGTAATTCGGTTTGATAGCTGTTCTTTGTGTATTTTATTTTAATTTTTGTTGATTTGTTGTGGAGAACGAAAATGGGGGAAAAATGTGCAAAATAAATATTTGTTTATTATATTATTTATTCTTTTAAGCAATGATACTCACTTTGTCTGCTGATTTTGAGAATTTGACTATTTGTTTTGTCTTGTTTTTATATCTTCTTGTGTTTTACTTGTGGCTTGATAAAAATTAGAGATGAAACCGATTTCTACGTAATTCGGATGTTAATTCAAACTAAATTACCTTCAAATGAGGTAATTCGCTTGTCAAATATTGTACGGCGAATTACTTAATTCGAAACATAATTCAGCCTCGAATTACGAATGAGAGCCGAATTACGTTGTTCAGGGTGCCGTGAGAACATGCTATAATACGTTGAGGTCGCATGATTCGTGGTCAAGGCCTAAAATGATGATTCGCATACGTCTTGCTGTAGAACTTGACCACCATTTTTCTAAATGTTCCACTAATTTTAGACTCAATCGATCACTATTTAAAATTTTCAAGTGACAACACTGTTATGCTGCCGCATGGTCAATTTTTTAAAAATAGTCATTTAATTTAGTAAAATTTCTTGGTCCCCCCAAGCAAAACAGAGTATCTACGCGTTGGGTTGTAGCATTGAATATCGTGCTCTGGATATGATGGCATGTATATTATGTATGTGGGTGAACATTTGTTGTTGTTAATTTGATTTTTGTTGTTTGTAGTGTGCATGGCCGTTTTATAATAAAAAAGAAAATTTATTGCCGACGCCTTTTACCGCCTTAATCCTTACTTTGTATATGTGTATCGAATTCGTATAAAAACCTTCGGGATATTAAACACTTAATTACTGTTGTTGTTGTTCCTGCTCAGAGGATACTCCATGTGGACTAAATGCTTTCAAACAAACACATTAGTTTTTGTTTTTGGTGCCTAAATGTTTTGAATAGATGGTTTGTATTTGCTGTTTCCAATTGTTAGTGTGCCAAATTTATGCCATACATGCATGTGTAGCTGTATATTTATTTTAATATATATGTATATCTTTGAAAATATGTTTATTCCACATTTTGCAGTGAAATAACATTATGTATCATTTCCCTCACCTTAATTATGTTTTTGTGTTTATTTTTGGTTTTGATTATTTTCCGAAAAATTTTTTAACTTATAAAAAAGTTAACTGTATTAAACTAATGTTATTTTTAAATCTAATGCAATTCTTACACAGCTTTTTCTTCAATAATGCGCTATTTTGAAAGCTTTTTTCATTAAATGTTTAATGTAGGCGATAACTAATGTCATGGTTTAATAAAGGTACAACAGACATCGTCTAACCTTCAACGCCGCACATTGGGGTATTTTACCCTGAAAATGGATATCAATTCACCTAGAAGACTGAGGAAAATTTTGACTTTTGTTTTAGTTAGAATTGGTCCAAGTAAGAAAAGAAGAACACAATCAGTTGATATCCTTTGGTGGATTTTTTTTTGTTTTTTTTTTAAGAAAAACACCTTTTTATATAAGTTCCGATGTAGCTATTTTTGGTTTATTTTTATAATTTAAATATCAATTTTTAATCACTGCCGCTTGATAAAACTCCATCGTATGGATTATGAAAATCGATGTCACCACTTTTACCACTCTCTTCTTCGTTGTCTTCATCGGTTTCATCAAAGTCTCCACCGTTGCTTTCATTTGTTGACACCAATGGTTCTACAATCAAATCTACAGCAGTTTGTGGCAACTTTTGCGACTTCTTTTGAGGTAATTTCTTTTTGCTCGAAATAATAGGATCAGAAGTTTTCAAAAACCTATTGAAAATATCCTCGAGCGTTTTTTCTCAGCTGATTTTTCGTGAAAAATGTTCCCTGAATGTTTTGAACTCTTTGTTGCAGCTTCTTGCGCCTTCTCGGACAGTTGACTAATCGGCAATAAAGCATATTTGATGACTTCAGGCCCATGAATTAAATTCTTATGCACAGTTGGGGGCATATTATACCACGGATACTTATGCACAAAATATCTTGCTGTGTCAAGCGCAAAACCATGGAATTTTTCAATATTCACTTCGTGAACGCATGAAATCACTTTCAAAACTGTATGAATTGATTGGAATTCCGAATCCTTGTTTTGGTTGATCAATTACCACACCAATTTTTTCCTTGAACTCTCTCTGAATTCTGGTTTTATTTTCTAACACAGTCTGCTTTTCCGATTGCTCTCTTATTAGCCATTTTTTTATTGGCAGCTTAGCAGCCAAATGAAGCAAACATTTGAAGAATCTTATCCAACCGTGTTAAGTCGATAATCCAAATTGAAGATTTTCGACTTTAACTTCTTTTTTTAATCATTGCATTAATAGAATTGAACTCCTTTATAGTTGAAGCACATAGATAGCACCTTTGTGTAGATGAAGTTTCAGTAAGTGCATTGCACACCTTGCCATCTATCATGGTTAACATAAGCTTGTTGTAATTCATTACCTCAATGAATTTCTCTCCACATTGTACAGCAGATTTTTGAAGGTCTCTTATTTCTGCTTGCACTCGTTCTTTTTCTTTTTTCGAAATCTCTGCAGTTTCTTTAATAAATTTCATGCTAATTGGTCGACACAATCTTGTTGAAGATGGGCGAGGATTTTGCCAAATAACTTTATATCCGCAAAGTAATTTTATGGGAACAATAGAGGAAATGAATATCGATGAATCATTTGCATCCGGGCCTTGGAAAGCTTGCTTGTAAGTGCTGTTGCCCGAACTTCCGTCAAAACCCCACTTTGATTATTTACAAAAATAAGGAAAGAAATTTAAAACAAAACATAAACACAAGCAAAAAAAAAAAAAAAAAAAAAATAAACAGCGCAGAAACAACAAAAACACTCTTTAGTGGCTGCACTTGCTTAATTTGATAATAGCAACTGCAGTTCTTTTGTAAAAAGTTTGATATTCTCTAAAGTGCATAAAAGCGCACAACAAAATTTTAAACACTTAATAACAACAGTCCTTATTAAAATAAAATCATATTACGATGACAAAAGAAAACAACAAAATAAACTTTAACTCCACATGAATACCAAAATATCGGAATTCTTCGACACATTTTTCAATAACCACAAAAAAATGAGGGGTATTTTTGTGGTATTAGAACAACAATAACCTGTAGATGAAGGTTCCATTAAAAAATTTTGCACAAAAGACTTTTTTTAAATAAAAATTTTGTATAAAAATGCCAAAAAATTGCAATTCTGCTCTGCGCGCGAACGAAAGTAAAAAAAAGTCAAGTTTCACAGCTTTTAACTTTTGAACTAGTTCACTTAAAGTATTCATTTTTGTTAGTGACGCGGAATTTTATTAACTTAAAACCGGTATCCAAAAAAGTTCGTAGTTTCTATTTGATTTTTTGAATTTTAAGCCAAAAATCCAACTCAATACCCCTCTCTGCGTAGGTCAACACAGTGCGTAAGCTTCAGTCATGTTTTGAACATAATCTATTTTTACTTTTCGTTTATTTTATTTATTTATTTTTCTTTATTCATTCATCAGACAGAGCTTCAATCTCTTCCTGACTTCCTCTTCTCTTTCTTGTGTATGTCAACAATTTAATACAAGTTAAGATTTGATACAATCTTGAGTTAATACTATTAACCCTCTGCAGAATCGTAGTGTCACAGACACCGAAAATCAAAACTTCATGCGTACAAACGTAAAATTCGAATCCAAATTCGAACCAAATCTTTTACAAAAACGCAGTTTATTTCAAATTTCTTTCTTTGTTAGTCTAAAATATATTTGCTGTTATATGGAATAAGGTCAAGAAAGTTACAGTCAGAAATGTATCATAGGAAATCAGTTTAAAATTGAGGTCTGCTAGACCCCACGTCAGTTACATTGTTCAACTTGCAGCACGTCAGCTGCATAGGGTTATAATATAAAAATAAAGTGTTTTTAAAAGCACTCACTGCTAAAACAACACACTGAGTTTGACAGTCTTAAATAACGTGTTATAGGTTCTTACTTACTTACTTAGGTGGCCGTGACAGCCCGTGTCCGGATTTCGACCGACCTCATCAGCTCTCGCCAGGCGCCTCTGCTTTGCGCGCGCCTTCTCCAATCGGATACACCAAGTGCGGTTAGGGCTTCCTCAGCCTGGTCCATCCATCGGAGGCATGGTCTCCCTCGTCGTCGTTGACCAGCGACCCTCGCTTCGAGCACCTTTTTCGCTGGAGCTTCGTCGTCCATACGATGGACATGACCCAGCCAGCGTAGTCGCTGCACAGTTATACGCCGAACTACGTCAATGTCTCCGTAGAGCTCATACAGCTCGTGGTTCATTCGGATGCGATAGTCATCGCCGACTCGAACAGGACCGAAGATTTTGCGAAGAACTTTTCTCTCGAACACCCCCAGAGCGGCTGCGTCAGTTTGCGAAACTACCCATGCCTCAGCGCCATAAAGCAGCACAGGTAGAACGAGCGTCTTGTAGAGTGTTAGTTTTGTCGATCGAGAGAGGGCTCTGGAACTTAGTTGCTTACTGAGCCCGTAGTAGCACCTATTAGCAATTATTGTTCTTCGCTTTATCTCCAGGCTGATTTCGTTGTTAGTATTAATGGCGGTGCCAAGGTATACAAACTCCTTGACTACTTCAAAGTTATAGCTGCCGGATGAAACGTGGGAGTCTAAACGCCGAGCTCCCTTGTTTGTAGACAGCATATACTTGTGTTATAGGTTCACTCATACTTAAATTAACTCTATGAAAAGGTTTCTAATATGTATTATAAGATCTATGGTCACTTGAAGATACTTGAAAGAATATTTCAAAAAGCAAAAAAGAACTATTAATATCAGAGCATAAAATATCTCTTACATAATGGTGGTTACAACGATTTTCTAAAAGTTGAATACCAAGAATAAGGCTGCATACATTATATAAAAGCATTTCAATATTCCATTTTAAGCGATGAATTCTTTCGATTCTACATGTAGAGCCAGCAAAAAGGGTACAGACCTTAGAAAGTCTTATTAGAGAGAAAGAAATAGAAGAGAAAAGAAAGATTTTAAAAAACCGGTTTCGAGAAACGCGTTTAAAGTTTGAAAACAAGTTGTTCGGTACTTTTGATAATTAAATTAATCTTTAATTTCTTTTTTCGTTTAGAGAAATTCATAGCAAAAACACCTAGACCATAAACATAAAAATCGGTCAAGTATTTTTGCAAAAATGTTAAGCAGAAATAGTAAAAACGTGGTTAAAAAACCAACACATAAAAAATTTTTTTTGATAAAAATTAAAAATTTTTGTTTTTTTTTACTTATCAGTCGTCTGCGATCCCGCGTGCATACAGTAAGCCTTCTGCTTGCTCATATTCTGCCTTCACCTGACTTTTTTCTTTTTGCTGGTACGATTTTCTTTTTTGGCCAATTCAGTACTGCGACGTTCAGTTATGTTCATTTGTATACAAATTATATGAGAACTCAATAATATCTCAATAAACCAAACGAATTCGTTTCGAATTCGAGGTAAAACCGAGATCTCGGATATTCATTTCGAAAACGAAGTTCGTTTTCGATTAGCTATTGAATCCTATTTTTTGAAATACATGCAATAACAATAGAGTTCAGCTACTACAGCTATATCGCACTTCCTCAGCATTAACCCATCTAAAGCCACTACCCAGTAATCATTGAAAATATCAATGTTATGGATACCCGTGACCACAAACAAGTTAATGTGGGAAAAATTTACCCACCAATGAATGGGTTGGGCTCAGGGACAACACAAGACGTAACAACTAACCATGCGTATACATAGATCTATTTACACAACTAATTTTAATCTACTTTTGAGTTGACCTTTTGACAAATTAACATCAAAAACGCTACAATTGTTAACAAAGGAACTCATGCGACTTAAAGGAGCAGTAGCCATATAATTTGTTCTACTAAATGGCAAATAAATTAAGTTGTTAGCGTTTCTACTGCTTCTACGGTTAGTGTTAAAATTTATGTGAGAAAGAAGTTCTGGAGAATCGAATACACCTGTTATGAGCTGGTGTAGATATACGATATCTGCCGATTTCCTTCGATCACCTAAAGACTGCATTTTTAATAGTTTTAAACGATCCGCATAAGGAGGAAGGTCTAATATGTCAGTTCCACTTAAGCCCCTTAGAACAAACTGAACAAAACGTTTTTGGATTCTTTCTATTCGATCAACATGCACATTGTAACTTGGGGACCACACTTGACTTGCATACTCTAAGTGAGGACGCACGATTGCATAATACAACGTTGTAGTTGTAATCATTCTATTAAATTCTTTGGCCCAGCGTTTTACAAAACCAAGCATTGAAGATGCTTTTTTACAAATATTATCAATATGAATGCTAAACGATAGCTTAGAATCCATGCATATACCTAGGTCTTTGACGGTGTCTACACGACTCAAGGCAGTATCTTTAATCTTATAATCAAAAATATAATTATTCCTTTTTCGCGAAAAGGTCATAGTTTGGCATTTATCTGAATTTAAAAACATATTATTTTTAGAACACCAAACTTCAAAGGATTTTAGATCAGACTGGAGTAGATCTGAATTATCTCTAGAATTAATCGTTCTGTATATTTTCATATCATCGGCATAAATAAGCAGATGAGAGTGTTCAATGACGTGAGTTACATCATTGATAGCTAAAATAAACAGAAGAGGACCAAGGTGACTACCCTGAGGAAGCTATTGAATCCTATTGAAGCTATTGAAGCTATTGAATGGGAAACGCACACTTCATTCTCGAAACGAGATTTTCAATATAATCGAAGCACTAACGAAACGAGAATTTAAAAATTAGCAAATCGTTTTTGAATAATTTTAGCAATTGGTTTTCGAAACGAATTTTTTTTAAATTTTCGGTACTTACCCAAATCGATTTTCGAAGATTTTTGACCTAAAATACCTCTGACCTTTTTTTTTTGAAGATTTTTGACCTAAAATATGCATTGCCTGCAACATTTGGCTGACGATGCTCGGAATATTGGATCATTAAATAAATTCAGTGCATTTATATATGAAAATTTCTTATATGAAATTATGCGTAAGTCAAAGAAAAAAAAAAATACAATTTTGAACTCAAATTTACAATAGGCAAGTAGAGCAAAGCAAATGTGGAACAGTAACAAAAAATTATGACCAAAGTAATGTTGGTGACTTTAAAGAAGGGCCATTTTTTTGAAGCATTTTATCAAAAATTTTATATTAAAATGTATTCGCAATTTTAAAAATTCTCGGATTCATCTCGAATTCGAATCGAATAAGAGATATCTGACCCGAGTTCTCGGTTTGGTGACTAATTGGAAACTAACCCGAGTTCGTTTTGTGGCTTATTGGGATAATACATAATAAATACAATATAAGCTATTTAAAAAGGTTACACAGAAAAAATTTTGATTGATAAAACCAGTTAGAAAGTAGATTAAAACTGCACCAACCTAGGAAAAGAGATTAATTTTAAGAAAAATAATTGTCACCTTCAATTTTACTGAAAAAATAGTAAAACTAACTCCAAAAATAGTTATTTACCTATGAAAATAGTTGAGTAACAGTCTTACAGTAGCTCTACCGCAGAAGTTGTTTGATAACAATTTTTACAGCGCGTTTTCTAATAAAAATAGCACTGCGCTACTTTACCAACTTTTTAACAGTGCGCAAAAATTTATTGACTTTAGCGCGATGATAGAGCACTGAACTCCTAACCGTGAGATGACGGGTTTGAACCTTACAGTTGGAACTATTTTTTGTTATTTTTATTTTTATAATTTCATTTTTATTTTATTTAAACATTAATTTTTAACACATAAATTTAGTATGATTTGAAAAAATTCACACTTTCTTACTTCTATCGTTGGGACTCGAAAGCCCGGACCGTGTCGCTGTCTGGTTTACTGCGCGCTCTGCTTAACATGTTGCGCCACCTTCAATTGTATTTTCAGTCGGCTAATATTCGCGTAGTTATACTACAAGCTTACTTTAACTGTTTGAAGCGTTTAAATTTATTGTCACAATTGTTAAGTTACAATTTTTCATGAGCAATTTCAAACGAAAAAATAGTAAGTGTGCAACGACAATTGTACTGATGGTAAATTGACTGCAAATATCGTTTGAATTTACTGATGAGATTTTTTTGTGTATTGCCATATTAAATCCTTCATGAATGTGAGTCTCTTCTTGATATCTTTCCATTGTGGCTTTACTATTTTAACAGTTAGAAAAATGACAAAATGCATGGCTTATATGCAAACATATTTTGTAAGTAAACTTAACAATCAAGTTGTTACAGAAATAAAATCAACAATTTATTGTCGGTACCTTTAATATCTTAAAAGTTGAAAAAATAAAAACAAATTACAAGGGTAAGATGTCAGTATTCATCGCTGGTAAAATTAACGATTAAAATGGTACAGAAATAAGTGCAAGAATTTTTGATAGTTTTAATTTCTGCTCAAAATTGTCAATAAAAAGCAACAAATTGTGTGTTTAAAAAGTAACCTTTTATTTTTGGTATCCTTCATTCCTGAAATAGTTGGAAAGATATCAACAAAATGCAAGTGAACAAATCCTACTTTTCTTTCTGTAGAGCTAACTACGGAAATAGTTACAAAGCATCAATAATTTACATTGATAGTAAAACTAATAATTTAATTCCGTAATTATAACTGTAAAAAAAGAGGTTAAAATCAAATTTTTACAACAAAATTTTGCATTGGTGGTCAATTCACTGCAAAGGTGGTTAAAATTACCTATAGTTTTTCTTTCGGTGTAGGAGAGGGGTGCGAGAATAATAAAGCCATCTGTTCAATTTTAGGAAAAAAAAACACGCTTGATAGCGCGCGCAAAATAGGAGAAAAAGTATAGTTATAGGAGGAATATTGAAAAAAAAAAAATTATTTTGCATTTTCATAAAATATTAGATAAAATTTCCCTTAATATTTTTGTTATTTGTCCAGGCTCTAGATTTTATATATACAATATTTATAAAATATAAAAATTTATGAAAAATTTTTAATTTTAAGGCTGTCCAGTTTTTATTATTTAGCAAATAATGGATAAGCTGAGACAAGAACTAAGTCACTTGGACTTAGCCACTTTTGATATTAAGCATGTTGGACTTAACTATTTGTTGACTTAAACGGTTCAAAAAATTTATTCTTATTAAGAAAAAACTTAGAAATATTTTCTGTTTGACCAAAAAATTTATATACATGTTGGAAATGTCGACAAAATTTTTTCCCATTTTTGACTCTAGACCCCTCATATCTTAAAGAGTTAAGGGGTTACATGACATTGGCAGTTTTTTGAAATTTTTTTTTTAATAATTTTGTATTTTAGTAAATATTCTTAAGATTCTAAGAAAAAATTTCATGGAAAAATTCCTACGGGTTCAAAAGTTACAGTCGGATTAGTGAGAGCGCATTTTTAATTTTTGCGCTACCTACGTACGGCAGCTGGTATACACTTGTTTTACTTGCTACCTGACTTTTAGTGCTTGTTATTTCATACCTACTTGAAGGGTGAAGGGTGAAGCCCGAATTGCTAAACGATTGCAAAAAACTATAAGAAACAGCACAACACAAGATAACGAAGGCATACAGTACGAAGCAGGCATGTCAGATTGAAGGTAACCTTTTTTTCTTTGTTCACAAACTTTGAACGCGTTTATCTCAAAACCATGTTTTTCGTACTGGTTGCGGCACTAGTGGGTTCATTTTTTAACGAAATTTTTTTTTTTTGTATTTTACTGCACTTGATTCGCTATCGTATGAGACGAGCTTTTTTAATTTTTTTTTTATGAATTTTTAAAGTCAATATTTTTTTCGAAAAAACACACTTTCAAATTGAAAAAATTTAAAAAAAAAACTCGTCTCATACGATAACCAATTTTGTTAAGATTTAAAAAAGTAATTTTTTTCCAGATCGGACAATTTTTGCAACTCCCAGCGCTGCTACCACGAGGCCCCTTTTTTTCTCTGCCGCCAGTTTGGAGCTCTATAAAACCATGTTGGAGTAAAAAATATTTTTTTTTAATTTTTTTCTTGTAATTTGCTTAATTCTCTACAATAAAAAGTTTTGGAAAAATGTTTGTTTTTGACTGAGTTATGAATTTTTAAAAAAAGGTCTGTTTTCTCTGCCGCGAATGCCATCCCACCTTAAGGAAATATTTGAGTTATTACTTTACTTAACTTACTTTGACTTTGACTTAAATATTTCAAAAATATTTCAATTGGACTCATACTTTCAAATATTTTAAATATTTAATATAAATGATTTTTGAAAAGATTCACAAGCTAAGATATATTGTTATACCTCAAGACTACAGTTATACTTCACAAAACACTGCCTATTACACATAGAGTAAATTAATTTTCTTATGCCTCTTAAAAACAAAAAAGAAATAGATTTTTAGTTTTTAAGTATTTATAACTTATTCTAAGAAAACTATAAATTGAAAATTTAAGTAAAAATTTCTGCACCTTATCGATATACAACAACAATAGTTATCGATACAAAGTGCGAAGTAAAAGAAATATTGTGATTGGAATAAGAAATTAAAAGTGGGATAGATCCAGCCCAAGTTAGGGTTAATCTAGTTTATTGACAACTTAAGTTCTGAACTTAAGTCGAGTTTTCGCCAATTGAAAGGGGCGTAGTCAAATCAAAGTATGCTACGACTACTTTGAGCATGTCACAGAAAGACGGAGGAACAGACGGATATAGGTAAATTGACTCAGGCGGTGATGCTGACCAAGAATCGTCTACTTATGGGCGTTACAAACGGAGTGACAAAGTTAATATAACCCTTATTCAGTATGCGTGGGGGCACAAAAATGATGAAAGCGGAACTAAAAATTTTTCAGTTAAAGAAAACCATCAAAATGGAAAGATTAAGACTCAATTTTGAACATGTTTTTGACAGTAGCAGCGGCGACAGACAAAACGTGAGTTCTTTTTGAAAGCTCATTCGTAACTGTCAACACCAGCTCGAAAAAGACGAACAGAAAAAAGTCACCTGCAGTGCACTTAAAGCAGGATAAATACAATGACATTGAAAGCAGCACCAAATGCTACGAGTCAAATGCTCACAACAGCATGATACAAGTTGAAAAAGATGATTGCAGGGGTGGGCAGCCTGCTTGGAATGTTATTTACATCAGCTCACTGTAGGTTTTGGATTTAGCGGCTTATGTCGTTAAAATAAGACTCGTTTATCAGCAAAATGTGGCCTAAGGTCAAAATTTTATTTTATCTATTTAAATTCGTATATAATAAATAATTGAATACAATTTATAATAAAATTTTAGCAATATTCATGGAAAAAGTATACGAACTTTTGATGATTAAATGGAACTCTAATTAGTACGCTGTTGGTATACTACACTCTAACAAAAAGTGGCGAGAATTTACTACAATAATTGCTGGCATCAGATTTCCTGCAATTATTGTAATAAAACTATTCACGC
Source organism: Coremacera marginata (assembly GCA_914767935.1). Lineage (NCBI taxonomy): Eukaryota > Metazoa > Arthropoda > Insecta > Diptera > Sciomyzidae > Coremacera > Coremacera marginata. The sequence continues at coordinate 210,086,927 of OU612043.1, read as the reverse complement.
TAAAAATGGTGAAAATTTTACCTCTTATTATGATTTTTCTTGAACGCTTCTAAGTTGAGTTTCTTAAAAAAAAACCCACTTCTTTTATTTTTTTTAATGCACTCAACTAAGAAGACCACGAATGAAATGGTTGTAAGAGAGAATTTAGCGCTTCTACAATGAATGTTTTTCATTTTTGTACATTAACTAATTAATTCTTAATTAAATTTGTACAAAAAACCTAATTTTCATTTATTTGTAATAGAATCACAGGACCTTCTATTATATCTATCTATCTATCTATCTATCTATCTCGCAAAATAATAGCAAAATAAAAGTATGAACTCCAGCACTCATCTTCTATATTATTATTACGCAAGCGCATTTTCTGTGATGACAATCAAATCTATACTGTGGACGCGATATTCATAAAAGGGTAGCAATTAAAAGATCTTGCTCTGTAGATGTGCAATAAGGTCTAATTTTTTTCTTAAGTATTGTGTATTTTTTAAAAAAATATGAAAAAATTTACTATGAAAAAAAACAAATTTATTTGTGATGCCTAAAATTATGTGATCGATTTTTATAATAATGCTATAATAAGTAATAACTGAGCTACTTAACAATTCAATAGAAATATCACAGAAAATCCTCGGTTCAAAGGAAGAAATAGTCCTTAATATTTTGTCGCTTTAACGCCCAACAGGATTACTTGTTGATGCTATTTCATGTAATGCTCAAAACAAAATACGCAATTGCGTAAAGTATCGCTACAGAAGCGTTCAATTGAATATTTGGGAATAAAAACGCTGAATAAGAGGGCAAGAAAGAAGAGTAGAGCGTTTAAAAAAAAATGTTTTAATTTTGTCTAAATTGGGAAAACATACGGTTAGAAATTTTGAAATACATGTTAATACATTTGGTCTTACATATACTCGTATATATATATGACCACACAAAATTGTATTCAATTTAAATACTGGCTAAATATTAAAAATTATCTTTAACCCTGGATGTGCAATGCTATTTCAACCATAGTTTGTGTGCTATTATATTATACACCTATATATTAGGGTGCTCCTTATTTCTAAGAAAAATTATATTTATAACCCAACGCGTACTGCGCCAATAAGGAGGCGTGGCAGGTATAGAAAAGTATATATATTTTTGATCAGCATCACCACCTCAGTCGATATCCGTGTGACCGTCTGTCTGTCCGTCCGTCTGTCTGTCCGTCTGTCCATCTGTGCGTCTGTCTGTCTGTCGACACGATTACATTCGTAATTTTAAAGCTATCGCGATGAAATTCAAAATATAAAAAATATATATAATAAAAAAACATTTTCTTAAGTTAGATTAAAGTAAGATCAAGTTTGAAAATTAGCCAAATCGGAGAAAACCACGCCTACCTCCCATGCAGTGTGGGGAAGGTTTTACCCTTTATTTTTAGGGTAAAATCTTTTAAAAATCCACAAAAATTAAAGAAATACCTTCAAATTTTACACGTAAGCTTTGATCTTCAATATAAAACCTGAATATGAAATATGGAAAAATCGGATGAAAACCACGCGTGCCCCCCATACAAAGTAGCTTTTTATTAAAAGTAAAATTTCTTAAAAATCTGATCAAAGTAAAGTAAGGTCTGGAAGTTTTTCACATAGGCTTTGATACTTAATGTAGACTATCACTATGATATTTGGCAAAATCGGATGAAAACCACGCCAATCCCCCATACAAAGTAACGCCATCAAAATAGGAAAACTTTCGTAAATATATAAAACTGAATGTCGACCAACGAAACAGCTGTCTAGTCTGCTGATGGTTGTTCTGTAAAGAACATTGTTGTTGTGGCAACCTGTTGCTTTATGAAATTACTTGGAATGAAGTGTAATTCTTAAAAATACCTTTTTTTAAGAATTGCTAAAAACTAAATATAAATCAAAAAATGCCACAATTTATTTTTCATGTATAAACTGGTACGAGCCCGACCTCAGAAAATAAGATGAGTCATCTTTTTTTCAAAAAAAACTTCTCACGCCTTCTTTGATTTAATACTAACGAATTGTTGGTGCCAAAGAATGGAATCGTGAAAAGAAGTAAGCAAAGAGCGCAACAACAAGCCTTTATAGAATTAATGTAGTCAATTTTTTGAACTTTTGCTTTGTGCTAAAAAGTAGAAAAACATTGCTTTTTAAATTGGAAAGCACACAACTGCAATTCCGCTTTGGTTTTAGCAGAAGGTGTGCTTATAAGATTTTCTAAGTTAATGGACTGCATGAGCCACAGAAGATTACTGATGAGTTGGTGTAGCGACCAACGAAACAACTGTCTAGTGTGCTGGTGGTTGTTTTGTAAAGAAAATTGTTGTTGTGGCAACCTGTTGCTTCATGAAATTACTTGGCATACAGCTCTAAGTGTAATTCTTAAAAATTAATTTTTTTAAGAATTGCTAAAAACTAAATATAAATTAAAAAATGCCACAATTTATTTTTCATGAATGTCATCGTGTCTGTCAATACGCCGAAGCTCCATTCCTTACTAGTTTCATTTAAAATATGATCGAAATCATACAATTCCGTCGTCATTATATTATCAGCTTCTAAGAGAACTCTTTTGGGACTGCCAGGGTGTCCATAACTTTTTAAATTTGTCAATATTTTCCGTTTTGTTGCAACATCAAATTTTAATAGCAATCACACCCTTTTAATAGCCTTAACCCTTTTAGTAGGAACTTTCAAAGTGAGAATTTTATAGTAAATATTTTACAACTAATACGCGTTGACCGACTATGTGTTTCTTGATGACTTACCGCCGCGCTTGCTGTTTACAGTTGTCCTTTAAAATGTGTGCCTGATTTAAAATATCACTGACTTTTGAGAGACTCTTTAGTTGAACAGTGAACTTGAATTTTCATCCCTTAAAAAAAAAACGAAATGGCCATTTCAGCCCATGAAAGGACTTTGACCGAGCTTCTTATGATTAATTGTGTTGTGTGTGATGTGAAATGTTTGCACACAAATTATCGAGAACTGGACCTACATGTTTTATGCCGACTCCGAACGGCTTGGCTTATGTTTTCAACAAGCTTTTCATGGCAGTTTTTTACTCTCTGAGGTTTGCCATTCTCTGCAGAGAGGTGACGACCGAACAGAAAAATTAATTCAATTGAAAAAACTTTTTGTGTCAGATGGAGGATTCGAACCTGGGTTTTCTGGCGTATGAGCCACACACTCTATCCACTGCGCCACGGCCGCCACTTAGGTTGAAATAATTTTTCAATTAAACAAATATGGAAAATTTGTTTTAAATAATTGGAAAAGTGAACTTACAAGATGAAAAAATTCGTCCCTTCGATTGAAATTATTTTTTTGACTTAATCAAAACAAGTCGATTTAAGTAGTTCAAAAGTAAAATTACGAGTTGAAAAATACATCGCTTAAGCTTAAATTAGAAAATATATATTGATTACAATCAAAGTTGGGTTAAAAATTTAAATTTTTAAGTTGAAAAATAATTTTGTATAGGACAAATGTTCATTTTTTTTTTAATTTATTTAATTTATTTATTTAGAAGCATTTGTACAATAAGAACTACGTTCTTTTATAGTACGACATAAAATAGAATAAAATAAAATAAAATGATTACAACAAAAACTTATATTAAATAATAACAACGTATTAATTAATTAATTACGCATACAGGTTATACATTCATGATTTCAAGTGACAACATACATTAATCAAAATTTAAGCTTAATCATAGACATTATGAAGTGTTATAAATTATTCAGAGAAAATGAAGGAAAACAGAAAAGGTACTGTTACTAGAAGTTAAGAAGAAGAAAAGAAAGATAGGATAGATTGTCTAAAAATATTTCTCCTGCTGATCTCTCTTATCCTACGTGGTAGAGCATTCCACAGTCTAATAGCGCTGATGAAAAATAGACAAGACGAATTCAATGAATTGTGCCTAGGGACAATAAGACCATGATTTCTATTCGATACACAGAACTGAAGTTTATTATAAAGGTAAAAAGGTGTTTTTTCATGAATGAGTTTATGCAAAAATATGCAGTTTCGTGCATTGAGGTAAGCTGTTATATCACACCCAAGTATAGCATTGCGAAATCTTGAGATGTGATCAAATTTACGCAGCCCATAAACATAACGAGTAGCATAGTTGAAACTCAACCCTTCAAACGAGAGGTTGAGTCAAGTTTACTATAAACTATATCAGAATACGTTATTAAAGGTAAAATAAGTTGTTTTACCAACCTATGCTTAACATTGATAGGAGTTACACTTGACGACATCCTTAAATTACGTAGGACATAATAAACTTTTTGGACTACACTATTGATATGATCTACACAGAATAGAGACGAGTTAATATAGAAACCTAGATTCTTTATTTTTGACACCACTGCTAACTTACTTTCACCAACAAACAGGTCAGGGACATCATGAATACATGTTTTGTTCTTACAGATAGGGAGGACATACGACTTGGAGGCATTCAGTTGGAGTCCATTCCTTATGGCCCACTTATTAATGCTGCTAAGATCATCATTAAGTCTATAGCACAGGTCTTCAAGAAGACAAGTGCTACGCGAGAAATAAAGCTGGACATCATCAGCATATGCGTGCACAGACGCATGCTTGCAGACACTAAAGATATCATTGATAAAAATAGAAAATAATAGTGGACCATGTATGGAGCCCTGAGGAACACCACTTAAGACTAATTTATGTTCTGAAATTTTTTGATCAACCTTGACCCGTTGCAACCTATTACATAAATAACTAGACATGAGATTGACAGCACTATCACAGAACCCGAAGAGAAACTTAAGCTTTCGACATAAATACAAGTGGTTAACCTTATCAAAAGCCTTAGTAAAATCAAGTAAGCATAGTAAGGTCATGGACCCAGAATCATATTCAGGTCTAATATCATCGAGTACCTTAACTATTGCAGAAGAGCACCCATGCCCTGCCCGAAAGCCAGACTGATAAGGAGATAATAATTGTTTTTCAAATAAATATTTACTAATTTGTATAGCCATGAGTTTTTCACATACTTTTGCTAATGGTGACAAAATGCTAATTGGTCTGAAATCATTAGCTCCAGAGGGTTTTGCTTTTTTGCAATTGGATGAACAATAGCAACTTTCCACAAGTCAGGGAATGATGATGATATAATGCAATGATTAATAATATGTGTTAGCGGGCTTACGATATGAGGTAATAACAACTTAATTTCAACCGAAAAAGTTTTTACATATGTTAAAAATTTATAACTTAATTTTTAACAGTGTAGGTAGGGGTGCTTCTTGAGTGTCTACTTTACTTTGTTGCTATAAATGCCATATTGAAAAAATAAAATTCATTGTTGTCATATAAATAAAATAGTCATAATAAAGAAGCCACTTTATTGCCTTTTCACTAACTGATGTCAATTTCGACTAGCGGCCTTTTGAAATATTTTTTATTTTTTTATTTTCCTTTTTGTTTGTTTTAGCAATATATGCTGATCAATGAAAAAGCACAACATTTGTCATAGAATAAAATTAGTTAATTAGTCAATTCAGACAAGTTCAATTTCATGTAACCCTGAGCGAATTGAATGCGAACTATACAAATGACACTATGTCAAGTTTGACACAGTTAAACGTAGATTTCGCACGTAATGGCTTTACTTTATTGACATTGGCTGTTTACACGAATTTCAACCGTCAACAGTGACGCAGTTTGGTACCTGTGTAAAGCCGAAGAAGAATTATATAATAAGAATTTTTGCTAGATAAAAAGCAGTTCGGAAAGCAGTTGGGGGGGGGGAAAAAAAGAATCAATAAAACAAATGCCAATAACAGAGATGTTGATATAAAATCCTTTAGAATTAAGTGCTTGTTTTTGATTGTAATACATATCTATTTGACTTTAAAATTAATTTCGCTCTCAGCTGCAAAAGGTACAGAAACACAAAACAAAAAAAAAAAAGAACCACATGAAAAAGTTTACCTTTTGGCAATTAGCGGGAAAAACGTAAGCAAGAAAAAGCATTGTGCCAACAACAACTCACCCTTGTTGTTTCATAGTGTCCACAAAATTATACATTTGAATATATGTATGTCGGTGTGTATGAATACCTAAAATGTATGTCTGCGTTTGTGTTTTGGTTAAGAGGGTGGTGGGACTGTTTTTTGTAATTGGAAAAAAAGCATAAAAGTGGGCTCACAACCTGCTCAATTAATATCGATTTTGATTTAATTTTGTATATTCTACTTCATCAGTAAAGTGTTTGTTTTTATGCTAAAGCAATTATTTTCAAGCATTAAAATTACGCATACGCTCAGGTGAACCACAATCAGGTATCATGTCAGGAAAACTTAGAATTGAGTTCAACAGTGTCTTAACAATTGTTAAAAACTAATATTAAAGACAGCTGCATTTGTTCCAAGAATTCCTACATTTATTTCAATGACTAAAATATACACAATACGCGAAGTCATGACATTGAATGATGATGCCACTAAAAAAGGTAGCACAAAGTATGCTCAACCAAACAATTACATGTTCGCATGCAATCTTGTATAAATCGTATATAAAAGATAGCACTAACAAATATACATATACTAAGATGACCTAAATTTTATTTAAAAGGAAAATCACACTTTTTGTCGTATTTTGTTGTGAAAAATGATTTTATAATGAAGATATAATCATTATGTGTATAATAGAGTTGGCAATTCTAGAATCTAGGAATCTTGGGGATTTAAGGGATTAGTTGACGTGAATCCTGGGCTCAACTTTCGTTTTTTGCTCAAACTTTGTGAAAGAGAAAGTTAATCATAAAATAGTCCCTAAATTTACCCTTATTAAAGTGTATTAAAGCGGCTTAACGGCAACACTAAAGAATGTTTTGAGTACACAACAATACTCAGTAAAAAATGCTGACTTAATTTTCTTTTGGCAAAATTTTAACTGATGTTACAGTCATTTCGGACATGAATTTTATTTACCAAAACTCGTATCTTCTACAGTGTAGAATCTACACTCTAAAAACTGATTAAACACTTCTGTAGCGATTTCTTTACGCTATTTCATTAAGCTGGTTTTTATTAAGATTGCTCTCACAGTGATGCTATTGATCTTATTTTTGCTGACTAGCATCAACGGTCTTGTGATTTCGTTCCAAGTGCTTCTTATAATAAAATTTTATTGATTATAATTTAATTAATTGAACAATATGAAAATATTTCACGTTAGAAATACTTAAGTTTCTCTTACAATTATTTTTTTCGCGTACTTCTAAGTTGAGTTGAAAAAAATGCTCTCAACTCAAAAGAGCGCGAGAGAAATAATTGTACGAGAGAAAGTCTTCACGCATTTCTAGAGTGAAATATTTTTATTTTTTGTGCTGTGAAGTTGCTGGCAACAGATTTCCTACAATTATTGTTCTCGTCACTTTTTGATAGAGTGTAGATTTTATTAAGTATAAAAAAGAACTCTCCGTAAAACCATGGCTTATTCGCAAAAAAAAAAAAAATTTAGAATAGAAATTGACAAAAAAATTTGGGTTCAAAATTTAAGATACATAAAAACAATGTAGAGAAGAAGTCAGGACCATTAAAAGATCTACCAACATGACCTATTCTGTTTTTGTCTTTATCTGACGAACACCCTACATCATGAGTTTTTCTATTTAATATATCTAAATGTATACATACTTTTCAAAATTTCTTAAGGATACTTAATTTAAAAAGTGTACCGTTACCTTAACACCAAAAGTATTAACATATCTTCAAAACTATAGAAGTTATTAGTAAAATGAAATTTTTAATATAGCAATGTTACATGAATTTTGCTCATTCAGCCGAAGTTATCAGTTTGAAAGATGCACACAAAATTCCTTCTAAAGCAGAGTTCGTAAATATTTGTCATTGAGGAGTAAAATATTCCTCACTCACCTCAATACAACTGAACTCAGTGCATTTCGTTTTGTTGCTTTCATTGGAAATGAAAAACAAACGAGCGATCATTCGTTAATCTAATAAGCTAATAAACGAGCGAATCGTATATTTGCATTTCTCTTTCGTTGTTGTTCACAGCATGCGCTTTTGTAGAGCATAAGCCGATATATGAGCTAGCTCATTCTTTTTCCTCACTCAGATTATTTGAAAATGATGCACTCTTTTCAATGATAGTTATATACAGTGAGATCTGAGTGAGTTTCGTTTTGATGTCATAATTTGTTATCATTCGTTACTATTGGAGTTTGTTTGTTTTCTGTTTTTTTACGAATTCGGTGCTGGGGCCAACACTAGGTAAAAATGGGGTCTATCTCCATCACAAATAGAGGGGTCTATCTTCCCCCATTAGCAATATTGCTAAGGGGGCCAAAACATATGTTTGACTTACAATGGAGAGTTAAACACGTGTTTCGATGTTCCCCCCTAAAAATGTGCAAAATGGGGGCTGATAGAACCCTCTATATGTGCGTCTCAGAAATGCTTCCCCTTTGAAACTCCCAAAAAATGGTTCATTTTTACCTATTTTGCTTTCCCTTCGCGATATGGCACTTTTTCGATTTTTTCGAAGATTTTTCGAGGATTTTTCGGTATCCTCCCATTTTATCTTGTTTCGATTATATCTCGAAGAGGAAGCAAAATAGGTAAAATCTAATCATTTTTTGGGGGTTATTATAGGAGGAAGCATTTTTGAGACACACAAATAGAGGGTATATCGGCCCCCACTCACCATATTTTTAGGGAGTGGCCGAAACACGTGTTTGACTTACAATTTGACAGTGGACAGTTAAACACGTGTTTCGACGTCCCCCTAAACATGTGGAAAATGGGGGATATTAGACCCCTCTATTCGTGTGTCTCAAAAATGTCTCCTCCCACAAAAAATGTTAAATTTTTAAGTAGATTCCTTCTTAATAAGTAAATATCAAAATGATAAGTATCAAAATACTTATCATTGAAAAATTCAAAGGATTTTCAGCTTATATAAAGAGCACATGATTTGCAGAACTTGAGGAGCGCTCTTTGTATACTGACGAATAACCAATATAAGTGTTTGAGGAGTTTATGCGAGAGCGTAGCGTTCAACGAATTGCTCTGAAAGGATTATTCATTACTTATGTTTTTATAAATGATGACTCGAAAGAACGAGAGCGAATTTTAATTGCTCTACGCACTCTGTTCTAAAGTTTTTGAAAAGTTTTTTCATAAATTCTAAAATATTTTTGATAATCCTTTTTGATAATGGATTTTGATATTGGATTTTGATCCTTTTTGAATATTTTGATAATGGTACGAAAAATATATATGACGGATTTTATTTTCCATTTGGTTGACATTTTTGAATAAGACATGGTTTTTTCAAACAAATTTCACTTATTTGAAAAAGTGTCTTAAATATCCCTTAAATATACAAAATAAATCTTAAGGCAGTACTCTGGTGTAGAGTGTTGAAAAAAATCGAAATTTTTTTCTTCATATTTTTAAAGTTCAGACATTCGAGAATATGCCCTTGAAAGAATTTTTTGTTCTTTTCCATAATTTAACGAGCTTGTGGTCCTTTTTGTGGTGCGGCATCTAATGTATCACTACCGGAACTCCAATCCAAACACATTTTTCTCGAAACTACTTATTATAACACGTTTGACATGATATCTCAAGTTCTCATGGACCGATTAACTTTTCATTTGGTATGGGCCTTTTTTATATATCCCTCTATGACTTTTAAATTACTAAAATTACTCTATGAGTAGAATTATGTAAAAATTTTGTTTTTAATTTTTTTTAAAAATTCAAAACTTTGAAAAGGAGACCAAAAAATGGCTTATTTTTAGAAGCAGTCACCATTTCGCCAAAAAAAATTTTATTTTTCTTTTCCTAGTCCGGGATATTATTACATTCTTACTTACTAATAAAGTATTTTTTTTTGCCGATGACTAGAAAGGTTGAAATCGTGTCGAGATTGAGGCAGTCCTTTTTTAATATCCGCCACTCTACCGGCCTGTAATTTTTCAATATTATTTTTTTTCATTTTTTATTTGTATTATTGAAATATTAATAAACATATTATAAAAAAATGGTTACTAAAAATTTTAGTTTTGTTTTATTGCGTTTTAAAAAATGCCCTAAACTTTTCGCTCTAGACTAGAAAAGTGCCTTAAGGTTATTTATTAATTGTGGCAAAATAAGATACCAAATCAATGAACTCAATATATAAGTTTATACTCAATAAAGTTTTATATTATGAAAATTTCATGCGATACAAAAACAATATAATTTCAAAACCACAATTTACGCTTTCTTATTTCCTGAATTATGTTTGATTGTTTAGAATCTCATAAATGGTGAATATTTCGGGTATCTATTACTATATAATTTTAAATTTTTGCGTTGTATTTCTTCTTATTAAAAAATCATAGTCCCCGGATTAGTCCCGGGATCCCGGGATTTCATTTTTAAATCTTGAAAATCTCTGGACTATAAAAATAAATATTCACGTTTTACGTTTTCTCAATTTTGGTTATGTCCATTTCTCAGTATCAATAACGATTCGGGAAAAGTTGCAAGTGCAAAAAAGTATGTAATAAAAAATCTTCTTATGATCAATTGTGTTGTGCGTGTTATGAAATGTTTGAACACAAATGATCGAGAACTGGACCTACAAGCTTTTTGCCGACTCCGTACGGCTAATGTTCTCAATAAGCTTTTAATGACAGTTTTTACTGTCTGAGGTTTGCCATTGTCTGCAGAGATGTGACGGCCGAACAGAAAAATTAATCCAATTGAAAAAACTTCTGTGTCAGGTGGGAATTGAACCAGGGTTCTCTCGCGTATGGGCCACGCACTCTACCCACTGCTCCACGGCCGCCACAATAAGTAAAAATATGTATTGAAAAATATGGCTGCTGAATCTTGTTTACTTCTGCAGCAGCTAATTACAATCATGACCTTTTGCTTACTTAATTGAAATTTTAATGGAAGAAAACAATGCTTCGAGCGGTTTTTGGAAACCATTTTATACAGGCACAACAGTGTGCCTGACAACCTGGGCTACCGTTTGAGCCTTTCAAGGATGGCACGTTGAGCTAAGTTGTTTATTATAAGGATTTAATATTTTTTTCATATAGGGTATAATTACAAGATTGCAAGTTGTAATTGACAAGTTGTAAGTGGCAAAAATAGGCAAAGTTTGAGAAGTTTTTTGTTTGCGGCAATGAACACAGGTACGCAGGATCTGTTTAAGGTGTATTTTTAAATTTATTTACAAATTTTTGTAAAAAAAAACATAACAAAATGGAGTTTTTTATTCGCTTAGATTTAAGTTATGTACGTAGAAGATAATTTATGCTTATGAGCTCAAAAAAGGCAGTAATTTAAAGTGGTCTGTGGATAGAGCACATTCAGCCAGTTTTATCAGAAAAACCAGAAACCAGAAAGTCTTGGAAGAATTGAGAAAAACAAACCGCCGAAGTAAGATCATCCTCCATAACGACAAAGCGAGCTCACACAAATCATCTCAAACAAAAGTGTTTTTGAGCACTCAAAACTTGATATTGATAGGCCATCCGTCTTATGAGCCCGACTTGGTACCCAATAACTTTTTTTTGTTCCACCACATTAAGAATGAATGCCTGTTGAACCTTTTTCAACTCACGAACATGCCATTAAGGATTTCGAAAAATGGTTTCGAAAACTGGTTCAAACGAATGCAAAAGTGTTTCAATCTTAGAGAATACTTTGAAAAACTATAAAACCATTTTCAGTGAATAACCACTGTTATTTCGATGTTAGTTGTAATACTTAAAAGGCAGCCCATATAAGTATAAGAATGGGTAGTTTTCGAAATATAGTAATTTTTATTATTTATTTCAAATAAAGCCGTGTTGGTCTTTTAAAGTGCAGCAACAAATTTTAAAAATCATTCGAAAACAGTTTTGAATTTTAAGATAAATTTATTTTCTTTTTTTGTTGGTCAAGAAATCGATTTTGAAACTTTTATTTTTTCATAAAGCTGAAAACTCGAGGATTATAATGATTTTTTTAATTTTTCTATATCTCAATTTACTGCTTTTGCCATTTTTTCATTTTAGCGTTTTCCTTCAAATGGGGGATTTTTCGCGGTGTACATAACTTTTCGGAAACCATTAACCAGAATCAATTTCCAAATCTTATCTTATTTAACGAAAATAATCAAATCTTATCAAATCAAAAATCTTATTTTTTTCGAGAAATTAGCGATATGGAGAAAAATAGCTTAAAACAAGTTAATGTGGGAAAATTTTTAATTTGTTCTACTAAATGGTATATAAATTAAATTTTTAGCTTTTTTACTGCTACTATCTGGAGAATCATAGTAGGTGTATTACTTACTATGAGTTGGTGTAAATATACGACATCTGCAGATTTTCTTCGTTTACTTAACCCTCATGGGTCTCTGAGGAAATGCATGGAATCGGTCATATTGTATCAATTTGATACACATTCAAAAAAAAAAGTTAAGAAAATCGTTTTAAAAATTAACTGATTGTTTTATATTTTTGTAGTTCTATTTTATCGTTTTCATAAATTTAAATTTAGAAAATACATTTATAAGTAATGAAAATTTGAAAGAGAAAAATGTCAAAAATGCTTATTTTTGTGGCTATGTGCCTTTATTAGCGCATTTTTCGCAAATATCATAATGATGATCATTACAAACATAATTCTTACAATTATCACAACGATTTGAATACAACAACGGCCGCGTTTCGTAGTTTTTGGCAAATGGGTAATCGCCGGTAGTGCTTCAATATTGAGCCTTCGAGATTCAATATCGAGATTGAGCTGAGATTTCCGCATTTCTATGTGTTTTTGCACAAGAGCCATTCCAAGCTCCTCAATAAATATTTGACGACGTTTATTTTTAATGGTTTTTTTTTCCAAGCCGGAAATAGCGAAATATACGTTATATATTCAATGCACTCACGTCCAACATGTTGCAAAATACTGCCATTGGCCGCCGATTTATCTTCCTTTTGAAGGTGTAGGTAGCCACCATCTGGTCCATAGTGTCCACACCACTCTTGGTTTTGTTATAATCCTGAATTAGATTCAGTTTCTTCTCAGCATTTACACTTATAATGACGGCATTGTGCCATGTACTGAGCAGTGTAACATACCTATAACGCCGAGGCATATACGACAGTAAAATGGCTTGTAATTTGTGGTCATATACAATAACGCTCGAATACACAGGTTTTTTCCTTATATCCAACAACACTGGAGGAATTTCGGTACTATTTTTCCGTAAAGTGCCCAGAATAGTCATTCGGCGTTTATGCAACTCTTCAGCCAGTTCATAAGATGTGAAGAAGTTGTCGCATGTGATATTCCTCTCCGACAGCCCATTTACCAAATCCAAAACAACACGGCGTCCAATATTGCGCTCTGGAACGGCGTTGCGATTGCGACCAACATAAATTTGCGTGTTGTAAACATACCAGGTAGCTGAATCGGGCAAAATCCAAATCTTTATGCCGTATTTAGCCGGTTTCGACGGTATGTATTGTCGAAACGGACAGCGTCCATGAAATGGAACTAGCTGTCCATCTACTGTAACATTTTTGCCTGGAATGTATACAACTTGCAAATTATGGTTCCATTTTTCATATATGGTGCGTATCGGTGCCAATTTTTTTTTTTTTTTTATTTATTTAGCCAAACAAGGCAATATACTTATTCTAACTTATTTTTCTAACAGGTTGTTGTTGTATTTATTTTTTTATTTTTTGTTTTTCTCTCCTCTTTCCTTGTTTTAGGTGTGGAAGATATGCAATTCTCAGTGGGCGTAATCCGCCCACATGAATCGACACATTTTCAAAAACACGTCAAAAAGAAAAGACAAGAAGAAGAACGAAGGGGGAACTTAAATACTAAGCTTACATACTAACAGATTTTATACACATAGTAAAAATATGTACAAATTTTTAATACTATGCTAAAATATTATTAAGATGGAAAGCTGAGTGGGAGAACAACTAAATTTTGTTTAGGTATGGGTGGTAGACGGCAATGTAAGAAGAGGCATTTGGATATGGGAGAATAGAGTTAATATTACAATGCGGTGTTTTACTTATTTAACATTCAAATTTTTGATTTACAATTATTCTACAAATGCTAGATCAAGGAAATAGAAAAGGGGTCAGAATGGTGAAAAGGAATTGGAGAAGATTCTGAAGTAGTTATGTAAAGGAAAGTGATTTGGAAAGAGAACGCTTGAATCTGAATTTCGATATTGGCGGTGTATAATGCTCGCTGATATTATTAAATATTTTACAACATCTATTCAAGGGCTCGTTCAATGCGTAAATAGTGTTGCGATGCGATTCTTTTAACAATTTTGTATACCTTGTTCGCCTTATTGGTTCATTAAATAGTACCTTGCTCGAGATGTATTCGCTATCGATGTTACCAGTAATAACATCGAATGTAAAGCATGAGCAAAGTAATATTCTCCTTGATGACAGCGACATTAAATTGAGGATTTTAAGTCTACTCTCGTATGGTGGTAAATTTGTATAGTCACGAGGATCGTATAGGTCTCTCAATGCAAAAAGCAAGAATTGTCTTTGAATAGATTCTAACCTTTCACTATGCACTACAAAAGCTGGGTTCCAAATTATGCAACAGTATTCTAAGATTGGTCGTACTACTGTGCAGTATAAGGTTTTAGTTACCCAAAGGTTTTTGAATTCTTTTGCACGTCTTTTTATGAATCCGAGCATTTTGTTTGCCCTGGATATGATATGATCGTAGTGAAGGTTAAAGCGCATCTTACTATCAAGAATTATTCCAAGATCTGCTATGTGGTTGACCCTTTTAAGTTCTACCTTATTTAGCATGTATCTGCTATATGTGATTACGTTTTTACGGGCAAAACTTATAACGTAGCACTTATTTATATTTAAATAAAGTTTATTTTTACTACACCACTGTTCCAGAGAAAAAAGCTTATTCTGTAAGAATACTGAATCCACTTCTGATCTAATGTTATAGTATAATTTTAAGTCATCTGCATATAAGAGATGGGGGACATCATGCAAAACTTCAGATATGTCTGCAATAAATATGTTGAAGAGAAGTGGGCCAAGATGGCTACCTTGAGGTACACCCGACGAGACAACAATCTTTTTAGACAAAGTACCCTGAAATTTTACATATTGGGATCTTTCACAGAGATAAGACTTGAGCCATTTCAGCACAGTACCTGATATACCAAATTTTTCTAGTTTCTTAGCTAGGATTTCGTGATCAACACGATCAAAGGCTTTACTAAAATCTGTATAGACTGCATCTATTTGGTGGCCCTTTTCCATTTTAGTAAGAATGTCTGATGCCATGATTGCAAGATTTGTGGTTGTTGATCGTCCTTTACGAAAACCATGTTGCTGCTCGTTTAAACACGGATTAATTATGCTCGTGAGCTTGGAACATATAATTTTTTCAAATAGCTTTGGAATTGCTGACAATATTGCAACACCCCTATAATTTTCAACTGATCTCTTGTCGCCATTTTTATAAATTGGCGTAAGATGACAAGATTTCCAAAAAGTTGGGAATATACCTGTATGCAAGGATTTGTTAAAAATCATATGTAACGGCGTAATTAATTGGTCTAAACATTGAACAAGTGAAATTGGTGGAATAAGGTCTGGACCTGGAGATTTATTTGAATCTAATTCTTTAATGGAATTGGTTATGTCACTCCATGTAATATTTATTTCACAAACCAATGTCGGTCTACTAGTTATACTGGCAAATGTAGGTTGATTTTGGGAAGTAGTTGAACAAAAGACTTCTTTAAAATGATCCGCAAAGAGATTACAAATTTCCTGTGAGTTAGATGAAGTAACATTGCCTTTAAACATGAAGTTTGGGTATCCGGTCGATTTCCGTTTTTTATCACGGACAGAAGCAGTATTGGCATTACGTACTTCTTTATCGTCAAATCTGATACATCCATGAATTTTTTTGAACATTTTCAGTGACATTGTGTCTCGAAATATTGGTCGACCGGTTTTCTCAATCCAGAGTTGTGTAACACATTCACCATACGAACGATACACACCAGCAAGCAGTAGCAATCCGAAGTACGCATGTAGAGTATCCATATCTATTTGTTCCCATTCTTCTTTGTATTTCCGCAAACCATATAAATTCGTCATATTCAAAATAGTATTTTCTATCGGTCGCAGAAACAAATCAAATGCAGACAAAACATCTACAGCAAGAGCAGCTGCAACTAGTTTTGGTTCTACAACAACAACAAAAATATGAAGCACAAAACAAGAAGGGTAGGTTTTTTACCTGAAACAATATTATCAGCGCGCCTATATGAATTTCTTCGGTAATTTTCAAATGTCTCCGTTGAATATTGAATTTTTTTATATTTTGACAAATATTTTGCTGTTGCATTTCTGGCAATTTCTTCTGCCACATTTTGTTCCAGTGGCTCAACATCGTACTCATCAGAATGCTCACTCATTTCTGCAACGCATTCTTCCTCCATTGTGAAATCATCGTCACTATCTACTGGAGATTCTTCTGCTTCACTTCCAGATTCGGAATCCATATCATGTTCGTCTCTTTGACGGTTTTCACGTAGATTTTTTTGCATTTTTTTTAAATCAATTGAATGTATGTAAATATAACGCAATGAAAGTATGCGGCACATAAAAATCACTTCAAAATTCACTAAAATCACTTATCACTTCAAACAAATTCAATTCAATCTTCACTCGTGTGTGTTCAAGAACATACTAAAAACAAAAAAATTAAATAAAACGAGCCTAACCCAAAAAAACAACTGCAATAACCATCGGCAGATGTATTGTGTCAAGTTTATACGAGGGACCGATTCGTAACTATATCGTCTCAGGTAAAACTAGAAATGCCCGAACATTAAAAACTCATTAGCCCGATTCTACAGGCAAAATCATGCTATTTTCCCAAAAACGGGTTTTTCCATAGGGCAGTTTTTTTTAATTCAACTTGAAAGACGAAAATTGTATCAATTTGATACAATTATACTCTTATTTAATTGTTGGAAAGCCTCTTCAACTGCTTTGGCTTGCAGGCTTTCAAAAGTAACTGCGAAATTCTGTACTGTCCCCAGGCCCGTAGACAAGGGGAGTGTTTTAGGTGTTCAAACCCCCCCTTAGGGTCCAAAAAGTATGTAAAAATAACACAAATGAGATTACTAAATTCAAAATGTGATTTTTTTTTTAGATAAGCTGTGATAATGATGGTAATTTTCATGAAAACTTCACTTAATTATTGAAAAATTCTTTTGGCCAAGTGAAAGATCATTGAAATTCATCTCCAATATTGGAATTCATCTCCAATATTGGAATATATCTCCAATATTGGAATTCATCTCCAAGGAGTTTGTATATTAAAAAATCAGTTTCAATGCTCATAAAGTCCCTGTTATCTAGCAAAATATGGATATGAAATTATACCTAGAACGAATATAATTTTGTAAATTGAAGAAAATTAGCTTGACATTATTTATGCCATATCTAAGCTGAAGGACCCAACGTTTTTGAAAATGCATTCATTTGAATGAGTTTTTTTTTTCATCTTTTCAAGTGTAAAAAATACATGAACCTCGAAATTTAACACATAATGGGGTATTCCACTTAAAGCGAATGACTAAAAAGTTTGACTATTTTATTTTGTTGTTTTCTTGGTATATATGACATCTAAAATTTCCAACTTGGCAGAAAAATTTAGCCTTGTGCGAAGTATTTTCCAAATAGCAGGTATCGGAAAATTACCTTAAGGCTAAATATGCTTTTTTCGCAAAAAAAAATTTTCAATAGAAAAAAAGTTTGTAAAACTTTTTATACAGTTCACTATAGAAGTAATTTGATGATTTTTTAATCATGTTACCAAATTTTCATAAAAAAAAATTAACAATTACAGTTTTTTAAGCTCCAGCATTTGTAAAATTATTTTTAATATATTAAAAAATTAAAAAACAATTTGGAAGTTCAAAAAATGTTGTTTTTAGGTTTTTTAATTTGTAAATAATTTAAATATAAATCTTTTTATAAAAATTTATCTAGCTGAGTAATTTTAATATTAACATAAACTTGTTTTAATATTAACATAAACTTGTTTTCATGCGAAATCTTATATAATAAATGATACGGTTTTTGAAAAATAGTCTGAATTTTAAATATGACTGTTTTTAAAGATCTTAAAATATTTTCTTTTGAATATTATTTAAATTGTCGAAATCGTTTTCGAGAACAGTAATATTTTATGCCTTAACGATAACTTGAACTAGGGTTCACATAGGTTCAAATTGTTGCACACAAGCTGGGGATCAATAAAAGCGTAAGATACCCAAAAAGAAACCAAATCTAAAGATTAAAATTTTTTTTTCTCCCGCTTATGTGAAATGTCCATAAAAGTTGTGAATACAGCTTCACCAGGTGAATTTATTAAAAAATGTTTGCATTTTTCATAGCTGATTTTAATAAACTGGAAGAAATTTAACCCATTTTACCGTTCACACTAATATTGTTGAATTAGTAAAATTTTGTCACAGACATTTTTACTTTTTATGCTAATTTTCGAAATAATACTTTTTAAAAGAAATTAAAAATTTTCAATTTTTTCCATTTTTCAACAAACCTGATCAAAAATCAAAAAAATGAGTACTCAAAGTTGATTTGAAAAAAAAAAAAATTAAATAAACTCTTCTCATCTCTCTTATGGTCATTTAAAAACAGGCATTTTCACAAATAGTCTTAAAAGAAAACGAATTTGCTTAAAAATTACCATATCTTTTCTTTCAGTTATTACTGGTATCTACTTATAGATTTTTTATCAAACCATAAGGTAAGTCCTGGCTACGGGCCTGAATGTCCCTAATAATCACTAAAATCACTAAAAATGATAAAAAAATTATGTAAAAATCCATAAAAATTACTCGAAAAAAAGACCAAAACTATGGAAAAAGACCTTAAAAACAGAAATAGCTTATAATTACAAAAATTTTCCCAAAAAATATTTGACCTCGGCACCTAGAGATTATGAACGGTGTTTTAGCATCATCAGAAAATGTCTGTATTAGAGCAGAAAAAAGTTGACATGTCAACAAAATCCGAACCATGGTTATAGGGTATGTTGGGCTAAGTAGACATTTGCAGACAGAAAAATAAATTTTCAAGAATTTGTTTCAGCGTGACAAAAATAGGTTCTAGCGAAGAATTTTCGTAACTCTTTGACAAAAATTAAGTTCTATGCATGTCCTACGAAAAGTTTTCTTACCTTGAAAATCATTATTGAAGCTAAATATATTTGCAAGCTTAAAAAGAAACTTAATAGAATAAACTTTCAAAATAAACCAATTCACTTTAACTCTGAAAACACATTTGTTCAATCTGAATGATGAAATCATTTATGCAAATCATGATGTGAGCAACGGTATCTAAATAGTGTGCGCAGCTATACGAAGTTTTTTTAACTTCTTTCTTTCAGATTTTTCCTTGACTCTAACAATATTCTGCTAGTGCGGTTAACTTTTGGATAATTTCATAGTTTTTTACTGCTTAAAGTTCAAAGTTGCTGTCTTAGCAAAAAAACAGCATGAATAGAATGTTATTAGCATTGATTGATATTTGTTTGAGTAAAAACTTAAATAAAAACTTGAGTAAGAGCTGCAGAATGATCTGTATTTGGCTTAAAAAATATCGAATCTTAAGCATACTCATACTTAGCTCTGCCTTTTTAAGGCCTCTCAATTCCGCAGCAGATTTTTAAGCAGATTTCAATTCCGACTCTTTAATTTGAAATGCTGTAGAAATGGGTTTCTCTGAAAAGTGCCTTTATATTTTCATCCTCTATGGACTTAAAATCATTCACTAAAATCTCTCCTTCACACAATCCTCTGACTTGTTTGCAGTCTACAGTTCCACCCTTATTTTACCACCACCGCCACCGCCAACTTCAATATTCAAAATTAACCAATTAAATATTTATAGAGCTGGGAACACAACTCAAGTCATAATAAAAAAAAAAAAATATTGAAGTAGGTAGGGGGAGCCGGTTCATACACAAAGCCTGCCGGCAGCTCAAGTGCTCAACTTTTAGATGAAAGCTCAAGCCAACATTAAATATTATGCTGCATGTCCTCTATAGAAGCTTTAAGTTTTGTGCATTTGAAGTGTATGCTTAGAAGTTAGGGGGCGGGACGGTAACTGGACGAGCAAGCAACCAACCATTCGACTTTATTTAGTGGTTCGCGAAACTTTGAAAACGCGTTGGTTTAGTTTTTGTTTTTTAACAAATGGTTTCTTTTAAGGTCCTTCCTGAATTAATGTGCTTTATTGATGAACTTTTGTTTGTATGTTTCGCCTGGCAAAATCTTATGTGTGCGTGTTTATAGAATATTTTCCTGTTGTTTTCTTTCTTGGCCTGAATTATTTATAACTTTGCTTTTTTTTCTGTCATTTCGTTTCCAAGCCACTTAAAGAAAAACAGTTTTGTATTTCTTTTGCCTCTAACTTTTGTGTATGTTTGCTTTTTTATTGCTGCCCACACCTTGTTATTATTGTATGTACTTAGTATATATATTTTGATTGTATGAGTGAATGTGTGAATATAAATTTGAATACCTGTGAATCGTAAATTATCGATCGAGATGGTTTTGCTTGTTGGTTCCATTTTATAAGCATTTTACTTTAAGCTCAGCGTGTAAATGTGTATACATTCTATACAGAAAAGCAAAACCAAAAAATAAAAACAAAAATAAATAAAAAAGTAGAAAAGAAAAAATTAAAAAGAGAACAAAAAAAAAAATATTTTTATTAGTTTTTGACCAAATCGTGTCATGGACTACCAAATCATCAAGATATAAAGTTTCTTCGGCTTTATGTTAGCCGAATTTAACTGACCATTAATGGGGGCTATAATTTCTAAAATTGTTGCTACTTAGCTATGTATAATTTTTATTTATAAAAAAATAGTTTTTTTAAGGTGATTTTAAATGTAATTCATATAAAATTTCATTCAATACAAATTCAGTTAAGTGATAATGATTTGTTTAAAAAATTGTTGATAGTTTCCGATATAAATCTTTTATTACCATTTCTTTGCATTAGAGTATTATATCTTCTAATGTATTCAACATGGTTTTTTTTATGCTGGCATTATATATCTTTAGAAAATAATTTTTTTTTTTTGGAAAAGATTTTAAATCTTTAATGAAAATTTTACATTTTTAAATTAAAAGTTAACAGTTTTAGATATAGATGTAAAGTTATGAAATTATGTTAGGTCTCTGGTTATAAATCGACGCAAAATTCAACTTGTTTCTTTTTTTTTTTAGCTTTGAATCAAGGATTTCAGGCTTAACACCTTTCCAGTCAAGATTGCCTTGGCAAAAAAAAAAATTAATGAAATAATTAGATAATAGTTTAGAAATTTAAGATAAGAAATTTTATTTAGTTTTGAATACTTAAAATAAAAAATTTGTATAAAAAAATTTTTTGCTCGGTTTTAAATTAAGTTTAATGCTGATTTTGTATTATGTTTTAATGCTCAGTCGTATTAAATTTATACAATTTATATGTATAACATGTATACAATTTATACAGAGTATACCTACAATTTAAAACATATAATAATAAAAAAAAAAAGAAATATTCGTGTCAGCTTTGACGCGCGACTGAAGTTTACTCCTCTAGATCAATTACCTTGGAATTTGAGATGTATATAAAAGGTAAAGGGGGTGAATAAAGGCATCTCTTATATTACTAAAAGGATTGTATACTTTTTAAATTTTAAAATATAATTATTACATATATAGCATAAATTGATGAATTTCATTAAAAGTAACGTGGTAATCGTGAACACATCGCATCTTAATAAAACTTGCTTCAATTAAATTGCTATGACATAACGTGACATTTTTTACAAAATATGTCCACAAATTGATCTCAAATAGAAAAAATATGAAAAATTTAAGGAAATTTTTAATTGCTTCATCATGCAGATGAAGAATTGCGCTTAATACAATTTCTGAGAGAAGAAGATAATTTAGATTTATGGCTTCATTTTGTATTCCTATCCGATCAATCGTTTCGTTCAAAACAGTGTTCGTTCGTGTTTTTGAAATTTGTAATTCGAACAGAATCAAACAACGATAACAGCTGATCAGCCAACGAACGATGCCGTAGTACAGTTACATATTTGCAATATGTATTTCTAACGAGCACTGAAACCACGAATCCAAACGTCAAAATGAAACGAACACTTTTATGCAATCGTTGTGGTTGCAAACGTTAAAAGAATGGTTAAAAAATAAAAAATTCTAAACCTAAAGGTAAATAAATTATGAAATATATAAATATATACAGTGTTTGAAGGCTGTGAAGCACTTGAAATACATAAAATAAAAATAAAAACTGCAATAGCTGCATACATTTTCTATTGTTACGTCAAAAGCAAACACACAATCACTGAAAACAATAATAATGAAAAGCAAGTCCGCAAACCACTTAATTGCTCAAAGTTTATTTATTGAATACACAAACCGGACAAAACCAAAAAGCACTGCCAACATATAAGAAACGAAGCAACATATTAAAAACATCTTTGAAGTAAGTAGACAAAACACAGAAAACTTCCCTAGTGTTTGATATGGCAGTGCCACATTTGACAACTGCTTGTGTATAACAGTTTGAGTGTACATATCAAACAAAAGCTTGACGAATGAGCCAACGATAAGCTTCGTTCGAAATACATATTTCCGCTTGAATTCAACATCGTTCGTATAGGGCTATGTTATGGTGGCGGTCATATGATCCTCGGTCACGTAAGTTTTTACGCTCTTTTTTGATTTGATTCACTCTATGACCAAAGTGTGTTATGGTGGCGGTCATTTGATCTCTGATCACTACTACACTTTTCGCTACTTTTAGTACTTTATTCAAAAAAGTATCATTTATGTTAATAAAAAATTGTTAATCTACCACTTTTTCGCGCGCATTGTACGTATTCAACAAGTTTTAAGGAATTTTTAGAAATCGAAATGGAAAATATTGTTTACGGACTGCAGGCGTTAAAATTTGGCATCGCCTATTCCAAAAACATTATACATATTTTGGTAAGATAGGCACAGGAACATCATTAAGAAATGTTTGAAAATATATTTATTGACGCAAAATAAAAAACGCAACCGCAAAAGCAGATCATGTTAATTAATTTATTATGATAAAATTATGCATTATAAATAAATTCATTACTTACGCTATCCTTTTTGTTTTCGCCACTTTCAATAAATGCAGTCAAACAAAAATTGCATAAATTGCACAAATAAGCATGGCTAGCGTAGTGTTGCTTTGCGCAAGTTTTATTTATGATTTCCTACATTTCTCACAAAAAGTGTACTATTTTCATACAAATCAAGGAATGTCGTGAATAATTTACCAACGCAACACTGCTGTGATCCCGTGATTTGGCAAAGACAGCCGAATCATTTGGTGACCATTGCGGTCAAAATTTATTCCCTCACTCACTCTCTCAAATTTCCCATTTACATTCAAACAACAACAATGCGTGACCGTGACTTGCCCATGACCGCCAGCATAACATTGCCCAAAGCCATCGTTCGTTGAATGCTTCGTTAGGAATACAAAATAAGGCTAAAAATAAAATTCGGTTGAGAATTCGTCGAGTTATTCAAATTGAAGTATTTCTACTTCACTGCACAATCATCAAAATTACTATGTTTTACTTGTTCTTACTTGAGAAAAACTCAGTTCAGGCAAAACAGCATGAAAAACAACGATTTTGTGCTATTTTTGAAAGATTAATGCTTAAAATTTAACTCGACGAATTTTAAACTAATTTCATTGAAATAAAACTTGTTGGATTTATAACTAACTAAGCTTTTATATTATTATCAATTGTAATAAAAGCGCACTTCAACACAAACTACTTGTATGAGCAACGGCTACGATGCGAATGCGCACATATTCAAATACACACAAGTTTTTAGTTGTGCTGTGCAAGCTGATCATAAAAAGATAAGAGTAGAGAGCAACGTGGAGTTTATTGAAACTCTCGCAAACACAAGCTGGTGAAAAGGAAGGGACCAAGCAATGCGTAGTATCGGGGATGATTTCATACAAATCTTTACTACTTACTTACTTAGATACCGTAAGCCTACAACCGTAAGTTGGTTTCCGCCTGTTGTAAGACATTGCGCCAGCCATTTCTGTTTTGCGCTTGCTGGCGCCTGTTGGAAGCTCCAAGTTTCGTCAGGTTGTCCTCCACTTGGTCCCTCCAACGGAGATGCGGTCGTCCTCTTCTGCGTTGTCCTCCGGTGGGTACCGAATCGAATATTTTCTTCGCTGGAGCGTCGTCATCCATCCACTCAACATGTCCTAGCCAGCGAAGCCGATCGATTTTTTTTACGCTTTACTATGTCGATGTCGGCGTATAGCTCATACAGCTCATCGTTCCATCGTATTCGGTACTCGCCATTCACACAGATCGGTCCCTAGATTTTACGAAGGAACGCTCCCAAAATCTTTTCATCAGAGCTGCTCAACGTCCAGGTTTGTGCTGCATATAACAGGACGGGCATGATAAGTGACTTATAGAGCGTGACTTTTGTTCGTCGAGAGAGGGCTCTGCTTCTCAATTGCCTACTGAGCCCAAAGCAACACGTGCTGGCAAGAGTTATCCTTCGTCTTATCTCTCTACTGATATCGTTGGTGGAGTAAATGCTGGAGGCGAGCTTCGCCTCCGTTCTTAAACAGCTTAGCGGGTAGACAATCGCCAGCCATGTTATAGCTGTCAAGACTTCATTATAGTCGGGCAGAACTTCAACGCTGTCATCCATAATTGGGGTTTCCGGGATATCATCTCTATTGCCATCATCGCCATTCAGAAGACTAGAGAAGTGTTCCCTTCATAACGTCAGTGTACTCTGGATATCTGTCACTAGATTCCCACTTTCATCCTTGCAGAAGAGGCCCGGGTCTTAGAGCCATCGGCCAGGCGTTTTATCTTTTCGAAAAACTTTCGAGCCTCGTTCCTGTTACCATACATCTCAATCTTCTCACATTCGCGCTTTTCCGCCTGAAAAGACGTCTCTCGTCCCTCCTCATCACTCTGTATCGCTCCTTAGCAGCACGCGTTACAACCGACGGCAGGGTGGCTTTGTAGGCGGCGTTTTTCTCTGCAGTGGCGTCGCGACAATCTTGGTCGTGCCACTGGTTTCGGTGGGGACGGTAGTAGCCAATAACCTCTTCGGCAGCCGTACGCATAGAGTGAAATAGAGTAGAATATATCGTCGATCGGAGGGGTGCTTTCTTGATGCATTAGTGAGAGTCGAGTGGCGAAGGCTTCGGCTGTTCGTTTTGACTGCAGCTTGTCGACGTCTAGCTTTCTCTGTGTATGATTGCTCGCGTTCTTTGCAGCACACAGTCGTGTACGGATCGTACGTAAATCTAATACACTGGAAGAGTGCCTTCCGTCAATCAAAACGTGATCAATATAATATTCTATAACTTATTTCATAAAAATCGGTCCAGTACTTTTGGAGTTTTACAAAAATTTGCAATTCAATTTTATATAATAGTAGATTGCTGCTGCGTATATTTTGTTGGTATTTCTTCGTTGTTGGCATTTTGCAGCGCATAGTTGCGCGGCTGAGAGCCGCAACTTAATCTATATATTTTACTAGTAAATACCCGGGCGCGCTTCGTTGCACTTCGCGCGTATTTCCTGAAAAGTGACATTGTCGGGCCAAAGCACACTTTGTGACTTTGTGACTCGACCGCCACGTTTTTATATTTAACCATTTATACCCAAATTTTTGACCTTTTTGTCATCGGCAAACAGACTAAGGTCCTCAGGTTCATCAAACACCTTAAATGTTTAAGGTAAATAATCTGCCCTTCAAGAATTTTCACAATTATATTATTGCATTTTTTTACTTGCATACCTTTGTGGTAAGTAACGTTCTTGGTTAAGGTTTCTTTTATTAGGAAAATTTCGTTTTCTATAAGAACATGCAAGTTGCTTAAAATTTCCAAGAAATTGACACCACAAAAACTTTCGTACCTGAAACACACAAAATGTTTTTAATTACTTACTAATTTTATTCTTCGGTGGAATAGAAACCAAAAACAAAAATGAAAGTGCTGGTCTTGAAAGTGAATAACTCGATCATGTTACAAAGGATTGCATTAGTTTTTTTTTGTTTGAAATTCTGATTAATTGCTTTAATCTTATTCATTTTGGTTTACCTTCAAATTTTTATAGTTTTCCAAAAAAAAAACTTAACGAATTTCTTTATTTCGCAAAAAAGTTTGGTAAAAATATTTGTTGTTGGAAAAATATTTAAAACCAAAAATGGCTTTTTTAATGTTCTTTCATACGGTTCGCATAAGTGTGGGGTTTATTTAAAGTTTCTTTCGTTAAAATTTAAAACCTTTTATACGATCGAAAAATCAAGCCTATCATAAAAATTTATGTTTTTGGTATTTTTGTAATCTTGTTTGCATACAAAGTAATGGTGTAGTAAAAGAGTCATGACAGTTTCTCAATTCGCTTGTGAGTTATACTCTCAAATACCCCTTTTAACACTGCCACCGGGTAAAACTTTAGACTAAAACCATCTACAGACCCAGCCGAACATACACACCAAATTTCATCGAAATCAGTCCAGCCGTTTAGGGGAGTTCAGTGGCAAAAACATCTACAAAAGAATTTTATATATAAAGATAGATAGATATTAGAAACAAAAGACTCTATGCAGCGGGTTATGCCAATTAAGACAATAATTAACCGCTATTTCAGCATGCTTTCTCTCAGAAAAATGGTTAACGGTAATTTGTCGATATGAGCGCAATTTTTGCTGATTTTTGCTCTCACACTAATGCTATTGAAATTATTTTTTAACAGATACTTACATAATTTTCTTCATTTTGTTTTCAACACAACATGAAATAGCACCACTATGATAAAATTGAGTCAGCGTTCTTTAAGCCGGACACAGCCCCGCGTATATTTTTATGCCTGATGGTATCAAACTGCACAGTGGAACGATCTTTTTCAAAATTGAAAAGAATAAAAAATTAATCAATATAGGCAGAAATATTAAAAACGTTGAACTTAAAAATTATTGTCTGCGAATTTAATGCACGTAAAAGTCGCAAGTTTCATTTCAATAAATAGAAAAATTGATGGTTTGGTTTTTAATGTAATACCAACTCCACGTATCTCTTCCGTCTTTCGTACATATTCTAAGGTTCGTAATGATCTATCTCGTTGTAAAAAATACGTTAAGAAATGTTCAAAGACCGATACCAGGCCCAGAGGCTTGGATTGCCTAGGGCATCAAGTATTCTTAATCCGGCACACTGGATGTTTCAAACCCCACCCCTTTTCTTGTGGGCAAAAACTTTTACAAATCTGTTGAGTTTGAACACAAATGATCGAGAACTGGACCTACCAGCTTTATGCCGACTCCGAACGGCTTATGTTCTCAAGAAGCTTTTCATGGAAGTTTTTAACTCTCTGAGGTTTACCATTGTCTGCAGAGAGGTGACGGCCGAACAGAAAAATTAATTCAATTGGAAAAAACTTTCTGTGTCAGATGGGGGAATCGAACCTGGGATCTCTGGCGTATGAGCCACACACTCTACCCACTACGCCACGGCCGTCACTTTTTTAACGATCAGTTTTTTTAATTTCAACGCATGTGTGTGCGTGCATTGAGAATCAGATAGATTTACGAGATATTGCTATTATTATTTCATAATAAGTTGTTATCATAATACTTTTACTAAACATAAAACGTCAAAATAATCATACAAACTAAAGTTCCTGGTCTTTAAACCAACATTTTGTTGGTGTTACATATATAAAAAAAAAAAAAAAAGACCAAAGTCTTTGAAAAAGACCAAAAAAAGCTATATTTTTGTTCTACTTCGTCCATTTTTCAAAATATTCAACAGCCATGAAAACAATCACTTCGAATTGGTTCTTCTGCAAGGGATAGGCCTTAGGTAGGTAGGTAGGTTGAAGCGGTTGTCTGCTTTGAGACACACTTAGGCCAATGAGGCCCATTGTGATACCATGGGTTAATTTCCCTCTCTATTTAAACCAGTTTGAGCTGTTGAAAAAGCTAAGGATTCGGTAGACCGAAGACTCTGAGAGATCATCGAGATTTTAATAGAGCAATTTACCTAAGTGAATGGGCGTTTTTAGCTAGCGCTGGGCAAGTGCAGAGTAGATGTTTTGTAAATTCCTGCTTCTCTTCATCTCTGCAGCTTCTACAGAAGTCGTTGTGGAGGAGGTTTAATCTTCGTGCATGATTACCTTTATCTGACGCGCTGTATGGCATGTGCTTCCCATTGACCATCTAATGTTGGCTTTATTTAGGGATAGGCCTTTAAACCAATCAAAAATCCAATTTCAAATAAAAACTCAATTCAATTTTAGCCATTAAAAACGTGTTACACATCACCCGACTTCAGCCTACATTCATCGCGTTTTATGTGAATGATGAATTAGCGATATATTTAAAGGTTCATAGAAGTTACTTGATTAATTTATTAGTAACAAAAATGAACAATTCTGTTCTTAGCTCACATATTTATCTCTGAAATAACACAGCGGCTTTTCAATTATTGCAAGTTTAAAATTGTAGTTTTAAATCATTTATTTTATTAACTAAATTTTTAAATTGCCAATAACACTTAAATTAGAATCTCATGTATCAATCATGTATTCTAACTCAAGTCCTCGCGAATTCAAGAAGTACGTGCTATCCATTGTACCATAGCAGATGTTGTCTTTTATAATATAAAAAAAAGTATTTTTTTTGTATCATGAATCGATGTGTTTATTTTAAAACTATGTGATGACGCTTCAACATAGTACATATTTTCTTCACAAAAGTCAACTTGTATGATCCATTACTGTTTTTTTTTCAGTGTATATATTTAAACGACCTATTTATTTGTATTAAAACATAATAGGATATCACCATATAGTAACTACATTTTGAGTTTCAATGTTCTGAGATTTTTACTCCTAATGCTATTCGATATCAAAAATTTTGTTTATATGGGCAGAGCCACACCCCCTTGTCCAATGCCCGTCCAAGTTTTCTATTAGAAAACTTTTATTATATGGGCAGAGCCACACCCCCTTGTCCAATGCCCGTCCAAGTTTTCTATTAGAAAGACATCATCCATTATGAGTTTCACTGTTCTGGGATTTTTACTTCCACTAAAAACTGATTTTTAACGATTTTATATGAGAAATCGTATGGGCGAAAGGATATCCACTATTTTTGGAATATCTCGAGAACTGCTTATTCGATGTTGTACAAATAATTTTAAGTCCCGTACCATCACTGGCTGAACACACTACACCATTGAAACGGTTTAGATGGAGTTACATACGGACACCATTAGATTTTTATGTATATAGATTTTCTGCAATATTTTCTTTAAACTATCTATCGGAATCAGATTTAGAGACTAACTGCTAATGTAGGTGAGTATTTTTCGCTTGTATTTCAGTTTTCTTTATTTTTTTTTTAAAACATATCCATATCTTTTATATATATTTTCTAAATATACTGCGTTATTTTTTAATGTACCAATTTAGAGCCCATTTATCAGACTTAGCTGTGGATTCAAAGGTGAGTGAAAG
Source organism: Coremacera marginata (assembly GCA_914767935.1). Taxonomy (NCBI): domain Eukaryota; kingdom Metazoa; phylum Arthropoda; class Insecta; order Diptera; family Sciomyzidae; genus Coremacera; species Coremacera marginata. The sequence continues at coordinate 210,057,187 of OU612043.1, read as the reverse complement.
TTTTTGGTAAATTATTTCAGAATATGTTTACAAAAATTTTGTTAGTTCTATCTAATAATTAAATTAAATAAATAAGCTACTTAAATTTATTCTTTTTAAATATTTTATAAATCCAACTAAGAAAATTTTGTCTCATGTATCAACCAATACATGTCTTCAAATATCCTTTATGGCTAAACCACAAAGCGGCAAGTCATTGAATGTAATTTGTTCAACTATTATTCTGCTAAGTGTTCTGATAAATATCTGCTGACACATTCCAGAGACAAAACTAGCAGAACATAGCTTTTTATTGGTGTGGGTACTTCTTATTTTGTTATCTTAAGCTTGGGTATAGTAAAAAAAAAGAAAATATTGAACGAAAATGTGTCCTTGTTTCTGACACAGCCGCAAATGTTGCACATACACTTACATACATATTTTGCAATTTATTTTTGTCATTCGTCACATTGTGGCTTTTATAGTTTTTGGTTTTCATACCAAGCTTATCGAAATTACAATGAGGACATGTGGCAGATGCTTAGTAGAACGATTTTGATGCAGTAATTTTTAATAAGACTGGAAGTTGTTTTTGAATTGAAAATTAACAAGTAATATTGAAGAAAATTAGAACCACAAATTTTAGAGCAAAAATGTCTGTTTTTTTTTTTTATTTGCACTGAAATAGGAATTGTGGTCGAAAACAAGAGTCAATATAAAATATGTTGCTTTTATTAAAATAGTAGTTCAAGTAACGTAATGGCACCGATAACATTAGTTTATATAAAAAATAAAGTGTTTTCTTAAAGATTTTTTGAAGTGAAACTTTTATAGTCGCGTATACAACAATGCGGTGAGCTTGATGGGGGGGTAAAGCCAATGTAACGAAATGGTTCTTATGAAAACAACAACAAAAGCAATTCGCCGCACTAGTTTTATAAAAACGAAAAAATTTACTATTCAAAACTGTTTTTACATTTTTGCTTCCACTGAGAATTGAACACAGCACGTTTGTATCCATAGCCGGCTGTTCTAACCACTGGGCCACGTAGACATATTTATTTGAGTAGCTCATACTAATGTTGAATCAACAATCAGTACTTCTTTCTTTCATGATTGAATTTAGTCTTTCGTTCAATACTCTGAAAGTATAGTACGGTCTAAAATATTGCATCTGAACGTAGCTTTTTTCAGAACATTAGCATGCTTTTAGGCATTTCTCAAATTGAGTTTTGATAAATTTCAATCTAAAATTTGTTTTATTCTTAGATCTGCGAATTCCCATATAAATATCGTCATATAATTCAAATGTAGTCTTTAACCCACATTTATATCGAAATAAAAATATATTCGAATGCTGCGGTATTTTAACACACAAAATACTGGTTACAAGTTCTTCCATTACCAACTGAACTGCCAGATTAACTACGATATGTTGGTCGAAACTAAAACATAAGAAGGATATGTTACTAAAATATTGTGCCGAAAATTAACACTTGTCAATGTATATGTAAGCCACCCGGCGAAAGTTGGTTTGCAATGAACTTTTATCGAAGAAAACTTCCGTATTTTTCCCTAATTGGCGATCAAAAATCTAAAGTTATTTCATACCGGTGTTATCGCATTAGTAATAATAAAAGTAAGTCTGAAAGTGCCAAAAAAGTTATCCGGAAGTATCCACCTTACAGTAAAAAAGTAGAAAATATAATTATCTTCGCATTTGTGTTGAAGAATTAATCGCTTTGGAATTGTAAACGAATAGTTTTTCGAAACATAAGCGAACCTTCGTTTACGAAGTAACCGTTACGTACTCAAAACGTATCTTTTTCGAATCGTAATCGTTGTCTAATTCGATTGTTATCATCGCGAACTATTCGTAAATTTTTAAATTTTCGATATTGAAGTTGGATTTTCTGCCGTGAGTCAAATTTTTGTGATAATGTTGAAGTTACTTCTATATATATATATACATGACTGCATCATTTAGCATTAAATATCGTCGCAAAAGTAGCATAAAATACGATGCAAATCTTGTAACGAAAAACGCACCACCTTTTTTAACTGTGTAAGCACGGTAAAATAAACCCAAAGAAGTATGCGTGTAGCATAAGATCAGAGCTTCTGACAACGAAGCAAAGGCTTAGTGGTCCTTATATCGGTTGAAAGTTTGTGCCTTATTTTAAATTTAAAATATTTACAATCATACAGGCAGTTTTTGTTTTTTTTTTAAGAAAAATTGAAAATAAATTATATAAATAAAGCCTCGATAATCGATTGATGATTATTTTAAATAAGCAATACATTTTTTTGGCATCAATCCTATGGAATAAATTGGAAGATGTATACTATACATGCTTTTAGGTTTGTTCGTATCTTGTTCGCTTTGATGCAAGGGAGGCAATGGTGCGATGGTGACACGTTGAATTTGCAGTCGAATTGTACGCGGTTCGATGCGAATACGGAAGGGGAAAAGTGAATTATTTCCGACACAGGTTTTTTTGACAAATTTTTTTTCTTTTTAATATTTAAAGGGTGATTTTTTAAGAGCTTGATAACTTTTTTTTTAAAAAAAACGCATAAAATTTGCAAAATCTCATCGGTTCTTTATTTGAAACGTTAGATTGGTCCATGACATTTACTTTTTGAAGATAATTTCATTTAAATGTTGACCGCGGCTGCGTCTTAGGTGGTCCATTCGGAAAGTCCAATTTTGGGCAACTTTTTCGAGCGATGAGGCTCATTTCTGGTTGAATGGCTACGTAAATAAGCAAAATTGCCGCATTTGGAGTGAAGAGCAACCAGAAGCCGTTCAAGAACTGGCCATTCATCCCGAAAAATGCACTGTTTGGTGTGGTTTGTACGCTGGTGGAATCATTGGACCGTATTTTTTCAAAGATGCTGTTGGACGCAACGTTACGGTGAATGGCGATCGCTATCGTTCGATGCTAACAAACTTTTTGTTGCCAAAAATGGAAGAACTGAACTTGGTTGACATGTGGTTTCAACAAGATGGCGCTACATGCCACACAGCTCGCGATTCTATGGCCATTTTGAGGGAAAACTTCGGAGAACAATTAATCTCAAGAAATGGACCGGTAAGTTGGCCACCAAGATCATGCGATTTGACGCCTTTAGACTATTTTTTGTGGGGCTACGTCAAGTCTAAAGTCTACAGAAATAAGCCAGCAACTATTCCAGCTTTGGAAGACAACATTTCCGAAGAAATTCGGGCTATTCCGGCCGAAATGCTCGAAAAAGTTGCCCAAAATTGGACTTTCCGAATGGACCACCTAAGACGCAGCCGCGGTCAACATTTAAATGAAATTATCTTCAAAAAGAAAATGTCATGGACCAATCTAACGTTTCAAATAAAGAACCGATGAGATTTTGCAAATTTTATGCGTTTTTTTTAAAAAAAAAGTTATCAAGCTCTTAAAAAATCACCCTTTATAAATAAAAATATAAAACGAAAACAAAATGGCCATTTCAGCCCTGGAAAGGACTTTGACCGAGCTTCTTACGATCAACTGTGTTGTGTGTGTTGTGAACTGTTTGAACACAAATGATCGAGAACTGGACCTACATGTTTTATGCCGACTCCGAACGGCTTATGTTCTCAAGAAGCTTTTCATGACAGTTTTTACTCTCTGAGGTTTGCCATTGTCTGCAGAGAGGTGAAGGCCAAACAGAAAAATTAATTCAATTGAAAACACTTTCTGTGTTAGGTGGGATTCGAGCCAGGGTTCTCTGGCGTATGGGCCACATACTCTACCCACTGCGCCACGGCCGCCAAATAAAGATATAATTAACAAAAAAATAAAACAGCAAGATCTGTTGTCTTTCCTATGAGGATCGAACCTGGAATGACTTCAGTCACCAAATTAAATTAAAAAAATCCTCTTGATAACCAACAGTGTCACGAAAGTAAAAAAAGAACTGTGATCTAATGCTGTACGTGAATATTGAACTTTTTAGTACCTGTCCATAAACAAAAGGGACAATTGATATTTTCCATGATACCACTATGTTGAATATACTAGTTGGCTTTATGAAAAAAGACAGTTCTTGAACTACTACTGGTATGAAGGCAGACTGCGTTTTAGCTATTTGGTTGCACTGAAAAAGGGAATGTTTATAAAATAAATTAGCAATCTTCCAAGAAATTTCATTTTTGGGTAAAAGTTTCACTTCTACCGTACATGGCGGCCGCACACATATTTTTATTTTTTTATATATCCGATCCAATATTGGTTTTACCGTATAAGGCCAAACAACACTAGCTACATAGTAAATATTGCAAAGGATAGAGAATGCATCGTTTTACAACTTTTGTGGTTATTCGTGACAAGTGTGTCCGTCGATGGAAAAGCGCAAAAATTCTCAAGAGTTGACACAAGGTTTGAAGTCCAATTTTATGTCGATTTCACTTATCCCTCCTTCAGGGATTCTTCCACAACAACAACATTTCAAACAACAAATGATGTCAGTTTATAAATAAAGCAAAATATAACTTTGTTACAATGGGCTTGAAAGAATTATTCACTTAAGGATATGGCCTTCAGTTTGTGTTTATAACAACCAGCAGTCCAGATGAATATATTTATTTAAATTAAACTTCCAATTGATACGAGCATGATTTAAATTTATTTCTTCAATATTGATTAAAAAAAGCTGTTCCTGTGGTTGATGAAATAATTCTTCTCCTAAATATGTTATATTTTTTTCAATAATACAGTCGAACAGAATAACTATGATATTTTCTTTTTCCAAAAAAAGTATCATTTTGCTAGATTAATAAGCCGATTAAGGATAGCCACATTAATTTGTGTGTACTAACAAAACTAATAAATCTAAAAAGAACTAAAATCTTACTTTAATTTCGTTATTGTTTTTCACCTATAGAAACGATTCTCAACGACAATAACACTTTGCGCTTTCAGATTTTCTATGAGCTGTGTCAAATTCGTTTTTTGATGATGAAATGAAATTTTGTATGCTTACTAAGTTAAAGGGAGTATTCCTGGTTGGAATTCTGTTTTTGGACCCTCTTTGAAAAACTTCTCATTTGAAAACGCAGAGTTATTTAAATTCTGTTTTTTTTTATTGTATTAAGAACATATTAAATCATATAAAAATTGTTTTCCTTTGGACGAGGGCTGTTCAAAAAGTTGTCGGCCTTCAAAGTTGGGCGTCGAAAAAAAAGGTATGCTGCTTGCGGCCCGGATAACTCGACTTCGGATCATCTGAAATGGAAAAAGTAAACGGCGTTCAGTACAGATGTAATTCTGATCCCTACCTCAATTATAATTTTTCGATTATTTTTTACAAAATGGCTGTCATTGAAAAATGAAAAACCGATTTTCTGTTAAAATTTTTAAAATTGTGATTGAGGAACTAGATCTTGTGACTCTGTGACTAGAATGGTGACAATTCTGCGTCGATTGCACTTTGTTTCATCAAAATCGGTTCAGAACTACGGCCGCAATCTGGGCCGCAAGCTCAAAAAACGTGGTTTCGAGATAAACGCGTTTAAGTTTGAAATTATTTTTTTGCATCAAAAAAAAAAAAAAAAAAAATTGAAATGAAAAATTTGAGCATGCAGTTTTCTAAATTCAGAAATTCTACAGTTCTGCGTCGATTGCACTTGGTTTCATCAAAATCGGTTCAGTGGAAACGGAGAAAAGTGACTTCGAAGTTCAAACTCGTGATTTTGAAAAAACTCTAAGAAAATTTTAGGCAATAAATAATTTTTTTGTGAAATACTTACATATATCAAACTGCAATGCCAGCCCCCATTAAAAAGTAGTCCTTCCTTTTCTTCAAAAAATGGAGACTCAGCGGCTCTTTGTGCTCTTCAGAAAGTTCTACCTTCTTTTGATGCGGTCAGAGCTCTGGCTTCGGACCTTTTTAAACGTTCTTCGTTCCGAGACATGGCGAAATCATATGTGACGTTGCCAATCGGGATGCCCACATTAAGTTCATTATTTGAAGTATAGGCAAAAAAACCTTCGTTAAATATGACAGTTGCCAATTATATTGGCAATCTCAACAGTGCGTGTCCTCATCTCTTTTTTGTTGGTTACCACGAAACTGGCGTTTCTTTTATTTTTATTTCTATTACTTTTCTATCCATTGTCTTTAGCACAAAGAAAAATTTTTACTAAAACTGTACTTTTCAAAACTGTATGCGAGCGCGCGTCCGGTTTATAACTCAATTCAAAGTGATCTATACGCTGCCAACATTCGAATACCTGAGCTCTAAGATGTGTATTAATTTATTTTTAAAATGCGTATACAAACAAGTTATTACCTACTAAAGTACGCGTTGAACGAAATTCAGTGGTTGCTTCAAGCAAATGCATTTTGGCGAAAACATTGCTGGACAAAAAGGCCATATCTCCTAAAGTATTTCGAATTTCCAAAAACCCTTCTAGGACGATATTCTCAAATATCCAAGCTATAAAAATATGCTTCGAAAAAATTCAACCAAAAATTTTTGCCAACCAGGAATACCTCCTTAAAGCGTGGAACAGAATGCCATGTAGTTGTAGCGATTCCAGGTAGTAACCTCATCAGTTGTTCAGTGTGTAGCACACTACGCCAAAAAATATGTCCACGATGGCATGAGCGCTTCAGAGAACACTTATTTATCAATTTTTTTCGATTTTACAAATATTGAACACTTTCAACACTTATTTCGGTACGGACAACGTTTGCAGTATCGATTTGATATACTCAATCCTAAAAAAAAGCACCATTAATACAATTTTCAGAGCAGCGTAGTACTCATAAGTTAAAGTTAGCTTAACTTGCGCTACAACTACAGCTACGAGCCACAGACGTACTACACATTTTGTGCGATTCCGTGCATTTAGTATATTCTAACTTTTGACAGGTCATACTACGTGCTACAAGCTACACCATTCTGGTTCCCACTTTAATTACACTGTGTGACAGTCAAAAAACTTCTGGGATGCGACATAGTGTAGGTTGTACGACGTGCACATCAAAATTTTGAATAACGGTTAAAAAACCGTATTTTCGAGGTAGATGGAGTTAAAAAATTATTCTACAATAGCTTGTGTGTATTCTACAATACCTTTCTAACAGTGTTTTACATTGCAATCTGGGATAAAAATTGAGGGAGCTACATGTAAAAACATATCGATTGTTTGAAGTTTTTTGAGACTGCACCGCACTTTGAACGAAAATTAATAAGTCAAATTTGTATAAAACTATTTGCTTTTGGTATGCAGTTTCAAAACACATTTAATTTTGCGTCTTCTACACCTTAGTTTATTCAAATCGAGTAGTATTTGATTGCGTTATTCAATAAAGTAAGTTCGATTCGGCAGTTTTGTTTGAATTTGTTACAAACAATATAATAAACATTCTGTAAACAGGATACCGCTTTGATGGTAAAAACATAATCAAAATGATGACAAATCACTGCTGGTCACTTAAACGAGAAACCGATGATGATCAGTTAAAAAGAAAAAGATCGAGTAAACATTTTTGAGTGGCATTTCCAAAAACGATGTAGTAAAAGTTTAACAAATGCCTTTAAACTGTCACAAAACATGCTTAAAAATTATATAAAACTAAATTGAAGTAGCTAGTAGTATTTAATTTTGCAGTACTTAGAGACATTTTCATTATAAAAAACAAAATTCTTTAAAAATTTATTATAAAGTGCTCAACAATATTATATATTATATTAAATACTAGCAGAACCCAGTAGTCCGCGACTTCGCCACGCACGTTCCATTAAATATATTCTTTTATTTGTGCGCGGTAAAGGGGGTATGGCAAAAATTTTCCCGTAAACCATCTTATACTCGAAAACAAACTACTGCCAAAATTTCAGCGCAATCGGCCCAGAAGTTTTGGAATCTTAATCATTTCTTAAAAGTAGGCGAAATTATAGTACCACCCAGCTCATTTTAATACAGTTGCCGATTTAAAGCACGCAAACATAATTACCAAATTTTAGTCTTATACGAGCAAAACTGTCTGGAACAATGCTATTCATTGATTGATGAAAATGCTATTCATTGATTTGTGGCCGGTAAAAATGGGCGTGGAAACCCTGTTTTGGTATAATTGCCGAAAGTAACCCTACAAATTAAATTACCTTAGTCTGAAATTATTTTAGTCTCAAACAATTGAAACTGTAGGAAATATCGCATTTTTATTGATTTGTGGGAGGTAATAGGGGGCGTGGTTAAAACTAAGTATGCAAAAACCTAATCTAGGATGCAAGTTATCTTAACACGTCTTAACTTTGAGCGAAATCCATTTAGATTTGTATAAAAGTCAAACAAACAAACACACAAATGAACAAACAGAATGTGATATTTAGTAATATAGATTATATTTTTATATATTATTGACCAATTTTAGAAAAAAAAAAGTTTTACTCGTGGTGTGATATTTTTAAATGATAAATGTGATATTTTTAAATAATAAAACAAATTTAAGGAATTTCAGACAAAATAGTGTTCAAAAACATCACCAAAATCAAAAAAGTGTAAAAAAAAAATGGTTTACCTAGCAAATACTACAATATCGAAAATGAAACCTGTTAAGTCATGTATGGTATGTTTAAAGACCTAAATTTTGTTTTTTCAAAACCGGTAAGAAATTGAAAATCAGTGGATATTTGACGAAGTTATGGGCGTATAAGTGAGCGCATGTGCGAAAAAACCGTATTTTTACCGTTATTCATAATTTCGATGTGCACCAAAAAATTCTAGTATGCCACGAAAATCAATTTAACTATTTAACAACCTACGCTATGTTCCATCCCAGAAGTTTTGTTTTGATTTTTTTTTTCTTTTCGTTACAGTGTGTTATTTTCAAACTAATATAAAAGCTCGTCCTACAATGGGTTGGAAGCATTAACGCTAAGCTGTAATTATTTTTTGCCATTATTACAGTGCCTCTACAACATACTGTTCTGAAAAATGTTCAGCTTGAAAGTATAAACAGTAACCCATTTCTGGCAAAGACAAAAAAATTTTTTTCCCAGCGAAACCCTTATTGGCTAGGTTGTAAGTTCCCAAAAATGGGTCTAAAATAGTCAAAAAGTTTTTTCGCTTTTCCATTCACCTGGGGCAGATTAATACAAATTATATGAAAAATCAACATTTTCGTTTATAGTTATAAAAAACATAACAAATTAGTTCGTATGTTGTGCCAAGCTCTAAAATATTAATAATGCAGAGGCACATTGCACTTTTTTCAACGAAAAATCAGGTTAAGCGCCAAGTGTGCATTTTCCACCCAACAAAAGGTAATGCATAAATATAACAATTGCATTTCCTTACCGTTATAAAGTAAATCATTTATTATATTTTGATTTATTTTCATCATATTAAGGTAATTGTAAAACATTTTTTCTTCCGTTAAGTATTTATTTTGATTTCTTTAAAAGTATTGTAGGTCAAAAATTGAAAATTTTTATCTGATAGGGCTGGAGAGAGTATTGCAGGGGGAATGCTTAACTCGAACTAGCAATACGAAAGCTAAAATATCAAACATTGTCTTTATGCATTAACATGAAATAAAACTGACATTTATTGCATATTAAAAAATATCCAAACTTTTGGATTCGAAAACGCACCCTTTGGCAAGAAATGTGTTAATAAAAGGCTAGCAATGTCACTGATAAAAAAACGAAATGGCTACTTCAGCCCTTGAAAGGACTTTGACCGAGCTTCTTATGATCAATGGTGTTGTGAAATGTTTGAAAACAAATGATCGAGAACTGTACCTACAAGTTTTATGCCGACTCCGAACGGCTTATGTGCTCAAGAAGTCTTTCATGGCAGTTTTTACTCTCTGAGGATTGCCATTGTCTGCAGAGAGGTGAAGACAGAAAAATTGATTCAATTGAAAAAACTTTCTGTGTCAGATGGGATTTTAACCTGGGTTCTATCGCATACAAGATTGATAAGCTACTTGAATCTAAGTTGTAAGCAATAAGCGTACACAATGAACACAATAAGCTCAAATAAGCTGCTTTAATCCAAAGCGCCAATAATTTCGGGTGCGCGCCATTGGGGCCGCATTTATTGTGAACGCTTATTGCTGAGTCGAGCCGAAAACACATTGGGGCAAAAAAGATCCCTGACTTGATTTCTCTACAGCTCCAATGTATTTTTCGGTTTGGCTCAGCAATTAACGTTCACTATAAACGCGCACTCACTTGACGACGCTAAGCTTATGATGAATTTATCGTTACATGTGTTACACACATGATTCGTTTTCGTTTTGCAGGACAATTTTATTATAGAAATAGAAATTCAGTCTTGTTGGATAATGAGGATAATTTTGTGTTTGTTTAAAAAAAAAAAACATTGGTCCACCAAATTATATTTCTGCTGATGACTGCTTTATATTGACTGAAATGAAGAAGTAAGCATACACACAGAGATAAGATATGGTTCTGGTATTATTACCATAGCCATAGTTATTTCACTCCCATAATAGTATAGATTCTGATGATAAAATAGCCCACCACTATAATTTACCTATGGTTAAAACAATCGTATTATTATTGTTAAAATAAAAAATAGTTTAAATACACGCAAAGAAAGAAAACGTTTATCGCCAGTTTGCCGCAAACGATCTTCGTTTTTTGCAATAGTTTCAACAGTTACGAGACCGGAAACAGTTGCGTGAAACGGGTTATTTACTTGCAGGAAATGAATTTTATTTGTCATAAAGACAAATGAAGAATTTTTTCGTTGTAACTTAAAATTTCGTTTGTAGGAAACGAACTTCTTTTCTCATAAGCGAACATTTTAAATAAAAAAAATTTTTATTTATTGACACAGAAAAATAAGCAGCTTTTGCCGAATATTAGCCGGCTGAAAATACAATAGACTATGGTGCAACAGGTTAAGCAGAGTGCGCAGTAAACTTTACATCGTTGAAGTCGGGGTTCGATTTCCAACAATGGAAGTAAGAAAAGTATATTTTTTTTTTTTAGACAACTGAATATTTGTTTGTGGTAACTACAGGTCGCAAGCGAAGTATAGTTGGTGAATTTTTTAGTTGCAATAAACGGAAAATTTCTTTGCGTGCATGTTAGAAAAAAAAAATAAAACTACATTTATAAATACGTTTGGCTTCAAGAACTTAAACGTGTCCGATGGCTCAAGGGAATGGCATTGAACTAGCATTGCAGCAGAGGACTGAGTTCGATACTCGTCTTGGATAATTGTCAAATAATACATTAATTATAAGTATCCATCTCATGTCATAAAAAAATGTGTTATCAAAAATTTTTTAAAAATATTTGTCTACGCCAGGAATCAGCCTCGCAACTTCTGTAATCATTTACCGACCATTTAACACGCTTAGCTATCGAAGCAACGCTAGGCGACAGGTTAATTGTTGAATAGCTTTTTGCTTCAGCTTTTCATTCATATTAATGAATGTAATGAACCAATTAAACCGACTACAAAATCACTACAGATTAAAAAATAATATTAAAAATAATTTTCCTTTTAATTTCTTGGTCATATTTGATAATTTATTTAAACATGTTATTATATATGAAATCTTATTATTTAAATTTTTTTCTTATTTGTTTTGTTATCATAAATATATTAATTTCTTTATGACTACAAAAGCTTTTGAGGTTAGCGCTAATATAATCAGACTTTTAATCAGAAGCGCCAACTTCAAAGCTTTTGTATTCATAAAGAAATGAATATTTTTATGATAATAAAACAAATTAGAAAAAAAAATAAAATAGTAAGTTTTCCAATGTAATAATATGTATAAATAAATTGTCAAATATGACCAAGAAATTAAAGGGAAAGTTTTAAAATCATTTTTTACTTTGTAGTGATTTTGTAGTCGGTTTTATTTATTTTTAAAAAGTTTTTATTTCTTCCTTTTTAGAGAATATGAATAACTTTCGAAAAAAGTGTATAAACAACATAAATACAATTGTTCTGTAAAAATTTGTTCTATTAAATTCTGAAAGTTTGTTGGCTATTTCAAATATCTGTCTCTTAAATTTAAATTAGATGTCACGTGTTTTGAAACTATTATACGCATTCTTGTAACGAGTTTTATTACCCTAGTGTCAATATTATTCGAGAAATAGGGTTTTTTCTAATATTGACACGCCCCTTTGTTAAATAAGCGCCCACTTTCTTGAGCGTTATTTCCAATAATTGTGCCTACCTCTGTACTTTATTTCAGTACCCCAGTGTCAATATTAACTGCGATAGTGTTTATCTAGTATTGCCACGTCCATTTATCGAATAACGCCTACTTTATTGACCGTAATTTTTAATAATTCTGCCTAACCCTACACTACAATAAATTTCAGTGCCCTAGTGTCAATACTATTCGAGATACATTGTTTTTCTTATATTGCCACGCCCAGTAGTCGAATTCCACCCAGTTTCTTGACCGTAATTTGTACTAATAATGCCTACCCCTATACCAAATTGCAGTACCATAGTATCAATATTATGCGAGATATACTCTTTTTCTAATATTGCCACGCCCATTTGTCAAATAACGTCCATTTTCTTGACCGTAATTTGTATTAACTGTGTCTACCATTACACTAAATTGCATTACACTAGTGTCAATATTATTCGAGATACAGTGTTTTTATAATATTGCCACTCCCAATTGTCGAATAATGCCCCTTTTCTTGACCGTAATTTGTAATAATAATGCTACCCCTATACTAAATTGCAGTACTCTAGTTTCAAAATTGTCCAAGAAACACTGTTTTTCTAATATTTCCACGCCCATTTGTCGAATAACGCCCATTTTCTTGCCGGTAATTTGTAATAATTGTGTCTACCCTTACACTGAATTGCAGAACCCTAATGTCAATGTTATTCAAGATACAGTAGTGTCTAGTATTGCGAGATCTAGTATTGCCACGCCCAGTTATCGAATACCGCCCCCTTTTTTACGGGCACCTCCATGCTTACGATATCTATCTGTTCCCCAAAAATTATGGCATACATTTAAAAAAAAAAAAAAAAAAAAAGAAAACAGAGAAACCGACGAACTTGAGAACCTCCTCCTTTTTGAAGTCGTTTAATAAATGTGGATTAATAAAAAAATGTCTGTCTTTGCGGGGAACTAAAATAAAAAAGAAAAATTTCTAGAGCTGACCCTTTTTGGAACTACTATAGTTCAGAACTATTTTACTATTCGGCTAATTTTTCTGTGCAAAGGCAAAGCAATTCAAAAGCCTTTTTAAGGGTTGAAAACTGCAATTAATTTTGAAACAAGCATTTTGCCGAAGTTCAAGATATTAAAATATTATAAAAACATTTTAATCAAAAACTTAAAATTTCCAGTTAAGTCCATTTTTAAGTACATTTTGTGTTGAGTAAAAAAGAGTGATATTGTGGTGATGGTTTTTATAAGAAGAAATTTGTTTAGAGTTTTAAAATTTTAAAATCTGTTAAAATATACATTAATGTTTAAAAAAAAAAAAAAATATATTGTTGTTTTTTCAAAAACAAAAATGGATTTTTCGCACTGCAGGTTCCTAGGTTGACCCAAACATTTTTTTTAATTTAAAAAGGAATGAAAATATTTTCTATCTGTATGAGACTAGGGATGGGCAAAACCGGTCGGTGTTTAAGAGTGATCGGTTTTTTTTTTAACAAAAAAAGAAGCAGTGACGTCGGTGGAAAATGTAAAAAACCGACAACTACATTTTATCTTGCAATGCAACACTGACAAAAAGGCGGCAAATGTGAAAAAACATGGAAAATTTTTAAGACAAAATATTTTATAAAAACAAAAAAATCTTTCTAGATAATGAAGAGTGATGAGTGGCGTTACTTCGAAAAACTTGATAGTTGTTTGGCAGAGTGCAATCTTTGAATGAAAAGTTTAAAAATGGACGATGGCACATTAAACTTCCTCCAGCATCTTTAAAAAAAAAGACGTTCGATAAGGAGATCATTTTGAATGTTTTCCTTTTCAAATAAATTAACAAAATTAATTTTGTTTCTACGATTAGTGATGTGATTTCCGATGAAACAAGTCGTCTGACGGATTTGCAAAAAGTTTTTCAAACAGTATAAATGAAAAATATTGATTTGACTGTAATTTACGATTTTTGACTTTTTTCGGCTGATCGCTCGTAGACTTATACACAAGTTCATCAAGTTGCATTTGGCCTACAAAAATTCTATACCCCTTGCAAGATAACTATGTTTTTTTCCAACACTATGATTCGTAACAGAATCCAATAAGATTTTATGGAGTTATAGCCGATCAAAAACCAAACAAAGTTAAAAGCAATAACTTTTAGTAATGGCCAAAAAGTCACTTTTTCTATAATTCGGTCGCATGAAACTCCAACAAATTTTATTGTATTCCCTTATAAATCCCTTTTTACTGATGGAAAAAACACTTGGTTATATTGCAAATGGTATATAATGTGCGCAAGCTGATTAAAATTTGATGAAGATATGGATAACTTACTGATAAAACTGAAAAAGCTTTTTTTTATGCATTGAAAACTTCAGTATGGATTCGATCTCTTTTTTGTTTTATATTTTTTTATATCATTTGGAAACAAAAATTTAAGTATAGCTTTAGCCACTTTTTATTATATATGTGAAAGCAGTTAACAGCAATATAATTGCTTTTTAATTAAAAATTAATATGATCTCAAGCACACCTTTTGTTACAAGCTTCTTAATATGTAAACAAATATTGAAAAAACGCTCTTGTTTTTCTTTAAAAAAACTTGTTCTATATAGTAACAGAAGTAAACTATATATTGAATGCATATTCTATTTGAATTTTCTTTTTATATAAAATTCGGTTTCCTAAACATTTGCAAAAAAAAAAATTTAAAATTTTTGACAATTTTAGTCCAAATTAATACAGGTTGAAAAATGTACTAATTTCAAAAATCTTCTAACTCAGCTTTAAAATTAATTCTTTAAAGAAATCTTAGTATTTTTTATTAAAAATCTCTTAAAAAAGTCGGTTTTTGGGAAAACCGGTGTTTTTCTTCGGTTCTTAGTTTTGGTGAAAACCCGAAATTGATAAAACCGGTCATCCGAAACGAGGGTTTTTTTTTTAAAAAGTGCCCATCCCTAAATGAGACAGAATTTTAAAAAAGTATTTTTTAAAAATTTATACGTACCTTGAAAAAGAAAATTGCATTTATTACTTATTTTTTGTTTTAAATTTTCAATAAAAAGATTTTGAAAGCCTATTTTAAAAATCTGTTCATTCAGATAGAAGATATTTTCATTACTTTTTAAAATTAAAAAAAAATTGTTTATCAGGAGCCAGCAGAATGCCCACAGTGCGAAAAGAGATCTTTGCAGCAATCGTTGTAGCCAGCGCCTTTTTTGTTTTTGAAAAAAAAAACATTTTTTTTAAAAACATAAATGTATATTTTACCAAATTTGAAAGTGTTAAAGCTCTAAACAAATTTCTTCTTATAAAAACCATCACCTCAATATCACTCTTTTTTACTCTCCTCTAAATGTATCGACGACCTTAATGGAGCCCATTTCCCAATGCGCCGATCGTTTAGAAATTAAATTTAAAAAATCATTTGATAATCTTTATTCTAGAAAACATTAAATCGTTTATTCAATTGCTGCTTAACGAAGGTGACTTTAAACATATTCAATCGATTATTAACGGATTCAGCCTTTTTAATGTGATGTAACACTTTAGTAAATACTACACATTTTCAAGCAAGTATTCGAGGTTTTCTACTAAGAAAAAAGTACTAGTAAAAAAACACACTATGAACATATGAGCAACATACCAATACATTGACGAAAGGGAAAACCTATAAAAACAGCACGATTCACAAAAACATAAAAAGAAGAACAAGCAGCAGTAGCAGAAAATACCGCGGAAAATGTAATTCTATGTTCAACGGTGTGAAACTATGCTTTGAAAAAAAAACAACAACAAAACTTCACTCCAATTGGATACATTGGCGAAGGACTTGGTGAGAACCAAGTAGCAGCAGCAGCAGCTGTTGTTCAAGGATGCGCATGCGTCAGTGAGCACATCCTGAACTTTTGCCAAATGAGTTGAACTCATACCTTTAGCCACATGTAGCATGGAAAATAGTAGCTACTTTCCATGGACTGCACGTTGGTAGGATGTCTGGGTGGCTATGTGGTTAGATTAAATGGGTGGTTGGGTTGATGGAACGGTACGCACTGGTACAGAAATTCCAAGCTAAATAACGGTATACACAGGCAGCAAGTGAATTCGTCGAGCGACTGCCAGACAGAACTTACCTTTGCTCTGGCCTGGACGACGACGACGCACGGTGCTCGTCTGGTATTTTCAATAATTGTGTGAGTGAGTGCAGAGGATTTTGTTGAAATTCAAGCAAAAAAAAAGGAAAAAGAAAAAATTAGTAAAAAGAAAAAATACACAAAAAGGTGGCTACTTTTACTTTGCACTAATTTAGCAAAAAATGTGAACAAACGCATTTTTACTAAATAATATTTAAAAATAACTCAGAAGCAGCAGCAGCAAATTAGTTTGGTGTGAAAATACTTTTGAAACAAGTGCTCGAAATTTAAAATCCATTCAATAAATAAACAAAAAAAAAAAAAGTTTGCCTAACAAAAAAGAAAAATTTTTGAAACTAAAGTTAACATTTAAGCCATCAAAGTGTATAAATATTTTTTGCATTCAGTGTACTTAGTTATATCCAACAAAAGAAAAAAAAAACCAAGACGCAAAAAGTTTTTCAACTTAATATCAATAAATTTTGACAGTGGCGTCCAACGAGGGTACCAGCAACGCCGCAGGCAGTGGCAGCGGAGAATCAGCCGCCCTGTTCTCCAAACTACGCAGCTTTTCCATCGGTAGTGGCCCCAATTCGCCACAACGTGTGGTATCCAATTTACGCGGTTATCTAACACATCGTCTGAGTAATATTGCACCCAGCGATACAGGTGAGTTGATTGATCCTTGCGCCAGAAATACAAACACACAAACAGGTACAACTCTGATCAAAAATAGCAACACGCACCTTTGTGCGTACGTTTATTTTTGCTTTTTACCAATTCGAAAATTGTTTAGTCGTTAATACACAGTGTGTGGATACTAAAATTGCATTTTCGTATCTATGCATGTTGAATAAAATGGATACATTTTTTCGTGTACCTACCTGGTCGCTGTCAGTCTTGCCCCTACCTCCCTTACCCCACTCATAGCAAATATACTTTGCAACTTTGCTCCAAAGTTCATCTGAGTGAAGTGGTTATGTAAGCAAGCTGATCTATAAAGAGTAGAAAAAAAACTGTTATTTTTTAAAACGTGAAAATTTATACAAACGGATTAATAGAATAAAAAAAAATTAAAATCTGTAATATTTAGGAATTTTTCCCATTATGCTATATCCCCAGAAAGTTTTTGAGTTTCAAAGGAACAAGTGGAAATGAAACATTGAGGTTGACTCAACAATGTTAATTTCTACCGGCGCGGTTTTATTTTTAATTTTGCTTCAACTTTAGTTTTTTTTTATTAATAATAAAAGATATGTTTTTATACAAATTATGTAACTTTATTATGCAATATCAAAGTTATTCATAACAAACTGTTGACCTATACAATTTTATACTTATTCAAGTACAACACTCAAAAAACTGTAGATATTCAAGAAGAATTTTCAAGTATTTTCATATTGCTGGTTGAACTTATAACGTAACAAAAATTTAAATGATATATAAAATATGTACTTGGCCATGCAAGATCTCAATTGTGGAATAGCGTTAAGGTAGCACCACAAATAAACTGAATAAAACAAACTAAATTTATCATTTCAAGTAATAAAAGCCAATAGATTAATAAAAAAATTAGAGACAAAATATAGACTCATTAGAAATTAATGAGTCAGACAAAATTAATGAAGTTTTAAACTTCTACTTATTTGAAATAAAAAAAGTACAAGATGAAATTAGCACAGTAATATCCGCTATGTAATGTCTAGATAAGGAAAAGCAATGTATATTAAAGTAGTTTCAAAACCAACCATGATAAGCTTTTAACATTTTCTGAAGTATCTGTCAGTGCTTCAATAGAGCTGACATTGCTATGACAAAAAAAAAAAAAAAACAATAGGAGAAGAAAAGATACTTTACTTATCGTAGAAACGCCAACATTTGAAGTGCTTAAATTCAAGTGTGACCAAGTTCTAAAAAATGAAAAACAAAGATATTTTGAGAAAAAATGTCTACAAAACTGACGAATTTAATTTTTCCTTAAAAACAGCAGGTTGTTTATATAACTATTTACATGCCAAACTGATAAAGTCAAATAGGTCTCATAGACTCATGATAAATTATTCAATTTAAAAACTTTCAAAAAAAAAAAAAAAAATTAAACCAACTACAAAATCACTACAAAGTAAAAAATGATTTTAAAATTATTCATAAGTATTCATAAAGAAATTAATATTTTTATGATAATAAAACAAATTAGAAATAAATTAAAATAATAAGTTTTCAATGTAATAATATGTTTAAATAAATTGTCAAATATGACCAAGAAATTAAAGGGAAAATTTTAAAATTATTTTTTACTTTGTAGTGATTTTGTAGTCGGTTTTATTTTTTTTTTAATGTTTTTATTCCTTCCTTTTTAGAGAATATGGTAAACTTAATTTGTAAATTTATTCGACCTCTTTTCATAAGTTTTTGTGTAATTATCATAACTCTAATAATTTTTCAATTATTAATTAAGAGTTATATTTTCGAGCTCAAGGTCTATGTTGCTTTCTGAAGAAAACAACAAACAACAACAACAATACCCTTTATATAGAGTGGCAATCATACAGCAGACTAGACAGCTGTTTCGTTGGCCGCTACACCAACTCATCAGTAGCCTTTATATGATAGCGATGATAAACTTAGCCGTTCATGTCTATTTGTTTTCGTCAATGTTAGAGAAAATTACTCTGAATTACATTGTACACACAAATGATACGAAAAGCAGCTAAAGTTCTTCGAATTTTCAGATTCACACTTATTCGGTGTAAGCTCTTTCTTCGAAGATATATCAAAGCTTTTTACCACTCACAGGCATGTTGTAGTTTTAGTTGTTGTTCTTCTATTATTCAGTGTCCGTCTTAGTTGCAGCTTAGTTACACGTAAACTTTCGAAAAACGTGTATAAACTACATAAATACAATTGTTCTTAAAAAATTTGTTCTATTAAATTCTGAAAGTTCTTTAATTATTTCAAATATCTGTCTCTTACATTTATTCTTATATTTATTACATTCTTGTAACGAGTTTTATAACCCTAGTGTCAATATTATTCGAGATATGGTGTTTTTCTAATATTGCCACGCCCTTTTGGTTAATAAGCGCCCACTTTCTTACAAATAGCGTTATTTGTAATAATTGTGCCTACTCCTGTACTTCATTTCAGTACCCTAGCGTCAATATTAACTGAGCTAGTGTTTATCTAGTATTGCCACTCCCATTTGTCGAATAACGCCTACTTTATTGACCGTAATTTTGAATAATGCTGGCTACCCCTGTACTTAAATCAATTTCAGTGCCCTAGTGTCAATATTATTTGAGATACACTTTTATACTGAATACCGCCCACTTTATTGACCGTAATTTGTACTAATAATGCCTACCCCTATACCAAATTGCAGTACCATAGTATCAATATTATTCGAGATACTTTCTTTTTCTAATATTGCCACGCCCATTTGGCAAATAACGCCCATTTTCTTGACCGTAATTTGTGTTAACTGTGTCTACCCCTGCACTAAATAGCAGTACCCTAGTGTCAATAGTGTACTATAGTGTTTTTCTAATATTGTCACGCCCATTTCTCGAACAACGCCCACTTTCTTGACCATAATTTGTAATAATATTGCCTACCCCTATACTAAATTGCAGTACTCTAGTCTCAAAATTATTCAAAGATACACTGTTTTTCTAATATTGCCACGCCCATTTGTCTAATAACGTACATTTTCTGGATTAATAGTAATTTGTAATAATTGTGCCTGCCGCTACACTAAATTTCAGTACCCTAGTGTCAATATTATTCAAGATCTAGTATTGCGAGATCTAGTATTGCCATGCCCAGTTCTCGAATACCGCCCACTTTTTTACGGGCACCTTCGTGCTTATGATATCTATCTGTTCACCAAAAATTATGGCAATCAGGCATATGGTTTAGGAGTTATCGATGTACATACATTAAAAAAAAAAAAAGGAGCGAAGCTTTTTCGCAGTTACATAGATTTGATAGCTTAATAATTTTTTCTTTTTATTAAATTAACTTTTAAAATCAAAAATTTAAAATAACATAAAATAAATTACATATATACACAAAACATACTTACAGCTTATTTTTCTATTGTTAAATGTCAAATTTCCACTCCAATTACATATACGGGCATATAATGCCAGCGACTCTCCATTTTAACTCTCCACACATGGTTGTGAACTTGGCTGCACTGAACAAATTTGTTCCTTTAACAGCGTACTACCTAGCGAAAAAATCTGCCTTTTTCAGATTTCACTCCAAGCAAATCACAGAACGAGGAGTAAAAAGCTTCGCTTAAAAAAAAAACAGAGAAACCGACGAACTTGAGAACCTCCTCCTTTTTGAAGTCGGTTAAAAATTGATCAAGATTGATTATTCATGGATGAGTTCATGTAAACCACGGCAGCTAAAGAGGCAGATAGGGAATCGAAGTTTTCTTGTGGATTCCGTATTGCTTCTGATTATATAACCCCAAAAATAGATTTCCAACAGGAACTTTCCATTTATTTTCCGAAAAGGGAAAACTCGGATCGAATCACTTCTTTAGTGAACACGACATCCAGAAGGACGAAATCACTGACGTGATCTTAAATGAAGAAAGGTACAGAACTGCAGTCTACTGCAATTCACCGCAAATATCATTAGCGAAACGATCAGATTAAAATCTGTTTAGAACTGTCGTCAAGCTCTCATAGGAACCAGTAATAACCATAGGGTAAATATTTGCTGAGTCCCAGGTATAGTTGTCAAGCTCGGTTTCGGGTTATTCGCAAAACCGGTTCTATATGAATTTTTGGCGTTTTCGGTTTCGGTTCTTACTAATTTACCGTTTTGTTTTACTCTTTAAATTTAAAAATGTTTCGGTATTAAACGAATCAAAAACTACAACTTTTTCAGTTGCACTTCAGGAAAATTCAAGCTTATTTCGGAAAATTTTAAATTTATTTCAGATTGTTTTTTTTTTTGTACTTCAGAAAGGCCAGTTGAATTTCAGAAAACACCAAATTAATTTCAGAATTCTACAAATTGATTTCAGAATATTAGAATTGAATATTAGAAAATATGGCTACTATGTTCCTAACCATAAAAGTGTGTCCTAACATAAGCAACACGTTTCAATAAGGCGAATATTTTAGTCGGCTTGATTATCTAGGTCGATATGCCAGTGGAAATTTTATATTTAACAAAGTTATGGTCTTAAATGTAATTTTAAAATGTATATTTACTACTTTGTCTTAATGCACATATTTTGTGTTAATTTAAATTATAAAAAGTAAATTAAAAAAATTAAAACTCTCCCTGTATTTCAATGACAAATACTTGTGTCCTTTGTCCAATTAAAACAATTTGAAATAAATTTGAAATTTTCTAAAATAAAATTTAAATTTTCTGAAGTACAACTGAAAAAGGTATAGATAAAAAATAATTTTTAAGTAAAACGATTTTACTTGAATTCAAGATAGTCTTACAAAATGGAATAAAATAACTTTCATCTCTTGTTGACAAGTAATTAGTTGACAAATAATTGAAGGTATGAAATGGTGATGATATTTTATTCCGTGTTCCTAGATTTTTTTCGAATATTCATTGCTTTACTTAAAAATTAGTTTTTAGAATATAACTAGTGTAAAAGCCAGTCATTCGATGAGTTGAAAGCATTACTGTTAAGTATCAAATGAATTTTCTGTTCAAACTTTCTGGCTGAACATTTTTCCGATAGTACATGCTGTTAAAGCACTGTAATAGTGGCAAAAAAATAATTACAATTTGAGCGATATTAGGTGCGTAGAATTATGCTTGCCTTTTATGTATGTGCATATTTTCAGGCTGAACATTTTTCAGGGCAGTATATGCTGTCAAAGCACTGTAATAATGGCAAAAAAGAAATAATTACAGTTTGAGCAGCATGCTTGTCTTTTCTATTAAGGGACATTTTACCTAAATTTGTCGAAATTTTAGGAGCTTTTTAAGTAAAGATTGTGAAAACACGGTTGGAGTATTTGAGTGAATATTTTTTTATTGTTTTACATAAGGATTAATATAAACCAAAATAATTATTTTTTTGCGACGTCACTTCCACGTCACGTTGTTTTTTGTGTATGCTAGTGTTATTCATTAAATATTAAAAATACTTCTAAGTTTTGTGTCTAGCGTAAAAAAATTTGCTCATTTAATATATAGTCAATTTTTCTTTTGCTTTTCTTATCTTTTCTGTTGGTTTATTCGACGGTTTCTGATATTTTAAAGATCGAGCCGCGACCCACCTGTAACTTTTCCGCGACTCACTAGTGGATCTCGACACACCGGTTGGGAGCCGCTGCTTTAAACAATTAATATACTTAAGTCTGTATGATACTTAATTAAATTGATCATTGAAAATTATAACTAGAGCAGTTCAAATAGCACGAATGCATGGATTCAATTGGTGTGAGTGAGTATGCATACGTTATGATAAGAATTGGAGAAAAATTTTTAGGACGGACTGTATTTTCTTTGCATATTTTTTGCCGTTTCTTTCAATTCGTTCTTCGTTAAGTTTCGATCAAATATTTACTGTGCTGTTAATAATTAATTTGACATTTTTAAAGTAAACAAAACTATTTAATATAAATGTATGCTGAATTGGAAGTGATGTGTGTAGCTAATATTAATTTATTTAACGCAGCTGCTCATAAAAACACCAGATATAAAAAAGTAACAACGCTTATCCTTTTCTTACATAATATGTCAGTCCTGCCCACGCGCTACTTGTTTTCAGATTTTAAAATTGGACAAAAAAAATGAAGTATCATACGGGCATTAGGAAGGAGAAATTTTTAAATAGTTAAGAATGATGTTTTTCATTTTCTAAATTTTTCGAAATAATAAAAATTTTATAAATATAATTGAATTTAATTGATCAGTTTTCTTATGAAAATTTGATGCTATGATTAAAAAAAAATTACTCAATTGTCCATAGAATCAAAGATTATTTTTTATAAAAGTACATATTTGCAGTTAAGGAATCGTTTCCAAAAAGTCATAACTAAATTTTAGGTGATTTTATAACACCCGTAATTCGGAAAGTACCTTCCCACAGAACCAATATTTTATTTTATTTTATTTTTATTTATACCGCTGAAAAATTTTTATAATTTGACTTAAACAGTAATTTTATGAACATATGATAATTTGATCAAAACTGGATTCAAATTAATAAAATCGAACAGAGAACGAAAATAAACAATAACAAATCGTTCCATTTCGTTACGTTTCGATCTTTCAAGCTTACGAAACAAAAACGATTGAACTAATTTAAGGAACGATTGAGCGTCTGTTTTGTTTTTAGTTCGGTGTTACGAGCAAAACTATTAACAAAACAAATAAAATTGTGTAATGCCCGTATGATACTTAATTTTTTTGTCCAATTTTAAAATCTGAAAACAAGTGGCGCGTGGGCAGGACAGACATATTTTGCAAGAAAAGGATAAACGTTGTTACTTTTTTATATCTGGTGTTTTTAAGAGCAGCTGCATTAAATAAATTAATATTGGCAACACACATCACATCACAACGGTAAAAAAAAAAAAAAATGCAAAGAAAATACAATCCATCCTACAAATTTTTCTCCAATTCGTACCATATGCGTACTCACTCACACCAATTGAATCCATGCATTCGTGCTTTTTGAACTGCTCTAGTTATAATTTTTAATGATCAATTTAATTAAGTATCATACAGGCTTAACCAAGAGATACAAATGAAACCCAAACAACGATTCGTTAAACGATAGTCGGATAACTACAAAATAAATATTCGCATTCTTTTGCGCTCCTTGTATTTTTGCTTCGTTTATTAAGCAAACACTCAGCCAAATTCTCTCCTTTATTTGTTTTTTAATATCATAGTGATTCGAATGGAAAATATCGACTTTGTATCACTCTCTGAGAGATCGGTTCGGATATAGTTTCGTTTATTTTCGTTCTCTGCTTTCGAACTTTTTTGAATTATTTGACATAATACGAAATATTTTTAAAAATGTTGAGTTAAAAAATTGTATTCTTCATAACTGATAATGAAATGAAAATTTGATAACAATATTAAAAAAAACAAACCAATTCCTTTAGTATTCACTGTACAAAATATTTTTAAAAATATTTTTATCAACTTACAAATTTTCCAATATATCTTCAAAAAGTCATATTTATGTTACTGGTGATTTTACAAAGCCCATTATTTGGGAACTAGACTTTACGCAGGACTAAATTTGTATACACAAGCTGGAGAGTTAAGAAGTCGAACTAACTTACTAACTTACTTAGGTGGCCATGACAACCCGTGTTCGGGTTTCGGCCGACTTCATCAGCTCTCGCCAGGCGCCTCTGCTTTGCGTGCGCCTTCGCCAATCGGATACACCAAGTGCGGTAAGGGCTTCCTCGGCCTGGTCCATCCATCGGACAGTTTTTTAAAATTTCTGGAGCTATTTTTGGATTTTCAAAATAAAAGAACCTTATTTTGAACCAAATAAGGTTTCGTAACAAAAAACAAAGCATTGATTTTTGAAATTCATTCGAAAATTTAAAAGAACAGTTCATTATCTATATAAACAGTTCATTATCTATAATAAACCATCACATACATATAATTTTTGAAGCGAAGCTTTTTACTCCTCGTTCTGTGATTTGCTTTGAGTGAAATCTGAAAAATTTTCGACAGATTTTTTCTTGGAAATTTGATGGTTTTTTTGTTGCTACTGCTTATTACAAGAAAAACTTTAATATCAAATACTAAAAACATTTTGTGGCCTACCCTAGGAGATCGAACCCATGTTCTCTTACACGAGAGTCCAACGCACTATCCACTAGGTCACAAAGACTTGTTAGAAATTGTTGTTAATTCAATGTTAATTATAACAGAAGCTATGCTGCAGAAGATCGTCACCATCTATCAATAGATAGAGGATTGTGTATTTGCTATGCTACAACTATCAAAAAGTTGTTTTTATTTGCCACAAGGTGTCTCCAGCATCGGTTTGTTTGTATTGTGAATGGGTTTGTGGTGCTGTTGGCATAGAGTGTAAACTATTATCTAGAGATTGCATCAACTCTGCTAAATTTCTGGCATGTGTTAACAGAGTTATTTCACTTAAAAACATGAAGAAAAAAAACTCTGTTAACCTCTGTTAACACATGCCAGAGATTTAGCAGAGTTGATGCAATCTCTACATAATAATTTATACTCTATGCTGTTGGTACGAAGAAAATTAGCAATGCCCACAAGTGCATACAATATAAATTATTATCTAGAGATTGCATCAACTCTGCTAAATCTCTGGTATGTGGTTAACAGAGTCTTTTTCTTCATGTTTTTAAGTGAAATAATTCTGAAATAATAATTTACACTCTATGACAAGTGCGTGTTTAAGTGTCAAAAAAATAGATATCAATAAATATGGAATCAACAAACGCATGCATGAGTCAGTGCAGCCAAGTTCACAACCATGTGTGGAGAGTTAAAATGGAGAGTCGCTGGCTTTATATGCCCGTATATGTAATTGGAGTGGAAATTTGACATTCAACAATAAAAAAAAAAGCAGTAATATGTTTTCTGTACATATGTAATTTATTTTATGTTATTTTATATTTTTGAATTTAAAAGTTAATTTATTAAAAAGAAAAATTATTAAGCTATCACCTATGTAACTGCGAAAAAGCTTCGCTTCTCTCGTGTGTCCAATGGCGCACCTGTGTTTTCTTTTTATTACAAATCTGTTATATTTCAAAAATAGCTTCCGAAAAAACCTTTTCCTAATAAAATTAATTCTATTGAAGCCCAACTTGAGTCCACATAAAAAAACGGTGTTCATTCATATCCACCAGAAGTACAATTTTAGGGCTAATATGAACCAATTTTATAACCTCAATATTTTTATCGCTGTCCGCTTCATATGATATGCTCCATATTTAAAATTAAGAGGGCCTCAGATTTTTTTCAGAGCCTTCTATCACCCTCTCCGAGCGTGTTAGAAAATACATGTTATTTGGAACGGTGCCAAAAATAGAGAGAGCAAAACTGAGCTAAAGCTTTGTGCATTCATTTCCTTACAGTGAATTCTAAAAGGCAGATCACTTATAGCCATAAAAATAAAAAATTTGATTTTTTAAGGCGCTTTAATGATTAAAAAAACAAAAAGTGGTCTGTTGGGCTAAAGGTGTATTATACTTTATGTATAAAACTTTGAAACGCTATAAATTTTTTGAATATTTCTTTTAGAAGCAAAGAAATCATTGGCACCGATTGACATCTCAAAAAGAACATGTATTTGTCAATACACTCCTTTGAAAAGGGAGAGAAGCTCTAAAAACAAATATCTGAGATACTCTTCATTGTGTGAGTATTTTAATACTCAATCATTGAAAACTGGGTGTTTATTAAATGCTGCATGAAAAAAACTCATTAACGTCACATTAAGAATTTTGATATCAACAAATACAAAAAGAGCTTACCTTGATACGATTTGAGGTCATTTTCAGCAATTAGGCACTTAAACTTGAACCTACTTTTTTATCGATACTAATTAACTAATTGATTTTTCAGTTAGTCGCCTTGTCGCTTTATTACGTCAATATAACAATATCAAAGTCAGCCCTGTTCTTATCAAACAAGAAAATATTTGAAAGTTACCACGAGCAGTTAAAAAAACGTTAAACTTGAAAAAATATATGTTTCTCTAACGTTAAAAAATAGGCTGGCAAGCAGGAAATAATGGAACTCCTTATCGCTAGATAATTAACGAAAAATTTATTTTTCCTAAAACACACAAATATTTAATGTTAATTGAAGTGTACTGATAAGACCTTTTGACATTTCAACGTTAGCACGTGACAATTCTAGGAATAGTTAGTATTTTGTATTAACAACGAAAAAAGTCATTAACTGTCAAATTTCAGTCAGAGATAGTATATAAATATCTACAACTATAGGGCAGTCCTAACAAATAATGCGTAGAACGTAGTCGTGGTTTATAAAAAAGTGAGAAAGCAGTAAAATGTAAAAAAAACACCAGTTTTTGTTTTGCAGATTTAAAATTACCTTAGTTATAAGAAAATCTATATTTTAAACACAAATTATTATATTTGTCTTAAGAGATTCAGAATTTAAATTAAAAATCAATTTTTTTTTTTTTTAAAATATGTTTACAAGCAAGAGTGAAATAGCTAGTTTGACTTATTGATTCTTCGCTTACATGTTGACAGTATTTCTATAGCCTACAGCGTAGGATGTCAGACCTTTGTCGTTGAAGTAATGAGTTCGAAACTCGTAGTGCCAGAATTCTTTTTTGTTATTGTTTTCGATTGGTTTCTTTTTTAAATTTTAATAAATTAACAATTTTTTATTTAAATTCATTTGAAAATGATAAAAAAAATCTGCGCAAGCCTTTCTTTTTTAAGTCGTAAAATAATTGCTTTTGCATGTGTATTCGTATATTCATGAATACCCAACAAACAAAATGATTCACTAATTCTCGTTCATTTCGTTCATTAGCAATTATAAGTAGCGATTCATTTACAATATCGCGAGCGGGAGAAATTCCTCCTTCGTTAATGAATCGTCAAAACCGAAAAAAGCAATTCGTTAACAAGTCGCCAAAACTATAAAAAACAATTCGTTAACGAGTCGCCAAAACTATAAAAAGCAATTATTTAACGAGTATCCAAAACTAAAACAAGCATTTCGATAACGACTCATATAAATCATAAAAAAAATAAAAAAAACTAAAAACTAATTTCAAGCTTACCACGTCAAGATTTGAAACCACGTCATCTGAATGCCAGTTCGGCCCCTTACCCACTCAGCTATTTCATATGCTGAATATATATTGCTTAATTTGCTAGATAATAAAAGCCAGCATTCGCGGACATGGGTTCGAACCCCAACTTGGTCCAAAACAAAAATTTATTTTTTTTTTTTTTTTTGTTATTTAGGTATTTTTTTATAGATTTGGCTTATCAAAAGTTCGAAATTATTTTTTCTTATAATTTTTTGACCAACTTTTTGTCGGCTTCGTTATACATTCGTCAAAACCAAAAAAAGCCATTCGTTAACGAGTCGCGACAAACTATAAAAATCCATCGTCAACGAGTCACCAAAACTATAAAAAACAATTCGTTAACGAGTCGCCAAAACAACAAAAAGCAATTTGTTAACGAGAACTTATTCATATGAAAATCTTGAACAAATTATAAGTGGAATTATTTATATAAAGAATAAGCACGAAATAACAGAACAGAAACAAATATATTTCACAAAATATTTTTCATATAAAAATTTATGAAAATTTATATTTAATTCTTTTTTTTCACTTAAAATTGAAAAGAAAAACATAAAATTCAAAAAACAAATATTCACTTAAATGATGTATTAACAATAGAAATTTAGGCAAAAAAGTCAGAAAAAATTGTTTTTTGTTTCAAAACATCTTAAATGGAGTTTAGGAAAGTCATGATTTCAATCAGTGCTTTCTTTGAGCATCAAACCAACCTCCGATGAAGTCGGTATGAAACTATTCGGAAACTTAAAAAAAACGATTCACAAGCGATTCGTCTGGTTGGTTTCGAATTAGTAACGAAACCGAGAACTCGGGTCAGATATCTCTTATTCGATTCGAATTCGAGATGAATCCGAAAATTTTTAAAATAGCGAATACATTTTAATATAAAATTCCACATTTCTGGGATTGGGATTGGGATTGACATTTTCATTGGGATGCAATATTAATTTGGTCATCATATGCTTTGCTCTTCCAACCTACTATGCATTTGAGTATAAAATTGTATTTTTTCTTTGACTTACGCTTAATTCCAAGTAAGAAATTATCCAATATTTCAGACATCGTCTGCCAAATGTTGCAAACAATGCATATTTTAGGGCAAAAACCTTCATAATAATCGATTTGGGTAAGTAATGAAAATTTTAAAAAATTACGTTTCGAAAACGAATTGCTAAAATTATTCGAAAACGATTTACTAATTTTTAAATTTTCGTTTCGTAAGTGATTCGATTATATTGAAAATATCGTTTCGAGAATGAAGTGTGCATTTCTCCCGCTCTCGGATTCAAAGCAAATCGAGAACAAACTTCGTTTTCGAAATGAATATCCAAGATCTCGGTTTTCCATCGGTAAACCATCTCGGTTTGGTTTATTGGGTATGAGCAAAAATACTCTGCCGACGTAGTTTTATTCATGATTCAATTATTATAAGGTTATCCAGATATTTGACGTCTTCTCAAAAGAATAAGAATGTATACCCTTATTTGAAGAGGAGAGCAAAAGAGCAATTTTTTAATGACATAAAAATCCCTTTGTTGCATGAATATCATACTTTTCGTAGTACAAAATACTAAAGATACATTTGACTACTACGTTTTCTACTACCTGTTTGTTTTTAACAAAACTTATATTATAAGCTTTTAAAAGTGTAATAGTTACATTTTTGATGTAAAACAATATTGAAAAAATTTGATTTGTGTATGCAAAACACATTTTGCAAAGAATTTGTATGAATATTTTTATTATGTTTTGAGCTAAAATAAGTAATAAACAACAGTCAGTTTATTAAAATTTATTGAAAATATGTTTTTAAATCTATGTACAGAGTTTTGAAATCGTTTATTTTACCGAAAGTATGATTTTATTTATTTCTAAATTTATATTAGGGAAAATCAAATTTACTTTTTTCCTCTTTTGACAAAAAATTGCTAGTTTTGTTCACAAAACGCAGAGATTAACACCGAAAAAAACAATATAAAATTAAAAATAACAACGTTAAATTAAAATTAAACAGTGACAAAAGTAGGTCAAATATTTTTAATTTGAATATGAATTTCCTTTTTACTCTGAAATTGGTCATTGGTAGAATAAAGTTGTTTTATTTTTTAATATGGAAATCTAACGGCACTGAGTACTTTCGAACTTGCTCTCGTACTTGCTTTCGTACTTGAGAGCCGAACACATACGACGTCTTAAATATCCTGCATGTTGAAGGCATTTTTTATTTTAAATTATTAACTAGTGTCTGGAAATTCAAAATATCACTAAGACACAAAGTAAATAGAGATAAATGACGCTATAAGAATTGAAACAAATCAATTGCACAGTTGATTTTTTTAACATAACCACAAGCATATGGAAAAGTACTTAAAAAAAACACAGCAGAACACTGAAACATACTTTTTTCGGACGACCACACAACCCTGGCTGTGATTTTTTCAAGAGAGCAAAAATATTTTTGTTTACATAAAAGAAGGGTATGTCAAATATCTGGATAACCTTATAATGATTGAATCATGGTTTTATTTAGGAGAAATTACGTCATTATATGATGAGAACAGAGCTGGTGCAAAAAATCGGCAGATTAGTATGCGAGTGGCCTGGGTTCAATTCCCACAGTGATGGGTTAGGTTAGGTTAAGGCGGCAACAGAGACATGAGTATATACAAAGCTTATTAAGACCAGCTAGTAGGTACATTGTAATACTGCTGCGAACAGGCCTTCATTCCAAAAAGAACCACCTCGAGCTCTTAATAAATTCTATTTAATGCCTGACGTTAGTCGTTGACAGGTCGTCAATCTTAAGAAAAGCTTAAATATTTGTGCCTTCTTCTGGCTAGGACAGGGCAGGAACATCGAAAGATGAAGACGGTTTCTTCTTCTTCCTCGTGCTTGCAGCTTCTATAGAATTCATTTCTGCATATCTGCCTATCAATGTGGAACACTAAAAAAAAAAAAAATATTATGACCAAATTAATATTGCTGACTGTAAGGAAAGGTCATTTTATTTTCAAGCATGCCAATTAGAAAGGGGTTTTAAGTTTTACTCTTCTTAGAAATGTGGAATTTCATATATAAGTTTTCGCTATGCTAAAAATTCTCGGATTCATCTCGAATTCGAATCAAATAAGAGATATCTGCCCCGAGTTCTTGGTTTCGTTACTTATTCGAAACTGACCCGAGTTCATTTTGTGGATTATTGGGATATCAATTATATATATAGATTTTGATATAAAAATAATTTACTTGGCTCTACAAAAATAAATTTTTTTAAATATAGTTTCATTTGATTTTAAGATTTTCTTTTCAGTGTATTTGCTTTAACAAAATATCAATTGTATTAATTTGATATTTTAAAAGCCTGCCACAAAAGTTGTTGATGACATAATTCTATTAAAAACGTAATTCAATTTTAAACCTTATAACTTTGATTACGCAGCGTGGTTGGTGACGTTACTTGGTAAATGGGTTAATTACATAAGCTTTGCTATATAGTATAAAATTTGTTGAGATTTTTAATCAATTTACGTGCACCTGACAATGGCACGAAATAAAGAACACGCGACTCGAGAACGCGCAAGTACAAGTACAGAACAAGTACAGAAGAGCCTGGCATACATAACGTCATTAAGAAGAACCACAACTTGATTACGTTTGTGCTTAAACAAATAGCTGGCCAAAATTGTAGCGTGAAAGTTAATTCGTGAAAAATAAAACAATTGAATATTGTTAGGCAAAGGCATTGGGTACATTCAGAAAATTCATAAATTATCAAAAAGTAGTTATTTTAACTTGTTATCTAACATGCGTGACCATTAAAAAGGGATATTTTTTTAAATTTAAGAATCTCGAAAAAAAAAAAATTTGTTTCAGTTAGACAGTTTGTATACATTTTTATTCGATGAAAATAATAAATTTTGTGAAATGAAACTTCATCTCAATTCCTCAGGAAAGAAATTGGAAAAAATGGTCAATTACAGGAATGGTAATTGTTAATTGAATGTTTCAATTCCTCCGGAATGGAATTGATAGAACTTTAACCCACATATGATAGAACTTTGACGATAACACTTATACCTTCCAGAAAAAACGCACTTTCTTTTTAAACAACGCAGCATAAAATCCATAACTCGCAATAAAATGCATTCAAAACTGTTCAAATATTCACATCCCTCGCCATGAAATCATTTGCGAATATCTTCAAATAGCTGAAAGTGCAATACATGCCTTTTGACTCTAAAGGCTTTATCGAAAAAAAAAACGAAATGGCCATTTCAGCCCTTGAAAGGACTTTGACCGAGCTTCTTTCTAATGATCAATTGTGTTGTGCGTGTTGTGAAATGTTTGAGGAGCTACAAGCTTTATGTCTACTCCGAACGGCTGATGTTCTCAAGAAACTTTTCATTGCAGTTCTCTCTCTTAACTCTCTGAAGAGTTAATTCAATTGAAAAAACATTCTTTGTTAGATGAGATTTGATCCTGGGTTATATCACTTACAAGCCATGCACCTCATCCAGTATGCCATGGCCGCCACTTTAGGGCGGTTTTTTTTAAAAGCTTTATCAAAATACCAAAAAGCATGCTCTTTTATTTTATACAGCAGAGTGTGGCGAATTTTTGTTGTTGTTTACTCTTACTGAAACTTTTCGTTACTTCGGTCTTACTCACCATGATATTCGTTTTGTTGTTGTATAAGTGGCTAAAAAAATCATGAATTTTTCATCATTTGCATAGAGACTTAACTCATCAAGGTAAGTTTCAACCATTTTTGCTTACAGAAAAGTCTTTTTTTTAATCCGAGAATTAATGTGTCAACATGACTTGTATATCATTATGTGAAATGGAGTTAGTGTTGTTTCTTAATTCGTTAGGGAAATGTGTTGGCGATTTCTTAAACCTTTTGTATGCTCATTGCGTTTTTTATTATGAGGCAGAATTGTAGGTTAATTCAATATTGATTATTCCTCCTTCAAGCTAACACATTTCTTGACATTTTTTCTACTCTACTCTCTATCAATATGTAAAATCAACACGAATTGCATGCTTAAGTATATACAACACGTAGTTTAGCAAATCATAGCTGTTACATTCAAATTGTATGCAAACTGTATGTAAAAAATTTATGTGACCAACATTTTTTTGTAAGGACGATTGAAGTTAAAATGATTTTGAATTCCTTGAAGAAGACAACGAAAGCACGTATTTGTTCTTTATGCCACTTAGGTTTATTTTTGTATATTCAGCGGTGCTCTGTATGGCGGATAAGCTCTATATTTTGGTGCCAGAAAGAAATTTTGGGTGGTTGTGTAAAAGAACATAAATTTACGTTTACGTAATATTGCTGAGGAATCAAAACGCAGCGAATTGTATTGTAATGGAAAAAGCCATTAATGGGCGTCCCAGAATGCCTATAACATGTCTAAATATGAAGTTTGCTTTCTGGAGGTGTGGCACGTTAACGTGTTTGCTGATGCGTCTATAAGTATGCTATGGTTTTTATATTGCTAAAACATCAACTTTGTGTTGTATGAAATACAAACACAAATTTTCACTCTCTGTATTTTACTCATACGATTTACGTGAGCTCGTTAAAAAGGTAACAAAAAAAAAAGTACCCAAGCTATATTTTTTCGTTGTCTATATTTATACTTTTGTTGGTGTGAAATTTTATATGTATTTGTATATATATGAGCATAGATACCCTGTAGGAAAATCAACTAATTTAAAAGTAGTTGAAAAAGTAGTTTTTTGTCAACCACAAGTAGTGAAATTCTGAGTTTTTTCCATAGAACGAACTAACATATTTTGTATGGTGATGTCCGCTAAATAAATCAATTGACTTTCGTCTGCATATATTTTCAACTACTTGTTAAATTAGTTAAATTTCAATTATTTTTTAACTACTTTAAAATAAATCAAGTGAAAACTAGTTAATATTCCACTTGCTGAAGATGAATATAAAAGCATAAAATTTTTAAATTTCTATACATCAAAGAGATCACTTATTTGGCTGTGTATAAATTAAAAATATATACAGAAATTCATTACGTATATATTTATACATATATATATAATTCAAAGTAGCTTACCAACCACTTCCCATTGAACCATAAGTGAAGGTTTTGAGTAAGGTGAGAGTTTTGCGAACGTTTTTGGTTAGAATTTTTTTTTTTAATTTTTTTTTTTTATTTTGTCGCTTAAAAGTGCTTGCTATAAAAGATTAAATTCGTGAAAACTTTTTCCATAAAGAAAAATTGTACATATTTTGCGAAATTCATTAAAAACTTATTTTGAGTCGAAAATGAATCATTTTTGTATCATTTCAGTAGTTTAGTTGGCAAATGAACCATTTTTTGTTCATAAATGAGTTCGGAAATGAATCATTTATGTTTCTTTTATGCATTCTGAAATGAGTTCAAAAAAGAATAATTTTTTTATCATATCAGTAGGAAACAATTTCTCATAAACGAACCATTTTTTGTTCATAAATGAGTTCATCATTGAATCATAAATGTTACTTTTTATATTCTAAAATCAGTTAAATAAAGGAGCTTATAATGAAAATGTTAACCTTCATTAAAACGTCATATGAACTTTTTTACCAGTGCGAGATGGATGTACTGCTACATGTATGAAAATTTTCAACATTTCAACATTTCTATCAAAAATTAAAATCAGACCCAAATAGAATGAAAACCACGAGAAAATTCCATGCAAAAAAGTAATCAAATAAATTCCCCAATTAATAACTTAACTATTTCGATATTCATATATAATTTAGAAGTTTGTCAAATTGGAAAACAATCACGCCTTTCCCCTTTGAAACATCAATATCATGAAAAACACAATGCGTGAATTCCAGCCCAGGTGTATTAATTCTATTAACCCAATAAAATTTATAATTCAAAAAGGTTCTTTTTTCAACTCATTACTTACTTACTTACTTAGGTGGCCGTGACAACCCGTGTCCGGATTTCGACCGACCTCATCAGCTCTCGCCAGGCGCCTCTGCTTTGCGCGCGCCTTCTCCAATCGGATACACCAAGTGCGGTTAGGGCTTCCTCAGCCTGGTCCATCCATCGGAGGCATGGTCTCCCTCGTCGTCGTTGACCAGCGACCCTCGCTTCGAGCACCTTTTTCGCTGGAGCTTCGTCGTCCATACGATGGACATGACCCAGCCAGCGTAGTCGCTGCACAGTTATACGCCGAACTACGTCAATGTCTCCGTAGAGCTCATACAGCTCGTGGTTCATTCGGATGCGATAGTCATCGCCGACTCGAACAGGACCGAAGATTTTGCGAAGGACTTTTCTCTCGAACACCCCCAGAGCGGCTGCGTCAGTTTGCGAAACTACCCATGCCTCAGCGCCATAAAGCAGCACAGGTAGAACGAGCGTCTTGTAGAGTGTTAGTTTTGTCGATCGAGAGAGGGCTCTGGAACTTAGTTGCTTACTGAGCCCGTAGTAGCACCTATTAGCAATTATTGTTCTTCGCTTTATCTCCAGGCTGATTTCGTTGTTAGTATTAATGGCGGTGCCAAGGTATACAAACTCCTTGACTACTTCAAAGTTATAGCTGCCGGATGAAACGTGGGAGTCTAAACGCCGAGCTCCCTTGTTTGTAGACAGCATATACTTTGTTTTACCCTCATTTATCGTCAAACCCACTTTGGCTGATTCCTTTTCGATAGCGGCGAAAGCAGCGGTAACATCTCTCTTGGTTCTGCCAACAATATCAATATCATCAGCGTAAGCAAGGAGCTGGACACCTTTATAGAAAATGGTGCCATTACGATGCACACCGGCCTTTCGTACGATCCCCTCCATGATGATGTTGAAGAGATCGCAAGACAGTGGATCGCCTTGCCTGAAACCTCTTTCGGTATTGAAGGTTTCGGAGAGGTCATTTCCTACCTTGACGGAGCTGCGTGTGTTGCTCAACGTCATTCTGCAAAGTCTAATCAACTTTGCAGGTATACCGAACTCAGACATTGTTGCGTATAGGCAATCCCTTCTCGGGCTATCGAACGCAGCTTTAAAGTCGACAAAGAGATGGTGTGTGTCAATTTGATTTTCGTGGGTTTTCTCCAGGATTTGTCGTAGCGTGAAAATCTGGTCTATGGTAGACTTACCAGGTCGAAAGCCACACTGATAAGGTCCAATCAGTGTTTTTGTAATTGGCTTTAATCTTTCACACAGTACGCTTGAGAGAACCTTATATGCGATGGAAATAAGACTGATACCTCTATAACTAGCGCAGATTGTAGGGTCTCCTTTCTTAAGTATAGGGCACAGTACACTGAGGTTCCAATCGTCGGGCATGCTTTCTGCTAGCCATATTTTGCTGATGAGCTGATGCATGCGCCTTATTAATTCATCGCCGCCGGTTTTAAACAATTCAGCTGACAGGCCGTCAGCACCCGCTGCTTTATTGTTTTTGAGTCGTTGGATAGCAACTCGAACCTCTTCATGGCTAGGTGGTGATACTTCCACTCCGTCATCGTCGATTGGTGGCACTGCACTGTGCTCTCGATGGGCGGCATTGGTGGAATCGTCGCCATTAAGTAAATTGGAGAAGTGCTGTCTCCACAATCTAAGCACACACTGTGTATCCGTATTCAGATCTCCATTTTCGTCTCTACAAGTGGATGCTCCGGGCTTGAAACCTTGGGTTAGACGCTTAACCTGTTGATAGAATTTTCGTGCATCCTTCTTGCCCTGGTATACCTCTAGTTCCTCACGCTCACGCTTTTCCTGCTCTCTTTTCTTGCGTCTGAAAAGGCGCCTCTCTTCCTTCCTCTTTTCGCGGTAGTTTTCTCGCACGGCTCGCGTTGCAGCTGACTGCAGCGTTTTTCTATAAGCGGCGTTTTTTACTGCAGTCGCAATGCGACACTCCTGATCATACCATTGGTTCCGAGGTTGCGGGCGCCGGAAACCAATGACTTCTTCAGCGGCAGCGCGCATGGAGTGGGATATATGCGCCCAAAGTCCGCCGGCGTCGTCGAGTCCAGAGGTTGGTCGGTTGAGCTTAACCGAGAGTTGAGCGGAGTAGGCTTCGGCAGTCCGTTGTAATTGCAGCTTAGCGACATCTAGCTTTCGTTGCATTCCTGTGCGTATGTTCTTGGCATTGCATAATCGCATGCGGATCTTGGCTGCAACAAGATAATGGTCGGAGTCAATGTTGACCCCCCGAAATGTACGCACATCTAGAACACTAGAGGCATGCCTTCCGTCGATTACAACATGATCAATTTGGTTTCGCGTTTTTTGATCCGGGGACAGCCAGGTGGCCTTGTGGATGTCGAGGTGCTTAAATCTGGTGCTACTGACTACCATGTTTCGTGCCGCGGCGAAGTCGATCAGTCTTAGACCGTTGTTTGTGGAGGTCTCGTGAAGACTGAACTGACCGACAGTGGGGCCAAAGATGCCTTCCCTTCCGACTTTCGCATTAAAATCGCCGAGGACTATTTTCACGTCATGGACCGGAAGGTGGTCATATACGTCCTCAAGACTAGCGTAGAAAGCGTCCTTGACGGCTTCGTCCTTTTCCTCCGTCGGGGCGTGCGCGCAAATAAGGCTTATGTAGAAAAATTTTGCCTTGATGCGGATCGTGGCCAATCTTTCGTTCACAGGTGTGAACCGGGAAACAAGGTGGCGTAGTTTCCGGCTAACGACGAATCCACATCCGAATTCGCGCTTCTCCGCATGGCAGCTGTAGTAGATATCGCAGTGTGCTTGTTTAGAGCAGCCTTGCCCTTTCCATCGCATTTCCTGGATGGCGGTGATGTCAGATTGTATTGTTTTGAGGGCTTCCGCCAGTTGGATAATGGCACCTTCCCTATGAAGGGTCCGGACATTCCAGGTGCATATCCGTAAATCATTGTCCGTTTTTCGTTTGCGGTGGTCGTCAACGTAATTGGGGTTCTTATCCGAGGCTGGTTTAGTTTTCATTGGGCAGTAGTAATGTGGCGGGACCCAAACCCTGCGCACATTCCATGTTTAAGGTCTATGGATCGACCCGCCGCTCAAATTAGCCGTCAAACTGACGGATGCCAGTTTGCCGTTGCCCAGGGAACACCACTTGGAGGTTTGAGTCGACTTGAGACGATTTCGACATGGATAATGCTGGCCTCGCCAGGTTGAGGCGGTCAGACACGTTGCCATGTGAAGGTTCGCCCCCTGTTCCCAACTCATTACTTTCAACTCATTACTGAACAAAAAAAAGGTTTGTGTTTGAGAGGCAATTCAGTGCAAAGATTGATACAAAAAGGGCTCATTTTCGAGTGCCGAAAAATAACTTTTTATGGTTCTTTTTTTAACTCATTTTCGAACAAAAAAGTGGATAATTTATGGTAGGTTCAAATAGGTTCAACAAAATAAGGTTCGTTTTTGAGAGGCATTTTAGTCCGACGAATGATATAAAAAGGGTTCATTTATGAGTGCCGAAATGAACGTTTCTACCCGAAAAGGTTCATAAATGAATTCAAAAACGGTAGTTTTGGTTCACTGGGTTGTTTTTAAGTAGTATTTCAATTACTTCATATTTAATGCAATAAAAACTATTTAGAATTGAAGTGGATGCTGCCTTAATATAATTCAAAGTAGTTCATATACTAGTTTATTTTAAATTAGTTCTTTAGTTAGTTGTTTTTAAAAACAAGTTAGTTTGTTCCTATAGGGTATGAACACACTATATGTATTGTATGGCGTACAAAACTAATATATGCATGCGTGCCTGACTTGAGCTCCCCTGAGGGCAGTTAATTTATTAAGTTTTCTCTGCATATGTATGTGTGTCCGCGTGTGTGTGTGTAGCTTGCGCAATTTCATCCAAGTGCTAATGGGAAAAACTGTAGCAATTTCTGCAGTCTCGCAAGGGTCACGGATAGACGCGTTTCACTTGCTTTTTCTTTGATTGTCGTAATTAAGGCAAGTCTAAGAAAAACTTAACAACTTACAAGAAAGTAAAACTTAACTACTTTTTCGCAATTTAAGATAGTACTGCCTCTTCACAACACCTACTATATACAATGTTATTCTTCAGCTTAAGTCATAAATAAATATTTGTCATGGTCTCAAATCCACTCAGAGTTAAAATGGTCTCTCATATTAAAATTCAAAACACGAAAAAGTCTTTTAAAAAAGCATCTTAAATTTTAATTTCTACCTAAACAAGCCAATTTATTTTGTTGTTATGAAGAGTTATGCATAAAATAGCAGAAAAAAAAAATACTTTTGCCACTCAGGATTTTATGCTGCTGCCGTCACAGCAGCATCAGCAACAACTTAGATGAAACAACTTTTTTACGTTTTAAAAGGATAACAACGCACATCCCCGTTTTCGACACGATTTCCCGGATGATAATGTTATCAGTAGGCAGCTCGACAAATGACAGGCTGTATGGGTGTTTGTGTGTGTGTGTGTGTATGTATGAATTGTGATGGCATCCCCTGCTTTTGACGCTCCTCTTTGTTTTGACATAAAACCACTATAAAAACATCCTGCATTAAAATGTTGTAGCTGTAGCGCGTACTAGGGTTGCCTTTGACATGGTTGTGAAATTTATATTTATTGCCTTTGTTATTATAAGCAAAAAGGAATACACAGGCAGTTGTGTGGCTGATAGAAAGGGGGGTGACAAGCATATTTTTTCCTCTTTGGTTTTACTCTTATTTTTTTGTATATGAAGCAGGGAGTTATGGTATCTTACGTTTTCAGGTTTAAGATGGATTTGTGCTCAAATAATTTGTACATTAAAATTTTTGTAATGATATAAAAACAATTTTTTTTTGTTTTTGAATAAATACTTTTACAAAATGTGTAATGAAAATTTATATTTATTTACACTTTCTACAAAAATTAATGTGTTGACTTGATATTTTACACATAAGCTTTGATACTTAAGAATGTGAGGCCATCGAAATAATAAATCATTAATAGAATCGATTTATTTATATAAAATCGTTTTTACTAAAACTTGGCTGTATGTTGTTGTTGTTGTATGTTGGCTTCGGCAGAAGATAGTTCCGTAATAGTTAACTTCTAGTTAGGGTAACTCTTCGAACGTCATCAGTTGACTTCCAGTTTTCAATAAAATTTTTTTTTATAATTTTTAAAGTGAATGATATTTGGGGTAAAACCGATGTAATGAAAAGTGGTTCCCTATACAAAAAACAACAGCAATTCGCCGCACTGACAGTATAAAGACGAACAAAAATTGTTATATTAAAAATGTTCAAATTCATGTTTCTAGCGAGATTTGAAATCATTATCATGCGATCCTCTGTTGCATGTTCTACGTATTGGTCCACGTACCCGTGTTAATGATAGTTGCTTGTGATGGCCTTGGCTAATCTATATATTAATACGCAAACATATAAGTTTGTGATCATTTTTTTCCTGTGTTAACTTCAACATATTCACATAAAACTAATATCAATGGAAAGGTATTTTCGAGTAGATGTGCACAATATAATTTTTATTCGAATATATTGTAGTTAAGATAGGTAAAACTAAGCAAATGTCAAAAAACTCTTTTTTTCTAATGGGATGAAGCCAACAACTATTAAACATCGTTGCTGTAGCATACTCGAGCAATAGTAGAATGCGAAAGAGGCGCAGGCACTTCAAAAGAGTTGTGCATCATTATTGTTGTTGGTGCTGTCTCTTAATTTCTCTCTCAACAAAATAAATTTTGCCACCGCGTCAGCGTCAAAAAAACTGTTAAACTGCTGCTTGCTTCATATAACACATGGAAAGACACAATTGTTTATTTTGTTCAATACTTCAGTTCAGGCTATGGGTTGGTGTGTTCAGCAAAAAAACAAAAGAAAAACCGATTTTGATATGGCCGGATTGCGGCCACAGGCGATACAAGTTAATATTAATGCACAAGTCACAACATTAAAAAACACTTGGGGCTTGGATCTTTCAAACGCCGCACAGTGTTGCGTTTCATACAAGTTAGACGGAGAAAATTATATTATTGATTTTTTTTTTTTAGTTTTCCATGTTTAAGGTATAGGAAAGTTAAAAAACAAAATATTTCAGAAATTTTGGACAAGTAGGCGTGGTAGCCCCCATACAACTTAAATACATTTTGCGCTATATCTTCGAAATGAAAAAGCTACAACAACGAAATCAAAGGTAAACACCAATTATATGAGTACTTAATAATTTTCAAAATTATGATGCAATCGAACAAGTGGGCGTGACAGCCCCGATACAACTTAAACACATTTTACGCTATATCTTCAAAATGAAAAAAGCTACAAAATCGAAATCAAAGGTAAAAATTTAGACGGAATCGAACAAGTGGACGTGGCAGCCCCCATACAACTTAAACACATTTTGCGCTATATCTTCGAAATGAAGAAAGCTACAATAAC
Source organism: Coremacera marginata (assembly GCA_914767935.1). NCBI lineage: Eukaryota > Metazoa > Arthropoda > Insecta > Diptera > Sciomyzidae > Coremacera > Coremacera marginata. The sequence goes on along the minus strand of OU612043.1, from coordinate 210,015,713 downwards.
GAAATCAAAGGTAAACACTTTATATGAGTACTAAACAATTTCTAAAATTTAGACGTAATCGCACAAGTGGGCGTGGCAACTCCAATACAACAAACACACAGCCAATTATTGATTTTCATATAAACCATTTAAACCATTTTTCCCTCTCAATGATTCGGTTAACAATGCAAAATATCTTTGAAAATAGAAAATTCATTAGTATAATTCATAGTAGCTCTTACTGTCTGTGGTAAATTGCGTAACAGACGCTTGTCATACAGAAGAAAATATTTAACATGCGATTTCCATGGAGGTTGCATTTTAGTACCGTACGAAAAAAAATACAAATAAATATGATGAGGTCACGAGAAGCCTAGAGTTTTTATTATAAAAATATGCATGCTACCCTTATGAATATAATAATTTGAAGGCAGAGACAAAGCTAGTTTTTTTTTTTAAAATATTTAAAATAGACATCATAGGCAAAGCTAGTTTTTTTTAAAATATTTAAAAATAAAAAATGTTTTGCTTTAAAAATAAAATTTGTTTTAAATATGAAAAAAGGTACATATAATGGAATAAATTTTTTTTTTTGATGTAGTTTCTTAAACTGATATACATACTGCAGCGTTTACAACAAGTGGTCTATGGTGTTTGTGCAGCTCTTGGTTCAGGAGTTATGCCAGAAAGTGAAAAAATTTTCCACTTTGTTTTCCCATAAAAATTTTTGTAACTTCGGTTCCACATGAACTATCGGTATGAAATTTTCATGAAAAGAAGATATGCTACTCATTAGCCTTAATTCCAAAATTTCCGATTCCGTGCCCTCAAACACGAGTTGAAGATTTATCTCCGTCTAACTAGGCCATTCGAAACACTGTGCGCCATAGCGGATATTTGCTGAATGCAGCTTTGAAATAATAGGATGGGTAAAATGCAAACGTCTTTTGGGTGATGACTTGCACAGAAAACTCTTCTTTACCGATGAAAAAATTTTTACCGTGCAGGAAAAATTTATCGAACAAAGGGTGTATGCACGGTCATCTAAGAAAGCATTTGAACTGATTCCACGGGTCAAAAAAGGGTCATTACCCCACTTCAGTCATAGTGTGGTGGGGTGTTTCTTACGATATGGTCACTGCCTTGCATTTCTGCGAATAAGAGGTCACAATATCGGCCAAAGTGTACTAAGAAACTGTTTTAGAAGCTGTTGTAAGGCCACTTAAGAATTCTCTGTACTAAAAGCAGTCGTTGACTTTCCAGCAGGACTCTGCTCCGGCCCATATAGCTAAAATAATTCAAATCTTGCTCCAAGACAATTTGTCAGCATTCATTTCCTCTGAAGAATAGCCCTCTGTCAGTTCAGATTTGGACCCGCTGAATTATAAATTGTTAACAGTTTTAGAGAACATGGCTTGACTCAAGAGATATACCAACATTAATTCCCTTTGATTCCATTTTAATTCATGCTTTGTCGAATTTTCATATTGGACATAAAACGAGGTGCGTGCAGCCATTTGCTTTTAGTATAAGTTAACAAACATTAAGTTCATTGTTCCAAATTTCAATTTCACAATCAGTGTTTTTTATTCTTATTGTAATTTTATCCAAATAACAAGAATGCTGACATTGCACTTGTCACATTCGTTCATTTTGCCTAAATAATAACTGCAAGTTAACGAACACTTAGTTCATTGTTCTAAATTTCAATTTCACAATCACTGTTTTTTATTCTTATTGCTATTTTATCCAAATAACAAGAATGCTGACATTGCGCTTGTCGCATTCGTTTATTTTAATAACTGCACACGAAAAACATAAGCGTGTGCCAGAAGCGCTGACAATGCGTTTGGCGCAATGGTTAGCTAAGCTTTACATGTGTTAGTGACACACGTAAAAGCTCAGCTCAGCTCACCTCAGCTCAGCTACATAGAATTCAGTCTTCATCAACGAGCGTAGTGTAGTGGTTTGGTTTACGTTTAATTTACCTTAGAAATAATATCAATATAATAAGTTCACATTTGATTTAATTTTGTAACAAATAAAACAATCATAATTTAATAACAATTAAATAAAAAAACTCTTTTTATTGAAATAAATAAAAATGTTTGCTAAAATTAAATAGCAAAAACTTAATTTATACATACAGGGTAGCCCTTATTCGAAGCGCCCATTTGGCAACTCTGTAACTTTCCGCAGTGATGCCAAATCGACTAATGACATACCGCAAATGTTTACAATGGAACAGTACACGCCACTCGAACGCTCTAAAATTGTTGAAATTTACATTCAACAAAACAAGTCAATAGTGAAAACTCAACGTGCTTTCAAAAAAATAAATAAAGTGAAAAGTGCGCCTTCCAAGAAAACAATTTATCGTTTGTATGAAAGATTTACAACTGGTAATACTCTTGGTAACCCAAAGAGGCCAAATAAAAAGCGACCAAGGCGATCGGATGAGAATATTGCAGCCGTACGAGCCAGTATTGAGCAGTCACCAACAACATCCCAAAATCGCCGTTCTCAGCAGCTCGGCATTCCCCGATCCACTTTACAACGCATTTTACGTGTTGATTTGAATTTGTTTCCGTACAAAATTCAATTGGTAAACAAATTGTTGCCTACCGATAAGCCCAAAGAGTCATCGAAATGGCTGAAGAAGACGAGCAATTTTGGCATAAAATTATCATGAGGGATGAAGCTCATTTTCAGTTGAACGGAACGGTAAACAAACAAAATTGCCGTATTTATGCCACTGAAAATCCACAAGAGATTCAAGAGGTACCTCTTCACGATGCAAAAGTCACTGTTTGGTGCGGCGTTTGTGCTAAAATGCTCATTGGGCCGTTCTTTTTCGAAGATGATAATGGCCACAGAGTTACTGCCAATCAGGAGCGTTATCGCGATATGATAAACAATTTTTTCATGCCAATCGTTCGTCGAAAGCGTATCAGGCACTACTGGTTTCAACAAGACGGCGCGCCACCACACATAAGCCGCACTACAATCGATTTTTTGAAGCAATTGTTCCCTGGCCGTTTGATGTCAAAAAATGGTGATTTCGATTGGCCGCCAAGATCACCAGATTTAACGCCTACAGACTTCTTTTTGTGGGGTTATTTCAAATCAAAGGTTTACGTCAACAAGCCAAAGACCCTAGAAGAGCTGAAAACCAACATCCGTCAAGAAATAACCGCCATTCCCATCGAAATGTTGAAGAAAACCATGGAAAATGCTGCAAAACGGGCACAATATGTCATAGAGGCCAATGGCGACCATTTACGAGATATCATATTCAAGAAATGATGTAAGCAAATCTACTTGAACCCAATTAAATGATATTCATGACGAACAGACAAAAAATTGTGGTTTCTTTGATTTATTTAAAAATAAAATGGGCGCTTCAAATATGGGCAACCCTGTAAATCGTAAAATATTGTTCATATCAAAATTTGTAATAATGCTTTTTTATACATTTTTAAAAATCTTGGACTAAATTTTAGTAAATCTTGTACCGTACATATGACAATACCACATAATTGTATTAAAATTTAAACCGCGACAAATACTAAAACTAAGATTTATTCCCGCATAAGTTTAAATTGCAATACCCGATGAGGTTAAGAAACCTTATAGCAAGTTGTATACGATTTTAAGCCATAGCGCACTAAAAAAAACTGGTTTGTATTCAATTTTAGTACAACAAGGGATAGTATTATACTCCAATCGGCTTAAATTTTAATACACGTTGTAGTAGATATAATTACCACTTGTACTTAAATTAAATCCCTTCAACATTAAGAAGTAATCCATTTTGTATAAATTTTTATTTATTTAAAGTTTTGATTTTGATGACTATAATATAGAAGAGTAATCAAAAGTAGCAAAATAACACAATCATATCCTCCAGATTTTTTAGAGGCACCACTGCTCCGTGGCTTGTGATAACGGTAATGGAATCCTTTTCTTCGATATCGAATGTTTCTGAAACTGAACAAAATAACTTTAACTTTAAATTGGAGCAATGCAGAAAAACAGAAAAACTAACGGATATCGAAGTGATTCACATTTTGCTCTTAGATTGAACGCTAGCCTGTTGAATACAACAAGCAATAAAATATATTTATATGTTTTTACAATAACCTTTAATTGTAATTCTTCGGTTTCCTAAGCATTTGGAACAATTTTTTTAATATTTTCCAAACAAATTGCTCAAGAGGTTGTATTATTGGGCTGTAGGGTTGTATTATTGTGAGTGTTGATAAAACAGGATAGTACTTTCGTAGTCAAAATTTTTCGTATTATGGTATGTATTTCATTTCGTATTATACAGTGCATGGGGTAAAAGTTTCATTTTAACTTTGCTGATAAATATTGTTTTAAATTCAACACACAGAGAAAACTGTTTTCTAAATTTTTAACTATGTATCAAACTTAAGAATAATGCTCACCCACTTTGCTTATTTTTGAAAAAAAAAACCAGTAATAATTTTTTTTTCGCTCAATAGCCGATTGTTGTTTGAATCAAATAAAAATTTGCTATTTCAGTTTATAACCAAGTCAATTTTATGCTGAATATTAAAAAAAATTTGGTCTTTGTTAACTAATTTCTAAATGAATCGCATTGTGATTGATCAAAAATTTTATACATTTTAATTTGGTTAGCAATTGTTTGATTAAATAAAACGAGGTGACACTTATTGTAACTATTGTAAATGCACAGCTGAATATTATTTCACCTTTACTTCACCTATCCACCTATCCTAATGAAAAGGTTCAAATCGGTGCATTTAATTTAAAATATTTTTGTACTTTTGTCACATTTAGGAAGAAGAACTTTAAATTAGCCACAACCCTTTTTTCATTTGCTTTGAAAACGTTATTCAAAAATGTAATAACAGTACGTTCAAAAAGTCCATAGGATGACACATAGATGGCGTTACTAGATTTTTCCATATGGTTTTTACTTAGTACCAACCTTTAAAAGATAAGTATAAAAATTTTATAACAATCCGACAATTGATTCGTGAGTTATAGCATTTTGTGTGCAACTATTGTTATCGAAAAAAAAAAAAAAAAATTGAAAAAAGTGAATTTCGAGTTTTGATAAAGCATTGCTTTTTTATGAAAAACAAATACAGTGGAAACCAAACAATGGCTTGATAAACATTATCCGCACTCTGCTGCATCGATACAAATGGTAGAAAAGTGGATTGCTGAATTTAAACGTGGTCGTACCAGCACAAATGATGCAAACTGTTATTCCACAAAACATCAAAAAATCCACAAATTGGTTATGACCGATCGCAAGCTGAACGATCGCACGAGCTAGCTGACATTGTAAAGATATCAGATGGTAGTTTTTTTACCATTTTACACGAACATTTGGGTATGCGAAAGCTATGTGCAAAGTGGGTGCCGCGTGAGCTCACAGTCGACCAAAAACAACAACGAATCGATGCTTCAGAGGAGTGTTTGGCGCTGTTAAACCGCAATAAAATCGAATTCTATCGTCGATATGTGACAATGAATAAAACCTGGCTTCACTATTACACACCAGAACCCAAAAGACAGTCAGCTGAGTGGACATCAGTCTACGACCCGTATCCAAAGCGAGCAAAGACTCAAAAGTCGGCTTGTAAGGTGATGGCGTCTATATTTTGGGATGCGAAAGGAATAATATTCATCGACTATCTCCAAAAAGGAACTACCATCAACAGCGAGTATAACTGTGCACTTTTGGATCGATTAAAAGAAAAAACGGCCACATTTGCAAAAGAAAAAAGTGTTGCTTCGCCAAGACAATCCACCGTGTCACAAATCGATGAAAACGATGGCAAAATTGAATGAATTGGGCTTCGAATTGCTTACTGACCCACTGAATTCTCCAGACTTAGCTCCTAGCGACTTTTTCCGGTTTTCAGATCTCAAGAGAATGCTTGCTGGAAAGAAATTCAAATCCAATGATGAAGTAATCGCTGAAATTGAGGCCTATTTTGACGAGAAAGAAAAATCGTACTTTAAAAGTGGTATCGAAAAGTTGGAAAATCGCTTGGAAATATTGGAAATATTCGTTGTATCGCTCTCGAGGGCAACTATGTTGAATAATATCGAGTTTTATCAAAATTTTGTTTTTTTCTTACTTATCCTACGGACTTATTGAATGACCTGTTACATGTTGTATTATACAGTAGAATTCATTTATAGCGACCTCGGTTATAACGACCATCCGTTTATAACGACGGATTTTCAAAGAAAGATTGGTTCTTCATTGCTTATACATGCGCAACCATTCGCTTAGAACGACTCCGGTTTTAACGACCATCTGCTTTTACCGACCAATTTGCGCGTCTGCTTTGGAATGAAGTTTCGGTTATAACGACGATTTCACTTCTGCGTATTTTATTTTATGGTTTTTCTTTCCATTTTTTGTCGCCAGCCAACACTAAATGAAGAAACATATGTATAATGTGGGGAATCACAGAATTTGTTTGCGCCTATCTCAAACTGAGTGTGGAAAAGATAAAGAAGAAATTTGCATACCAGTTTGAGTCGTGAACGCGAATGGACATATGAACATTCTTTCTTTAATAACCAGCGGTGTTAAAAAAAAGTTTTTTAATTTACATAAGAAATTGTAATCCAGATCAACCAAACGCAGGGAAGGCACTTTTACTTGGATAAATACTGAATAAATATGTATGAATGTGCATATGCTTTTTCCAGAATGGACGTTAAAAAACGTAAAGTGTTCTCCATAAAAGAGAAGGCTGAAATTTTGCTGAAACTAGAATCTGGTTCTACAAATGCAGCACTAGGACTATTGTGTTTCGCATTCGACTATCAGTACGATATGGAAAAACCGAGACGCAATTCGTAAGTGTTTTGAATCTGAGAACATGCAAAGAAAACGTATGCGTTCTGCTCAAGATTCTGATATAGAACAAGCTCTTTTGCAATTGTTCAAGACGCAAAGGAATAAAAATACTATAGTAACTACGTCCATACTTCAAATGAAGGCAGAGGAAATAGCCCAACTTCTTGGAAAAGGTTACAATTGCACTGAAAGCTGGATTTACCGTTTTCGAGAGCGCCATAATATAGTTTTAGGAACAATTTCTGGTGAGGCTTGCAGTGTCGACAAAAGTCAATGCAGCGACTGGCTAGTTTCAGTATGGCCTAAAATACGAGAGGGGTATCAAGCACAAGATATTTTTAATGTGGATGAAGCAGGGCTCTTTTATAAGCTTCCACCCAACAACGCCCTTAAATTCAAAGGCGAAAGGTGCTGTGGTGGTAAAGAATCAAAGGATAAAATAACCTTGCTGGTTGGAGGTAATATGGATGAGTCCGAAAAAAAGAAAATGCTTGTCACTGGAAAATCTAAAATGCCGTGGTGTTTCAAGCATGTCAATCATTACCTGTAGATTATAAAGGAAATAAAAAGGCATGGATGACCTCACAAATTTTTGAACGCATTTTGCGCGATTGGGACAGCAGTTTGAAGAAAGATAAAAGAAAAATTTTACTGCTTGTAGATAATTGTCCAGCACATCCAAATGTTCAAAATCTGTCTTCAATAAAATTAGTTTTCCTACCACCTAATACAACGTCCGTCTTACAGCCAATGGACCAAGGGGTAATAAGATGTTTGAAGAGCAATTATCGCAAACAACTAATGCTAACAATTATTCGCGATACAGACAATAACACACAAAGCACCATTACTTTGTTAGATGCTATTGACATGGTGGCCTCCGGTTGGCAAAGTGTAAAATCAACAACAATAGCTAACTCTTTCCGACATGCGGGACTACTTCCAGCCGAAAGCGCGTGCCCAGATGCAGATTTCGAAGATGAAGATGATATTCCGCTTTCGTTGCTACAGGAAACATACAAAAATATGCAACAAGTAGCCGAATGTATTGATTGGGATGAGTTCGTAAACGTGGATGACAATGTCGTAACATCGGAAGAGCCTTCATTGAGAGAAATAGTGGAGAGCACAAAAGAAAATGAGGAAATTCACAGCGATAATGAACCAGATGACGATGATGAGCCAATCAAAATTCCCACTAGGACAGAAACCTTGAGTGCGGTGCACACTTTAAAACAGTTTTTGCGATTTGGGGGTTCTGACATATCAGAGAGTTTATATAGTTCCGTAGAAGTTATTGAAAGTAAATTATTACATGAAATTCTTGTAAATAGAAAACAAACCATGATTCCAAACTATTTTCAATCTCAATAAACATGAATATACATGATAAAAAAAAAACTTATTGTGTGCACCTATTCGGATACAACGACGTTCGGTTATAACGACGAATATTTCCGGTCCCTTTGAGGTCGCTATAACCGAATTCTACTGTATTTGATATCATGGTTATCTAACATAAATTCAAAATTCATTCCAATTGTACTAGGTTTTAAAACCGATTTTAGTTCTTTTTGGTTATTTTGCAATAAATTTTAAACCGTGGGTACTAAAGTTACAATTTTATTCCAACTTTATTAAATTTAATTACAGTTTGGACTAAAAGAGTATCAATTCTAATCAAAAAGGGTTAAAAAATGCATTATTCCGACCATTGGTTTAAACATTACTCCAAGATTTTTAACCGTGTAGTATATGTAAAATTGTTTATGTATTTTTATTGTTTTTTTAGGTATTAGACGCCGTTATTGAATTTTTTTCAGTACATATTTTGACAGCTGTGCACAACATCTCAACTGTAATTATACTCAAAAAAAAAAAAATTGGTGTATGTATCCTGTCTATAAAACTTATCATCAAAAATGAAAAATATTAAAAATTGTTAAACAAGTGTAATGAAAACTATTTTTCCGTGAAAATTTGGCTTTAATTAAAAGTAGTTTTAATTTTTTTCTTGTCAGTTTCAAATTCACAGAAAAAATAATATTATTTGCTTCACTATTTTGTTCTTAATCTTATGCATTAATATAAAAAACACTGTTTTGAGAAAAGCGTGATTAAAGTTTAATCATCATTACTTTACCTGCCATGTGATCGCATACAAAAATAGGTAGAACTCCGAAAATAATATGAATTTTTTAATATACGTTAGTGAAAATATTTTTAAGAGTTAATTTGTTTTTTTTCTTTGATTTACAACAGTAGATTGTCTCTTTACTCTGCAAAATGTGATGTTGCCTAGAATGATGAGTTCCTTCTTATTCACAGGCTTAAACTACTTTCAATATGTTTGAATAGGTTTATATCACAATTTTTGCAAACGGGTTTTCGTCAGTTTATTCGTAACTTCGAGTCAAATCTTTACAAAGCTTCTGAATTTAATTTCGAAATGATCTGACAACAAATTTCATAGCAATTATGGTTTCGTTTAAAGGACAAATCTGATGTAGCAGGCTCTGTAGATGTCAAATTGAAACTTCTTCGACAGCCAATTTTCTAACTTCATAAAAGTTGGTGTGTTAGGAGAAGTTTGAATCTTCCACTAAAGCTTTAGCTGAAACCAAAGCGAAAAACTCGTACGTGCCAAATAGAAACCGTAGCAACAAAGACTTTGCTTGCTACAAAAGTTATAGTTTTGTAAGCATAAAGTCATTCAGTTTCAATACCTCGTAGAAAAAAATACATACATATATGTCGATTGGATAGTGTTTTAAACAAGCTTGCGACAGATTTGTGGCTTCGGATCCACTGAAAGCATCTGTGCAATTTTTAATTGATAAATTAAAACGAGTTTAAATAAAACAATTCTAATATAATTACAAATTTATAGATAACACATAAAAAAAAAAACGAAAGAGCATTAGAAAAAATTTTCTACTAGAATTTATTGTTTTTGTTAAAAAACAGAATTGCAGAAAATTTAAAAAAGTAAAATAGGTGCGAGTTAGATTCGATTAATTAATGATTAATGACTATTTTGGATAAACCAAATAGTAATTTCTTGTGACCCATTCATAGTAATAAATTGAAAGTTGCATACAATGCTTGCTTTCGCCTTCCTGTTCGTTTAATTTTGTTCGTTCTAACCAGGAATCGAATATAGGCGCTAAACGTAGCGTATGTTAGGGTACTGTAGCGTTCACTTAGAAAACAGTACGTCAACGTTGTGTGGCGTATTCTCACTTAGTATTCTGTAGCGTTATAATTTGTGTGCTTGAACGCCAACCCAAACAACACACTACGATTGCATAAAAATTAGCATAATTATTATCATTCCCTTGCGTAGCTACACTAAAGGAACCATATGTGTTGTGGTTTTTGAGAGACAAAGAAAGCAGAGAGCTAAAATAATTTAGTTGTGGTTGCGAATAATTCTTTTAATGTTTTTCACCTACCCCCTATCTGCCACCCTTCTTTGGGTGCGCCTCTACAAAAAACATAGAAACTGCAAAATCTGTCCAAAAAAGATTATATCGCCCGCAGCTTAGTTTATATATGTATATTCTTTTTTGCTCCTCAATCTTTCTTCCCAACACACCTACCCCATATCTGCTACCCTTCTTTGAGTCCCCATATAAAAAACGCAAAAACTGTAAAAACTGTCAAATATATTTTATATCTCCCGAAATTAAACTCCTAGATGGATCAAGTAATAAACTGGTCCAATTATTTTTTGCCTCTTTACATTTCTTTTGAACACACCTATCCCCTATCTCCCATCCTTTTTTGGGTTCCCATACAAAAAACACAAAAACTACCGAAAATAGTTTATATCTCCCGCAACTGGACTACCAGATCAGGACTACCAGACCAGGTCATATATATCAGCTGGTCCCATTATTTTTTGCCTCTCAATATATCTTCTGCCACACTAAAAACGGCCGTATTCCGTTTGTTTTAAGTTCTTACCATGCAAACTCTACTGACTCTACTCGTATATTTTCCTATCGAATGGTACAGAATGATAATATTTGTGTTAATTTGCCATCGTAGTGTTTGCGTTCGTGTACACAAACCTATACGCAACCAAATGCCGAGTCATGCTTTCTACGGAACAATAAAATAACGTTTCGTTTATTTTCGTTACTTGGTTCTAACACAAGATATGCAATGGTGCGATGGCCGCACGTTGAACTTGCAGCCGGATGGAATGCGTTTCAATGCTAATAAACGAAGCAGGAAAAGGCAGTTGTGATTCCCTGACAAGTTTGACAATTTTTTCTTTTAAATATTTGTAAATAAAAAAATATTGAAAACAAAAAATAAAACAACACTGTTGTCTGAACTGTGAGGATCGATCCTGTGTTCTACTCAAATCATCAAATTAAACACTGTAAAAAATAAATCTTACAATCAGCTGAAAAACTGTCTTAATGTAAGCTGCAACAGCATTAAGACAGCTACAGGTGAAATTACATATGCGTTTTTATCCAAAAAGCCAACATCTTAGTTGTCTTAATTTAAGGCAGCTAAATGATTAAAGCAGAGCTTCCATCACTGAATTTCAAGCACGTTGCACTGTGATAAAAATATATAATAATAATAAAAATAGCACTGCGCTACTATACTACATTTTAACAGCGCATCAAAATTTATTTACTTTGGCGCGATGATAGCTCTCTGAACTCCCAACCCCGTGAGATGGCGGGTTCGAACACACAAGTTGGTATTATTTTTTGTTATTTTTATAATTGCATTTTTATTTTATTATAACATTTATTTTAAACATATAAAATTAATTTGATTTGAAAAAAACGTACACTTTCGCACTCCCAATCACTGGGACTCAAACCCGAAAGATGACTGGTTTAATGCGCTTTCTGCTTAACCAATTGCACTACCATTAGCTGTACTTTCAGTCGGCTAATATTTGTGTAGTGCTGCTAATGCTGCTGCGTCGCATTTAATTGTGTACATCAAATTTTTGTGATGGCCTTGAGATACTGGTTAACGTGCTTGATTTGTGTGCGAAGCAGCTAAGGTTCGAGTTCCACTTTGTATAAAGTAAACAAGATCAATTGAAATTAAGATTGATGTTGCCTAAAATTTTAAAAGCTAGCTCTTCAATAAAAAATTAAGATTTCCTGCTGACTTAATTTAAGTCAGCAGAATATTGAAAACAAGCTGTGGCTTACATTAAGGTTAAAGTTGACTTTCAGGTAGGGTTTAAAAAAAGATTTACTTTTTAGAGTGAAATAATAAAGCCTCTTAATAACCAAATGGATTCACGAAAGTAAAAAATTTCGCTATCTAAGTATGTACCTGAATATTGAACTGATCAAATAACTGTCTATAAATATTTTTTCAAAAAGGATGAATTTTTACTTCAACTGTACGTGGCGGCCACACACATACTTTGTTTCATAAACTTTTTTCTTTTAAATTAATATCTTTACAAGTTCGTAAGTAATTCTCCTCAAAAATTTCACACAGAAGCTGTAATTAAAATTAAAAGTCCATCGAATGAAAAATGTTCAGATAATGCTGGAAGCCAAATTGAAAAATGTGTTTTTTTTTTAACCCGCTCTGTGATGCCATTTTGCAAAATTTATTGTATTTAATAATGAATATTTGTACCTTAAGACATACGTTAATATGTGGTACCTATAGTTTGTTTCGTGAATAAAGGTTTGTTTAATTTAAAAAAATTGCTGAAGAGTTGTTAACTTTGAGGTTCCTACACTGGCATAAGGCCTTGAACCATTGCTGATTTGAAAAAAAATTAGTAATTTTTATTATAACTTCTGAAAACAAAAATCTTAACAATATGTATACCCAAATTTACTAAAAACAGAATTTCTTAACTTTGATCTAAGTACACTTAAAAAAAAAACACCAATATTCAGTACAGACGAGTTTAAGATTATCAAGTTGCACCTGCCGTAAGGCTTAAGCAACTTGGGTTATGTAAAACCTAGGGTAATAGTTCATGAAACAAACAACCATGAACTTTGTGGTGTACCACAACACGAACCCGTTTATGTTTTAAAACAAGTAAAACATACGGGGCATCCGGTGTGGCAACACGAACATGGAAACTGCTTCACAAACACAAAGCATCACCCAGTGCCCTGCTGATTAGGAGCATTATGTTATAAATTACATACTGCCCGTAATAGCAGTACCAGTTTAGACTTCCGTAGCGATGTACTTCCATCCATCTACTGGTGGAGACGAGACCTACCCAATCTCTTGCGGATATGCAAGACGGATATGCCAGCCCGGTCGTACCATTGCGCGACCCCGCCGGTCAATCTAGACCTGTGTAGCATTCACACAACTACAACCAGTACGAGACTCCCCGAAGGGCCAGCCCACGACAGTCATCTGGGCAACTCGATCCCGTCAAATGAGGATCCACAACATCCCCGCAAAAAGACCAAGAATACACAAATGCAATTATGAAAAAGTGCATTCTTATTCATGACCGTGCTCAATGAGCACTTAAAGGGCTAGGCTAACAATTTTCAGCTGCCGACACAACTGGAAACTATTACGCATGACTGGTACCTACTCTGGAGGACCTGTGCAATTGCCACTCTTACTCTGGCCGTTCGGATTTCAACATCCAGACATAGAGTTTTGGCCTTTGTTCTCAGAGACTGCCGTGCTCAGTATGAGAACCCTTAGTTAAACAACCAATGTCAACACTTCCCTCAGTGACTGCCGTGCCAGTTTGAGGGTGCGAGTCAAACTCTTTGACAAGCAACACTTCGGAAAGCCGAAGAGTTAACACTCTTATGCACGCATGCCAACACTTCACAACTGTTTTCTTCCAGCCGAATTAAGGTCTCCATGCGGTGGATAGATAGGGTCTACTCCATTTGACGGGTAAAGACTGTCCCCGTACTAACAAGTTTTAAGGTCAATTGCTATACCTTCGCAGGCTTTTTCCATATAGATATACCGAATATGACCTGCTACCAAGATGGGCGCCACCCCGAGCTCTTGGTTGGCCTTATCAGTTTTTATGTTTGCAGGACGTATCCTACAAACAACCCTCCTCCTTTATCCTGGCTTGGGACAGGCAGGCGCAAGCTAGACCTGGCGGAGTTAATATTCAGTACAATTAGATTTGGTGTTTAGTGGATAATTTCTGTCGAAGATTTTTCCTTTTGTGAAGGCAGCGTAAGCTAGAGTGAATAAATTTCCAGAAAGCTTTTAAAACCACCCAAATTTAGTCTATACAACTTTAGTCCTGAGACTCTAATAACTTAAGCCTTTTTTTTCTCTATTTTTACAAAAGAAGTTCAAACAAAAGTAGGGGGATAAGTTGAACTTTCAAAAAGGGCTTATCTACGCTTTAGCTCAACCACAACAAAACGTAGCCTTATAATTATATATTTTCTACCCTGCAATGCACTTGAAATCGATAGAAAACCAACAAACAAAAGAGAGCAAAAAAAGAGCTGAACTTGTAATTTCAGAAAGAAGCATGCCGCAAAGCCCCACAAAATCCAAATAAATGTTGCAGAATTGTGTTTAATTAACCCAGAAAATAAACCTGAACTTCGGATACCTCGGATTGCTGTGAGTAAAACAAAGACTTAACCCGAACACTTGATGACAACAACGTGTGGACAAAGAAAACATGTTAGCAGTATTGACAGCAAAGCCGATAAAAAAAAGTGTAACGATAATCGATGGGGTAACAATAACAAAAACAATGAAATTTGATACTCGAAGAATGACAGCAGTAAAAAGTGTGAAATGCATTAATTTTATCGAGTGGGAAATGAATTGATTTTTAATTGCTCAAGGTTATTAAGGGTAGGAAAGGCGTTTTAAGTGTAAAAAGAAAAAAAAAAGATTTTTTAGTACGCTATGGTTTAAAATCCTATACAACTTGTAATAAAGTTTCTTATCCTCATCGGGCATTGCAATTTAAACGTATTGATTTAACGGAATAAATCTTAGTTTTAGTATTTGACGTGGTTTAAATTTTAATACAATTGTGATGTTGTCATATATACGGTACAGGATTTACTAAAATTTAGTCCAAGATTTTTTATAGTGTATAAAAAAGCATTATTACAAATTCTGATATGAACAATATTTTACGATTTATATATACTAAAAGCAAATAGCAGCACGCACCTCGTTTTATGTCCAGTGTTTGTGTAGCATCCCTGCAGTGTAACCAACTAGTTTAAAACCAGTCTACAAGCGTTCAAGTTCGCCTTTTTTTTCATATACCCAACTAGTATTTTTAACATGGCGATGTCATAGGAAATATCAATTGCCCTATTCTGAACAGTTGAGAATTAGTTTACAACTAGTAAAATTCTAGTTTGTTTTGACTAGTTGCAAACAAATAAAATGTTGCCAAATTTTAACTAGTTTATAGTTTAACCTTTTTTGAGTGGTGGACAAAAAGTCCAATTAGTACACAAGTAGTCATATTAAACCAATATTTCAACTAGTACAACTATTTTCAACTTTTGTGTGATTGTCTGCGCTTTTTTACATCATCTGAAAAAAAAATGTTCACTATTTTAAAAACTGCTTGGCTCTTACTAGTTAAGAAAGTGGTTAGTTCTGATAATATTTAAACTAGTTGCGTTTGGTAAGTTTTGCAACTGATTTATTGTGACTTGCAATAAACTAGTTAAGTTCCAACTATTTTCCACCTGGTAAATTGTGACAAAATATGAACTAGTTTGCTTTGAACTAGTACAAAAACTACTCATGATATAATGCTTATTAGTCTTACACTGCAGGGATAGTACTTGGAAGAGTACACCGCTCAAATATATTTTTGAAGTGAAACCTTTATAGCCACGTATACAGCAGTACGACGAATGAGATGAAAGAAGGAGGGGGGGGGGGGGGGCGGGGAGGGTGTAAAACCATTGTAACGAATAGTGGTTCCTTATAAAAACAATAACAGCAATTCAACGGGCACTTTTCTTTTTCGCAAAAAGAAAAAAATAAAAAAAGATAAAATGAATTGGGCATTTTTGTTGGGTAAGATTACGGTTTTGTTTTTGGGTGATTTTTCATATAAAAAATCATTTAAATATTTAGGGCAAAATTGCACTCTTAGTTTTTTGGGCGATTTTTAATTTTTGTTGGGTGATTTTTTTGTTTTCAATATTGGGCAAAAAATATGAATCATTTTTTAGAGATAACGGTATTCAAAGTTAAAGTTTTTTATAATTTTCATAAAAATAAAAATTCTTCGCATAAGGCGCCTTTTTGACGGTACAAAAACAAAAATTTGTATACAAAATCGCGAGATTTTTATTTTGTAATAATACAATACTTTGTATGACTTTTCAATTTAAAGAAATTTGACGATAAAAAAAAATTTTACCTATCTAATACTGATTTTAAATATTGGGTTGACAACTAAGTAATTGCAGATTTCACTCATAGATGGCTTTAGTTGAATTTTTAGGTTTGCTGACGTAATCGAAATGTCAAACACATTTTGTTATTTGATAGTTGGTACTTCAACTGTCAATCAGTAAAAAATTTTTTTTAAAGGTTGTGTAGTTTTTGTTGTTGATGACGACCAAATCAAAACAATAATCGATTCGGATCGTCACAGTACAACACGTGAGATTGCAGACAAGCTTCATGCATCACATACATGCATTGAAAATCGCTTAAAACAACTTTGCTATGTACGAAAACTCGATATATGGGTTCCTCATGAACTGAAAGAAAATCATTTAACACAACGCATTAACATCTGCGATTTGTTAAAGAAACGTAATGAAAATTATCCATTTTTAAAACGATTGATAACTGGTGATGAAAAATGGGTTGTTTACAACAATGTCAATCGGAAAAGATCATGGAGCAAGCCAGGTGAACCAGCTCAAACAACATCAAAAGCTGATATTCATCAAAAGAAATTTATGTTATCAGTTTGGTAGGATTACAAAGGAATTGTCTACTTTGAACTTTTACCACCCAACCGAACGATCAATCCAGATGTCTACATTGAACAACTAACAAAATTGAACAATGCAGTTGAAGAAAAGCGGTCCGAATTGACAAATCGAAAAGGTGTTGTATTCCACCATGACAATGCAAGGCCACACACATCTTTGGTCACTTGGCAAAAATTATTGGAGCTTGGTTGGCAGGTTTTGGCACGTCGACCATATAGTCCTGACCTTGCACCATCTGATTACTTTTTATTTCGATCTTTGCAAAAAATTCCTTGAATGGTAAAAATTTCAATAATAATGATGATGTCAAATCGTACCTGGTTCAGTTTTTTGCTGATAAAAACCAGAAGTTTTATGAAAGTGGAACTATGATGCTGCCTGAAAGATGGCAAAAGGTCAATGTTCAAAATGGGCAATACATTACAGAATAAAGTTATTTCCTTCCATGAAAAAATTGTCTTTTATTTTCTAAAAAAAATCCGCAATTACTTAGTTGCCAACCTGATAAATGTTTATCAAAAATAAAAAACAACCGTCATCTTTAACTCCCACCCGCTTCGCCAGGCTCGTTTTTAGCAGGCTTATATTTATGTAGCTAGGTAAGTGTCTGTGAAGTTTCTGTATTCAGAAAAGCTGGTTTGGGTCTGTCTTTATGAACTGTAGCGGTAGAGCCTTTTTTAAAAATTGTAGAGAATTATGGTGTTTTATCTTTCACCAGCGAATTTGTAAAAATAAAAAAAAAAAAAAAATTATATGGCAACTCAATGAAAACAAAAATACAGGCCCATTTTTACCTAGTTCATAAACACCCCAGCACCGAGTTCATAAAAGTAAAAAATTTAGCAGGCCTCCCTATGGTAAGAGAACTACATCGTTTTTAGGCCCAAATAACTGGCTCGGATACAGCGATTAATTTTTAACTAGTGTTTTAGATGGCAACTCTATGGAAAAAAATTACATTACTATTAAGTTCTGTCGACGGACTCGGATTCAGCGACCCATTTTTAATTTAATAAAAATTTTGGTGGCAAATCTATGGTAAAAAAATTGCATAATTTTTGAAATTCAGACAACGGATTCAGATTCAGTGACTCATTTTTGGCTAGTGTTCTCCCCAACAACAAATTCGTAAAAATAAAAAAAAATTAAGTGGCAGCCCTATGGAAAAATATGTAATTTTGAATTTGTTAAAATTTAAAAATTAAGGTGGCAACTTTATGGTAAAAAAATTGCATTATTTTTGAAGTTCTGACAACGGATTTGGATTAAGTGACCCAGTTTTACCTAGAGTTCGCCCACCGAATTCGTAAAAATAAAAAATCCAGGTGGCAACCTATTTTATTTTTAGCCTATAACCTTTGCATTATAATTATATACATTTTGAAAAAAATCAACTAAATCGGTTGAAAATTATGGGCAGCAGAGGGAAACAAACGCTTTTTTCCACATTGTTTTATATACAGTGAACATTGGAAAACATGAACTAATTAAAACCCCCTCGGTTTGTTCATGTTTTTGAGATTGTTCATGTTTTAGAATGTAAAATTTTATGTAAATTCTTAATGTCATATTGAAGATTTCAACTGCTTCAGTTGCGCTAACTTTTTGAACATTTTCTTCCTCAACATAGGTACCATCGTCTTCTTCCTGATCGTCTTCATTGTTCTGATGTATCTAATAACAAAACGTCTTCATTCTATTGCTTAACAATTGATAACGGATAGTCAATTTGCAGTTAGAATTGAAGCTGGTAATTTGATTACAGTTCGATCCAATCTATAACAAACCTGAGGATTCAAACTTTGAAGAAGAAGTGTTGTAGATGTTATCAATGGCTTCTGCTCTGAGTCCCTCTTTTCCTTCAAAACACTCTAAGGAATGTTGTCCTCATTGTTTAAGAAACTTAAAATATTGGCCCAGCATTTAGCTAAAGTCTCTGCGCTGACTCTATTCCATGAGTCTTCTAAGAGAATAACAGCTTCTTTCCATGTCAAGCGTTTCATG
This sequence comes from Coremacera marginata, assembly GCA_914767935.1. Taxonomy (NCBI): domain Eukaryota; kingdom Metazoa; phylum Arthropoda; class Insecta; order Diptera; family Sciomyzidae; genus Coremacera; species Coremacera marginata. Next base: position 209,996,891 of record OU612043.1, on the reverse strand, counting down.
CACTCAATTAGATTAGAGTCCTTTGCTGCAATCGATGCTAGCAGACTGCTTCTGTAGTATAATTTCGTTATTTTTATGGCATTCTGATCCAAAGGTTGGATCAGCGGAGTTACATTAGGCGGCATGAAAATGGCTAATATTTTCCATCTTCTGATTTTAGCTCACTTTCACTAGGATGATATAGTGCGTTATCTAATAACAGAAGAGCCTTAAGTGGCAAGTTTTTTTCATAAAATCATAAAAGCTTTAACCTAAAAATAAGTCCAAGTATTACAAACATTTGTCTTTCAATTGAAAAAATAGATTTCTTTCCTATAATTGCCCTTTCCTATAACTAACAACTTAAGCCTGTGCGTGCCTGAAGCATTTGCGCAACACAGGAAAGTAAATCGCAGCTTCTCTGTCTTTGCGTCTGGAGCAGATTTTGCTACTGCTGAAACGTATATTTTATCTGGCAAAAGTTTCCAGAATAAGCCAGACTCATCTGCACTGTAGAATTGATCTTTACAGAGTCCCATTTTTTCAATTCTTTCTTTTAGTTTTTAATTTAAACGGATCCACTAAGTGAGGCTGCGATGATAGCTTCTCTCCAGTTATTTCTAGAAGACGAATGCCATATCGTTTTTTAAAACCACTTAACCATCCATCACTTGCCAAAAAAACATTTTCATTTTCCTTTAGTTTTGAGTGTAACTCTTTAGCTTTTTCCTTCAGCATTAGTCCGCTTACAGGCCAATTTTTATTTCACATTCGAATAAACCACCAGTAAAAACGTTCTTCCATTTTTTGCAGCTCTCATGATCTTAATGTCTTTCTTTTTCCCGGTCCAGAGTATGTATTACTCACATACTTCAGAATTAAATCTTTTTTCTTTTTAATGCTTCATATTGTTGACTTAGCGACACCATATCTCTTTGACAAGCTTGTCTTTCTTTCTGCTTTTTTCCAAAAAGGCTTTCTGCAAAATTTCTGCTTTTTCGTTTAATGTTAAAACCTTCACTTCCTTTCAACACATTTTGAAAATAAGACGTTGATGAACCCAAGTGATGCAAGAAAAAAACAGCAACTGAGTGAGGGATGATAGCAATACATAAAAGCACGTGCGGTACCAAATATAAAACATTGTCAAGTCTATGGGATTTCCCGATTTCTCAAAAATTAACTCTGTGTATTTTTATGTAGAAATATTGAAAAAAATTCTGTTCACGTTTTAGAGCTTTAAGCTTTGTTCACATTTTAGAGTAGTCAATGCAAAAAAAAACCCATGTTCACGTTTTGGAGTAGTTCACGTTTTGAGGGGTTCACGTTTTCCAATGTTCACTGTGTATAGATGAACAAACAATTATATTAAAAGTTGATTAAAATTTTTTAATATATATGTAATTCATATTTGTGTCTGTGTCTGAAGAACACTCTTATTCCGACCACCGCTATATTGAGTATACCTTTCTTAACACGTCTCCTAAACCAATCTCCTCTATCAACATTAGGAGATCGGACTGGGGACTCTACAGGAGGGCCTTGGCAAAATCTTTGCCATCAGGTCCGATTGAAAAACCAAAATCGGCAATGGACTTAGAAAACCTAGTCGATGTTTTCAACATGGCAATGAATCGCTCACTGGCATTCTCCTGCCCGAAAAGGGCATTCAAGGGGAAGCTTAAACCAAATGGTGGTCTTCTGAAGTGATTGGCCTAAGAACTAACTGCAGGAAGCTCTTCAAAGCAGCAAAATGTTCGAGAGCGGAACATGATTGGGCTGCCTTCAAGGTAGCCCTTAAAATATTCAAAACTGAATCAAGGAAAGCTAAAAGATCCTTTTGGAAACAATTCTGTGAAGGAATTGAAGATTTTTCAGAGGCATCCAGGCTGCGGAAAATTCTTGCTACCACACCATGCACACCCGGCTACCTCAAAAGGTCGGACGGCTCATGGATAATGTCTAGCGAGGAATCTCTTAACCTTCTTTTAGACATGCACTTCCCTAGTAGCGGCGCGCCCTTGTTTGCGCCCCTGCCTCACCTTAGCTGTTCCCAGCATGAGGTCGAAGACATCGTCTCTGATAGGAAGTTAAAATGGGCGGTAAACAACTTCAAACCCTATAAATCACCGGGACCTGACGGCATTTACCCTATTGAATTACAAGAGGCTATGCATAAAATAATACCTTGGCTTCGTATAATTTTTAATGGCTGCATAAGTCTATCATATATTCCCACAGCTTGGAAAAAGGCAAGGGTGGTCTTTATACCCAAGGCAGGGAAGACATCACATACCACCCCCAAAGACTTTAGGCCCATTAGCCTAACATCTTTATATTAAAGACGTTAGAACGCCTCTTAGATCTGTATCTCTGCAGAAACATTGATTCTGCACTACTATCGGCTTCACAGCATGCCTACAACAAAGGAAGATCCGTGGAAGCGGCCCTACATACGCTGGTCGGGACCATAGAAAAATCCTTCTTAAATAATGAGTTGACTTTGGTTTCCTTCTTAGATATAGAAGGAGCTTTTAATCACGTAACACCACAAGCAATACGACGAGCACTAGTCGGACTGGGCGTGAATAAGATCATTACAGAGCTTATAGACAAGCTACTTAACGGTGGAATAGATCTATCGGACCTGGGCGCATACAGCGCCATTAGATCTGTCTCAAGAGGTACGCCTCAAGGAGGTGTTCCCTCTCCACTCCTCTGGAATTTGATAGTAAATGACGTACTGCTATCTCTGGAGAGAGATGGACTTGTAGTGGCAGCCTACGCCGATGACCTAGCAATCACAGTCAGAGGCAAGTTTCCTACTACTATATGTGACATTATGCAAAGAGCCCTTTGCAGACTTCAACAATGGGCCAAGCCCTGTGGTCTTGGAGTTAATCCGGCTAAAACAGAGCTAGTCCTATTTACCAGGAAATATAAAATTCCGTCCTTAACACCAATCATACTAAATGGGTCTGTTCTGTCCCTTGCGAATAAAGCAAAGTACCTGGGACTCATTCTAGATAGAAAGCTCAGCTGAAAGTTAAACATAGCAGAGCGCACTAAAAAAGCCACAGTGGCACTTTATACTTGTAAAAAAGCCATAGGAACAAGATGGGGGTTTTCGCCTCGTATCGTTCGCCGGCTGTATACCGGGGTCATAAGACCTATTCTTCTATATGGAGTAGTAATATGGTGGCCATAGACAAGGTCACATATATGAAACAACTCCAAAAAGTGCAGAGAATGGCATCTATATGCATCAGCGGTGCTCTGAGAACAACACCGACTGCAGCCCTAGAGACCATACTTCATCTTTTACCACTGGACCTGGTTGCTAAACAGACAGCAGCCTGTTCGGCGACAAGACTTAGAGAACTGGGAGTATGGAAGAGTATGACAACGGGTCATTCATCCGTACTTAACAACTTCAACTTCATTCAATCAAGAACTGATTACTGCAAGCCCTCGCTTTCCTTCGAAGGAAGGTATGGTACGCTTATTCCGCCTAGAACATACTGGGTCAATGGCGCACCATGGAAACGAGGGTGTCTATATTTCTATATAGTTTGATCAAAATTAAACGACAAGGTCGGGTATGGGGTCTACTCAAAAGAGCTTAAAATATCTCTGGCTTGTAGGCTTCCTGACCACTGTAGTGTGTTTCAAGCCGAATTGATGGCAATAGGGGAGGTTGCATCATGGCTTTCAAAAAACGTTGTCTCTAAACGGGAAATTCATATCTTCTCTGATAGTCAGGCTGCGATAAAATCGTTGGAACAAGTAGCCACAAACTCTAAAGTAGCCAAAGAATGCCGTGCTTCATTAGGGGAAATGTCGAACTATTTCAGCATCAACCTAATATGGGTACCTGGGCATAAAGGCATAAAAGGTAATGAAAAGGCAGATGAGCTCGCTAGAAATGGGACACAAGCGCCACTATTCATGGTGAACCCTCCGGGTATCCCGTTAGCGACTTTCAAGCTGCTAATCAGTAACAATATCATATCGAAAGCCAACACTAGGTGGGCTGAGCTCTCGACATGCAAAGCATCAAGGCTTATCTGGCCGACACTGGATCTCGGGCGATCGAGAGCCCTCCTCTCGCTGGCAAGACCAGAACTAGCCACAATAGTGGCTGTCATCACAGGGCACTGCTTGATAGGCAGACATGCCTACATTTTTGGAGTTATCTCAAGTGACTTCTGTAGAAGCTGCAGGGACGAGGAAGAGGAAGAAACCATCTCCCATCTTCTGTGTTCCTGTCCTGCGCTAGCCAGAAGAAGGCACAAACATTTAGGCTCTTTCTTCTTTCATGAGCTTGACGACCTGTCAACGACTGATGTCAGGCGTCTAAAAGGGTTCATCAGGAGCACAAGTTGGTTCCATTATTAATAAAAGCCTGTGTGCAGCGGTATCACAATGAACCTATCTGGTCTAAGTGAACTGGTGTATGTAATTCATTTACACCGGCTGCCGCCTCTACCTAACCTCTACCTAACCTAATTCATATTTTTAAAAATTTCAATTGAAATTTCGATATAAACTTCGTTAGAAAATAAATCAATAAAATTAATAAAAATATACACCATAAATGCATTGAATATATCATACGTTATAAAATAATCAAGAAGGCTGGGGCTATCACAAGACGAGAAGAGTTTCATGGTGAAAACTGGGTAAATTTTAAAAAAAGTACACTTTTTATTTCATAATATAATAGGTCAATATTTTTCCTCCTCCAAAAATCCGCCTCAAAAATAGTTTAAAATTAACAAAGATCTCTCTATATTTGTATAACCTTGGCTATAGCTTAACCGCAACCTATACTATTATTCGTCAATAATAACCATAACAAGTTGCTTCCAATTCATTAGTTTTACTCCACACTAACTATCCAGCTTTCCGAGCACTTGAACATAATTTCTATCCTATAAAGCGATAAATTAAACCACGCATGCACACACACACACACACACACAGTCCTTACTCAAAGAAAAAACAATTTATGTTTCTTGTAAAATACGCGTGAATGAGCATCATAGTTGGTGGCAACCCCTTAGCTCAACGCCAACTGTATTAATATACCAATAAATAAGCAAATTCACTAAGGGGAGGATTTAATTTTTTTTATGGAACAACAGGCACTAATCGCACGCCTCTACTGCTGCCCCCTTTTTCTCTCAACTGCCCATTTTGCCTAATATTGTATTGTGACACAATAGTATGATAAATACTTACATTCTGAAGGATATGAAAACAGAAAAATATTTCCACTCATTATATTCTGAATATCAATAGCACTAGGGTTCAAAAATAAATTTATTTTTATAAATAATCAAAACAGTGTTAAGTCGAAATTTACAACAACACCAAAGATCAAAGAAGTATATCTGAAGAAGGGATAAATGTTAAAATAATTGCACTTGACGCAACCAACCCACCCTTTAATTTTCAATTCAACTTTGTGGTATTTCCTGTGTTTGTATTGTGAATAAGATTTCATTTAAATTTTAATTTAATGCCAATTAGATGCAAGAAAAATTATTAAAGCGTCTAAAAACGCTAGACAGTTGTCTTCTTGCATAAAATACGAACCTATTTGAACAAACGTTCATAAATTTGATCACATAACTTTGTTTAAAAAGAGTATCCCTTGGATGTGACATTATAAGCTATCTTAATGCACGGAATTGTATATTCTCGCATAAGCGTATTTATTCCCAAACTCCTGGGTACCTCTTTGAAAAACTTAGTTTTTGTCACTCGGTAAGGAGCAACATACTTTTAATACCAACATGGTATTATTTAAATTCCACTAGGTTATTTTTCATCAACGCCTATGGAACTATGGACTATGAAACTATGACTATGACTATGGAATAGTTTACCAAATACTATTAAATCTTTGGAAAGAAAAGCTGACTTTAAGCTGGCCATAATTAACCACTTTGCTTAAAAACTGTATGTTATGTTATAATGATAGAAACCATGTATCTCTACTCTCTCTATGCACTTTCTCACTCTTCTTCCATCGGTCTATATTTTTATTATTTTACCCATCTGTATAATATCTCCTCAGTACACACAACATTTTTTATTTCTTTCAGTTAATTAATATTTTATTTAAATTATATAATTTTTTAATATTTTTAACTTTATATAATCTTGAATCTAAATATTTTATGTTATTTTATGCTAGTAGCTATTACCTTTGTATTTCAAAAGAACATGTTCTTATAATACGAATATCAAATGAATAAATAAAAAAAAAATGTTTTAAATTGAATTGAATTTTATGTTTTATAGTAGGTAGATGTTGCATCATTGAATTGCAGAATATTTTTATTTATTACAATTACCCTGATGAATAAAAAGTAAGCAGTTGCTTTTTCTTAAGATCTTAAAGCAATAGCTTGAATACTATTCATGAGTGTCACAAAAAAGTCCATAGGATGACACATAGATGGCGTAACTAGATTTTTTTTCATATGATTTTTATTTAGTACCAACCTTCAAACGATACGCATACAAATTTTTTTAACAATCTGACAATTGATAGAGTTAAAGCATTTTGAGTGCAACTATTGTTATTGAAAAAAAAAAAAATGGAAAAAAGTGAATTTCGAGTTTTGATGAAGAATTGCTTTTGATGAAAAAAATATACACTGGAAACCAAACAATGGCTTGATAAACATTATCCGAACTCTGCTTCATCGAGACAAATGGTAGAAAAGTGGATTGCTGAATTTAAACGTGGTCGTACCAGCACATATGATGCAGAGCGCAATGGACGCCCAAATCAGACTGTTATTCCACAAAACATCAAAAAAATCCACAAATTGGTTATGAACGATCGCAAATTGAAGATGCACGAGCTAGCTGACATTGTAAAGATTATAGATGGTAGTGTTTTTACTATTTTACATGAACATTTGGGTATGCGAAAGCTCTGTGCAAAGTGGGTGCCGCGTGAGCTCACAGTCGACCAAAAACAATAACGAATTGATGCTTCAGAGGAGTGTTTGGCGTTGTTAAACAGCAATAAAATCGAATTCTATCGTCGGTATGTGACAATGGATGAAACATGGCTTCACTATTACACACCAGAATCCAAAAGACAGTCAGCTGAGTGGACAGCAGTCGACGAATCGAATTCAAAGCGAGCAAAGACCCAACAGTCGGCTTGTAAGGTGATGGTGTCTGTATTTTGGGATGCGAAAGGAATAATATTCATCGGATATCTCCAAAAAGGAACGACCAACAACAGCGACTATTACTGTACACTTTTAGATCGATTGAAGGCTGAAATCGCCAAGAAACGGCTACGTTTGCAAAAGAAAAAAGTGTTGTTTCACCGAGACAATGCACCGTGTCACAAATCGATGAAAACGATGGCAAAATTGAATGAATTGGGCTTCGAATTGCTTACCCACCCACCGTATTCTCCAGATTTAGCCCCCAGCGACTTTTTCCTGTTTTCAGATCTCAAGAGAATGCTTGTTGGAAAGAAATTCAAGTCCAATGATGAAGTAATCGCTGAAACTGAGGCCTATTTTGACGAGGACGAGAAAGCGTACTATAAAAGTGGTATCGAAAAGTTGGAAAATCGCTATACTCGTAGTATCGCTCTCGAAGGCACCTATGTTGAATAATATAATCGAGTTTTATCAAAATTTTGACCTGTTATTTCTTGAAGGACAAATTTTCTTAATAAGCATTATGAGAAAAATCATTTGCTTGGTGGTTTTTATTCATTAAGCTCAATAAGAATTTTTATTAATGTTTTATAGTAATTAATATATAAGTTATATAATTAATGTTATATAATTAAGTTTCACCAGTTGGTGCACATACAAGTGATCAATGAAAGTTATCAATCATTATTTGCTGAAAGAACATGTTTTTTATTGTTATCGTTTTTATTTAAAAGTATATCAAGTACAGAAAAAAAAAACTGAAAAGCAAACGTTTCGAAAAATCAAAGTGCCGCACAAAACTTTTACACAGTTACATTCTAAAGAAGAAGTTTTAGGGGTCAAAAATTAAAAAAAAACTTTTTTGTGTACATTTTTGGGTAAGAACTACGGATGGCAATCCCAGGATTGGTTAGTTATTTTTTTTTTGTCAAAACATGTGAAAGAGTAAGTTGCTTATAAAATAACCCTATTTACGAGGGTTGTTTGATAATTCACTGAATTTTTTAATTCCTCGCGTAGTAACTTTAAATGCAACACTGATCCTGTTAACTACCATCTGTTAATAGACTGTGAATTTCGTGTGCTCATCAAGCAGTATTTTTTGCGCAAAAAAACTATCAGCCAAACCAAGGAAAGGCTTGATAAATACTATGGGGACTTTACTGAATTCCAATGAGCTCGTACAAGCACAAGTGGCGCCGAATGTTCTGGATTCCCAAATGAGGTCTTCACACCAGAAACGGTCACTAAAATTCGCAGAGTTAAAGTGCGCGAGATTGTTGAGGTCGTAGGCATCTCAAAAAAACGGGTGTGGAACATTTTGTGAAATCCTTTGGATATCAAAACACTGTCCGCAAGATAGTTGCTGCGCTGTATATAACTGCTGTATACCCACGTTGTCCTTCACGAAAAACAATGGAACTCTTAGTCCACTCAAGTATAGGAAAAGTATACGCAAAAAAAATTCGGTTTTATAACCATTTCCAGCAAGCTGACGATTGCTCAAAAGGAAAATATCAGTAACATGTTTCGGGCTTTGTAATAAAAGGATAATAGGGCAACTACAGTAAGGTAGTACCAAAGTCGTATTGTGGTAAAAGGATATGCAATATTTGATCTATCTTTTGCCATCCAAAATACGTAATCGCCCTTTAATCAATTGTATTTGTACCCTATCTTGAAAGGAGAGTATTCATGAGTGAATCTGGATATAGAATGCAAGAACGTTTCGTTAGGTATATATTTACACAGTTTTCTAACGGGCAGACCGAAATTCACCAAAGGCAGAGCAGCGTAGCACATTTGATATGGACTAAAAAGCTGACACTTCTCGCTAAGGTTCATCCTATTGCCTAACTGCAACAGCTTTTGTCCCAGCCAACACTGATTGGAAGACAGGGCAGGGTGAAATTTTCCCACAGCTCGATTTTCCAACAAAATGTTCTTAATTTCAAAAAATAATTTCAAAAAATATTATTTCATTTTTGTGTGCTGTCAAAAATACTTTTTTGCTACTTTTTTCATTCAAGAAATATATAGAAAAATTTACTTGACTCGTTACTTAAGAGCTGAAAAGAGGCCTAAAAATACAAAAATATTTTCTGAGGAAAGAATGCGTATAGGAAAGTCACTTATATTTTCAGAAGAATAATTTTGAAAATATGAATAAAAATAGACACAAGGGATTAAGTTACAGTCTTATTTTAAAGAGAATATATTGAGCCAGAGGAACTTTGGATCTTATTAAATTTATAGCTTTGTTGGTTTAATAATTCAAACATTCTTTTAATAGATGATTTAAAGCAGCGACTAATGGCAATAAGTTGTCCACAAAGGATTTAAATAATTTATGCGTTTCTTTCCATTCCATTTAATTTAATGTCCGTAAAAGAAAAAGTTTGCAAAAAGTTATAATATTCTACCTATGTTCAAGATACAGACATTATTCTTTAGAATATTTAAATCGGAGTTAGTGGAATAAAGCTGAATTTACCTAAAATAATGAAGAGCAGTTTTTCGCACTTTAAAACAAATCTCTTCGAATAACGTCTACAAACTTTGCGATAGGTGTTTTCTGCTTATTTCGTTTTTAAATTTAAATTTTGACTGGCTTCAAAGGTTGCAACTTTATCATTCTCATAGTTTCAGATGCGATTTCCACTTCCACTTCCACTTCCTTTGAATATTTTAATATTGTATTTTGACTACAAAACAACACGCAGGTAGTTACAAAGAGACTTACAGACACGAAGAAAAGGAAAAACAGACACCGGTGCAGAAATTCCCACTAGGCACGGCAACGGCGGCAACTGTCTATCTACACTAGAAAATTTAGGATAAGGTAAAATTTTGGTGGAAAATAAATTCTCAACATGATAAATGAGAGTATCATGAAAACTTGTGTGTACAAAATATGAAACTGTATAATTGCCTTATAGTATTTATAGGAATACACTGTAAAATAATATCTTAGAGTGGATGTATATATCACTCACGTGATATATGTACATGTGTGTTACGGCATTATTTTTCACTTACTACTTGATATCACAATATAAGGTAATCGGATGCGTTACAAATTAAAAAAAATATTTCATGACCCTCTTCAAGTTTTGACTCGCTACCACTTTAATTTCACTCTTGTTTCATGGCAACCAACGTGGTGGTGATTATGTTGAAGATGATGTTGATGAAGGTGATGTAGTGAATACCTTGAGTTGTGTGCCAATTTCTATTTTAAGCTAAGTTAAACCATTCCACCAACTATGGCCCTCAGCTAAAAGCGAACCTTTAGAGTTATTTTCTGTTTTTTGAAACGTCATGGCAAAGTGTCTTTTTCGGTTTGTTGTGTGTTCAAGTGTCATTCAAACGTCAAGTGCCTAACACTTCCTATCTCTCTTTTTCTTTATCTGTCAAGTCGTGCAGTTTTGCATGTTGTCGCATTTAATTCACTATGAAAATGTTGCCTATAACAACGGATGGCTTATTTTTTTTCTCTCCAGAAAGTTTGCTAGTGGCATTAAGAATTATGGTAATCTTATATAACCACCATCAAGAATATTTCAAAATAATTCACAGCCTATTAATTAATAATTCAAAAATGGATAATGTAGCCACTAAAAAGTAAGAGTATATTTTTTCATATATTTTTTTTACTAGAATTTTCTATTTTGCATTATTTTTAATATGAATATGTTATCACAGAGTACCTCTTTGCTACTCCAAATATATTACATACGTATTAAGGATAATTTAGCAGAATTTCCAAAGGAAAAAAAGGTTCATGCACAAAAAAAGTTTCAAGGTCGTTAGAAATAAATAACTTTGAAATAGGATATTTTTGAGCTTCAGTCCACTTAAGGATCAGTTTAAGTTTATTAGGCGAAAAAATACTGTTTTAGAATTTCTGTTTTGAAGTGACTGTTTATTTAGAAAAATTTTTTAAATTAAAATAAAATTAGGGATGTGACGGAGCTCCACATCCGCAAGAAATCAACATCCGCCTCCGCACTATTCAAACGCAGTTTGTTGTATCAGCGGAGTGCGTTAACGCAATTGCGCCATAGCGTAGTTTGAGATGTATCAACAAGAATTTAATCCACGCAGTGAGGACCAACGCGTTGCGTTATGTGGTTAATTTTTCTGATCTAAAAAAATCTTACTGCTAATATATTCATTAAAGATTATTAAATCCATAAGTAATAAATATGGAATATAACTCAAGAGCAGATTAAAGCATCCACCAAAACTGAAGATATGTTAAAGTTCAAGCAAGCAGCCAAACTATATTTCGTTTAAAATTTGATGCGAGCCATCAAACAGATACATACACGTACCTGGTATGCAAAACAAATTCAAAGTTGGATCCGAATTTACTTCTGCTTCGAACACGAACACATCTAACAGTTTATTAAAATGACAAAACTATTCTGTGAATGGCAAAACATTAATAACAGTCAAACGCACTCCAAGCATATTCCCTGCAACCCCTTGTCCTTTTTTATACGGTATAATAATGTTCGCTATCAACTTTCTGTTTCTATCCTCGATGCGCCGTACATCATGTAGAATTTTTGCTCGCTGTATAAATATTTTTTACTTTTGCTTTGACCGCGTCATTTGCATTACTGCGCTATTGCGTTAGTTTTATTAAAAAAAGTGTATCAACGCAGTAACGCATTGAAGTGCTTCAACTCATTAACGCAACGCAGCGCTGCGTTGCCCATGTCTACTCCGCACAGTCATTATTCGCTTTTTTATATCCGCATCCACATCCGCATCCGCAACAAAAATCCGCATTCATAAAAATTTTTATTATCGACACAAAAACGTAATTAAAAAAGACATTTTCATTATGCTAAATTTTGTTAGCCTGGTTACGTTTTTATTGCAGACCTGTTTTATAATTTAAACAAACCTGTTGAATGAATTTCTTTAAAATTAGTTGATTTTGTTTGAAGTTCGTAATGGCACATACATACAGTGATGTATGGAAATACTTTGTTATAATTATTGCAAATACCTGACAAATTTTTAATATTTTTTTTTTGTACTTTTATATAAAAACCAGTGTGCAGTCGTCAGGACTGCCGACGGAAGCGTTAACTTCCTAATAACTTAACTTCAGTCTAATAGCATTAGATATTAGACTGAATATAGTATTAATTGAGAGAATAAACGTGTAGTGCGTTTCGATTGTAATGGATTTTGTGTCGATTTCATTTTTTTTATAGTTTATACTCCGGTTTGACTTAATTTTACTTATTGTGCAATTTTGTTAAAGGATTTTTTATGAAAATTTGAGTGCTGCTAATAAAAACAGATCTTTGCTCGGTAGATCACGTGCTTTCTTAAGGATAGAACTGTCGTAATCGACGGCATTTTTTCCAGTGAGCACGCCATCAACGCAGGAGTAACGCAGGCTTCAGTTCTATCGCCAACTTTGTTTTTGGTTTTTATCAACGACCTTCTGCCGTTGACTCATAACCCAATTCATTCGTTTGCGGACAACAGCAGCATTTGTCATTCATATTTTTTCAAAAAACGCCCGAGTTTTTTGGAGATTGAGAGCAAGAGGCAAAATATGAATAACACACTTCTTCAATTATTAAACTAAGCTAATTATTGAACTTAAGCATTAAACTAATAGAGTAGAGTTTAATGCAAACAGTACCCAGGGTTGCCTGTTAACTAACAAGCGGATAAACTGTCCCTTAGCTCCCTTGAATATGAATGGTGTAGATCTTTTGGAATCAGATGCTCTTGACGTTCTGGGCATATCGATACAATCAGACCTTCGTTGGAATGATCATATTTTCCATATGTCAAAAGAAGCGGCCAAGTGCCTAGTTTTCTTAAAACGGTGCAAGCAATACTTCACCCCATCTGATCCCGAGTGATCTATATCTCATATATAAGGCATAAAATGGAGTACAATTGGGCAGGAGCTTCGAGATCTTATTTGGAGCTTCTGGTACGAATTCAACGCCGTGCGATATATATGATAGGATATGAAAACATTTTATCTCCTCTCAGTTCTCTTGGGCATCGGCGCAATGTTGGTTGCCTAAGCCTTTTGTATAGGTTCTACCATGGGAAGTTTTCAAGGGAGGTACATGGCCTGACGCCACCAGTTCGTGTATTTCCTCGGTCTACTCGGGCAGCTTTTCAAGCCCATCCCTTTACCATTGCATCGGTGGCCAATAAAACCTCGCATTACCGAGATAATTTGTTTTTTAGTCGCTCGGTACGATTGTGGAATAATCTCCCTGTGAGCGTGTTCCCTGGCAGTTTTGATCTGTGAAAGTTTAAAGCAAATCTTCACCGTCACTACTCCATCTTTTCACCCTCCAATTAACTATCACGCGTCTTCCGAATTAACGCAATGCTTTCGCATCTAAAAGGGGCATCCCCTGAGCGTTGGTTTAGTTAAAAAAAAAAAGATCTAAGAACACAACTTTATGAGAGTTCATAATCCGTACTCTAATGAAAAGCAAAACAAATTTAAATGTATCGCTTTTTTGTCGAGTTTGCTTTGAAAAGTATAACTCAATGCCCTGTTTGTATAATTTGTTGCGTTAAATGTTTCGTATTATTGTAAATTCTGGTTTCTTGTTGAGTCTATTCTTTTTACTTAAAAGTAATTTCTAACTAAAGCGCATAATGAAACTATCATTAAGATTCATAAGTTTTGCGGAAATAAAATATATGATACTGTATGTAGAATTTTGTACTTCACTGTACATAACGTACCCAAAATTTATAATTTTTCGCTATCAAATTCATTAATAATTTTGAAAAAAAATTTTTTACAGAGTGGCAAAGTGTAGAAAAGTACATAGTGAAATTAATGTTCATGAATTTATGAATTTATGTTTTTGTTATCTTAGAATTTTGAAATGAAAATAGCATAACAAAAAAGTTGTCAGACTTTTACGAATATTAAAACCCATTTAAATTTTCGTCTGTTTCTACAAAAGTTAAAATTAACTATAATTTCGTGTCTTTTATTTTTGCGGGTAAAACAGTTTTTACTTGTATTTTATCGATCGAAAATAACATTTATTTTGTGCTTTTAATTTTTTCGTTAAAAAATATCGGGTAATTTGATTTATTTAATGGCCACCAAAAGAAAATCAGATGAAAACAGAGAGTAGTGCTCGACCTTGCATGAGTTGTCAACTTCGTTTTACAACTACGGTCACTTGCTCTACCCATGCACACACCTTATTAATTACACTATGACTGTGACTAGCATAACTGACGTCACGTGTCACAAAAATTGCTGACATGAGCAAGGATATGGAATAATGAGAAAGTGAACATAGAAAACCCTTATTGTTGAGCCAAGCCGAAAAACACATCGGAGCAACAAAGAAATCAAATCGTGCATCTCTTTTGCTCCTATGTGTTTTTCGGCTAGGCTCAGCAATAAACGTTCTCTATGGTCGCAACCTTAGGTTAGATGCTGAGAGCCGACTACCATATATAAATAACTTCGCTACAGTTCTAGTCTCCCAAGAAAATACACATGCAAAAACAATCCTTAGCGACCGCACACTGTAGCGATGCTATCAACATCAGCATCGCCGAGTGAGGGTTGTTTTTCACATTTGCATGCATTTGTTGTTGTTTAAGCGAACTGACGCTTTTGTAAAGTTTTAAATTCACTGCCTCTAATACCTTCGCTCAAGAAGCTAACGCTTCAACAACGCTTCAAAAATAAGTGTTTTTAGTAAAAGAAAACTATTTTATAATCTCATTGCAAATATGCGCATCTGCATCCGAATCTGTGGACATTAATTTGATTTATCCGCATCCGCATTTTTGATTTTTTGGTATCCGCATCCGTCACATCCCTAAATTATATAACTCTTGTAGAACAAATTTAAAGAAAATTGTTTTACATTTCGTTTTCTTCTTTAACTTCATTTATATGTGTGATAAAATTTTGACAAATTCTTGATTACGAGCATGGTAGAATTATAAGGTAGGGCCGGCTCAGAGAGGAATGAAGTAGAAAGTAGAATGAAGCGGGCTAGATGTCAAAATCAGCTGTTCAGCTCGAGATTCTTTATGTTCATGTTTCGTAGTTGATTTTAGATATAAATTTTGAAAAGTTTTTTGTTGCTAATTTAAGACTTCTTTCACATTTTATAGTTGTTATTACACTGTTTTAATAATATTTTCACTTAAATTATCACTAATTTAACACACGCGACCGCACTATTTGCAACTTGGAAACATAAACAAGGTTCATAAATATAGGTTAAGTCACTTGAGAGAAAAACACTCTTTTTCCGCCTTTGCTCGAACTCTCAAAGTAGCTGTTAGCTAAAAATTGTACAGATTCAGGTTTTTTTTTCTTGATTTCCTTTTATCCATTCTGACAGTTCGACCGAGCTTCTCTAAAGTGACTCAACCTATATTAATGAACCTTGAACATAAAATATTTTCTTCATTTGCAATTCCTAAGACATTCGTCGTTTTGACAACTAGTCAACCTTTTCATTATCCACTATTCGTTGACGCGTGAGAACACTGAGCCAACCGGCCCTACCTTATAATTCTGCCATGATTACGAGGAGTTTCTTGGCAACGTTCTCAGAAAGAGATTTAAGATATTTCATATGAACTGACACTTTTGACTTTATAATAAGTAGGCAGTTCAATTAAGTTTACGTTGCTCAGTAGCATCTTGCGAACATTTGACGCAACCAAACAGACACTACTTTGACGAGCATGTTAATGAAAATTTTCACGTTTGTTTCACAGCTATCACATTTAGGTTGGAGTTTCAAGTGGATTTCATGTGAAACTATTTTACTTTTTGAGTGCATAACTGATGGCCTTACCTTGAATTATTAATCCTTTGAATATATTTGTTCGTGTGCTTAATGCATGTGGAATATTTTATATACAGCCATATGTTTCAGTAGAACTATGGTCTAAAATAATATTCATTAGTATGATGAGTTTGCCTGCTGGAAAAGTTTTATCAATTATTTACTATATCTTTGAGTATTGGAGACATACGCATTAATAAGAAAATATTTATCCATGTTTCACTAATCAAAGATGTTTCATGTGATTATAAAAAATTCAACATGGTTTTATTGGGTTGAGTTGAATATTATGTTTTGTCAGCTTGTCAGCTTTGCTATTTATCATATGTGTGTCTGTTATTCTGACATATTGATTTTTGATTGATTTGATGTTGATTGAGAAATATGAAATATATTCGAAGAAAATTGCCTTTGGGATAAGATATGATAAAAAATATAGAAAACTTAAATTAAGTAATATTAATAACATGATGTGCTAGTGACAAATATAAGTCGCAAGAGATGCTTTACATTTTTGGTAGGATAAAACATTATTCTACTAATGCTTGTATTTCGAGTAAACGACTTTTTATTCTTAATTTTTGAATTGTTGCATAATTTTTAATGACCGAAATTTCCAACAATTCAAAATGCACACAATATATGCTCGATTTTAGATACATCTGCTTAATAAAGGGTCGAAACTTAATCCTTGTACGTTGCAACAACACGTTTCAGTACTTGAATTATGCACCTTGGCTTCCCCCCGGTGCACGAACGTTGATCACTCCACCATTTCCATGATTTCTACCAATCTCATTTTGATATACAAACTCCGTTAATATGGAGGGCAAAAAAAAAAAAACAAAAATTTCAAAAATACAAAAGTAATTGACTGAAGTAGCAGCTCAACACAAACGCTACACTTACACATACGCACGCACACACACGTGCACTCAAAACGTTGGGGTCGAGTACATCCACTAGAGAGGCGCACGACATGGTCATGAAAATTTCTGGTTTTTATTTTTATTTTATGCTATCAACAACGTCACAATCCGCACAGCCCAAAGACGTTGAAAATAGAATAAATATAAAACAAGGCAAGGCACGACATGCAATAACCATGAAGTTAGGAGCACTCGGGTGACCTATTGTACTTTCACACACTACATACCGATATATTTGTGTATGCAGGTGGTGTGTCTGTACCCTATAGGAACGAACTAACTTGTTTTTAAAAACAACTAATTAAAAAACTAGTTTAAAATAAACCAGTATATGAACTACTTTGAATTATATTAAGGCGGCAACTACTATGATTTTGACATGTTTTAATTGCAAATTTTTATTAGATTACAAGCTTATATATATTTAACCATGTTATTTCATCAAATATTATTAACTTAAGGCCATCAGTAATACTTTTCAATTGGTTGTTTTAAAGTCATTAAAAAATAATTTAAATATAACTAATTTAACAAGTAGTTGAAAATATATGCAGACGAAAGTCAATTGACTTATTTAGCGGACATCACCATACAAAATAAGTTAGTTCGTTCTATGGAAAAAAGTCTGCATTTCAACTAGTTGTGGTTGACAAAAAAACTACTTTATCAACTACTTTTAAATTAGTTGATTTTCCTACAGGGTATGTACAAAAATGCTATAATTATAATTATATTTTGCAGCACCTTCGTTTGGATTTCGATTTTTCTTTAACATACACACACACACACACACATATATATAAAAAATAAGGACATGCATATATTTTTGAAGGGTGTTTTCTCAAGTTGCTTTTGTTGTGTAGCTAAAGCTCATTTCTGTTGGGGGTCTACTCTGAAGTGTGCTTGAAATGTTAGAGAAATTTTTATTGTAATTTCCCGAAGACTTTTTCGTTTTCTTTTGTGTTTGAAGTAATCATGTTTGTTGTATTTTAATTTACGGAAGTCTCGAATGGGCTAAGTTAACAGTGATAAGGATTGTGGGTAGTGCTTTATATAATATTAGAGCAATTATTGCGGTAGCATATTTACAAATGTTATTTTTTTTTTAACATATTAAAATAGGCACGAAGATCTGTTCGATATCAAACGTTCACAAATACATATAGCTAGTTAGTAAGTAAATTGTTGAAGTCTTAAATGGAATCAAAAACTAAAAATATGTTATATAATTAAGTTTCTAAAATTATGAATTTATACATTTGATCCCATTTAAAGGAGTGGAATAAAATTAGAAGTGTATATTGTCTACCAAGCTTTTAAATAAGCTAAAATTTACAACATAAAAACTGAAATTTTAAAATTTTTTTTCTCATATTCACTTTTCTTCACTTTTTTTTTATAAGATGAATACCCACCCGCCAGTTTGAGCTAGCAAAGCTACACTTTTTTAGTTCATTTTTAACACTTTCAGACACTTAATACACAACTTTGCATGGAAAAATTAGCAAACAAAAAAAAAAACACAGGTGCGTCGTTGGACACACGAGAGAAGCGAAGCATTTTATGTTACTGTCATTGTTTTTTCAACGCACTTGTGGGCAATTGTTAATTTTTTTCGCACTATGCAAAAACAAAACAAAATCATGTACCAACAACAGCATAAACGCATTCACATAAAAAAAAGTATTACTTTTCCCACCGTGAGGATCGATGCCATGACCCACTGAATAATAAGTCGACTTTGTTTCCACCGATCCAAACAGCTCTGTTAAAGTTTGATGTTGATTTAATATTAAATATATAACTGCAGCTATGTTAACAGTTGATTTCGCTAACAGATGGCACTAGCAAACTGGGGATGATGACCAGTGTTGTCACTTGCAAATTTTAAATAGTGGTAGGTTGAGTCTAAAATGAGTGGTGAATTTTAAAAAACCTTGGAATATATTTTTCTTCTTAAGGAACAATTCGACTGAAGTCCTACAGCAAAACAAATCATAAGAAGTATACCATAAAGTAAGTTTTTTCACGCTGAATTAGTTTTATTGCAAATAATTCTCATATAATGTTCCTAAAACAGATCTAAAATAATATATTAAATGTAATAATAAATAAAATATATGCAATAAAATTTCTATAAAAATAAAATATATGCAATAATATTTCTAAAATTTTATATATAATGCAATAATTTCTATATATATATATAGATTTTGGAAAAATGCAAATAGTGGATGATAAAAGTGGTAGAAACTAAAAAAGTGCTAGATTTACCACAATTGTGAAAAAGTGGCAATACTGATGATTCTTGTAGCAAGTGGTTTAGCAGCTACCCAAACCATAAAAATCTATTAATCAACTCTTGCATTGAGTGTAAATTATTATCTAGAGATTGAATCAACTCTGCTAAATCTCTGGCATGTGATAACAGAGTTATTTCATTTAAAAACATGAAGAAAAATAACTCTGTTAACCTCTGTTAACACAAGCCAGAGATTTAGCAGAGTTGGTGCAATCTCTAGATAATAGTTTATACAGTGGCACATATTCGTTTAAACGCAACATATTTTTTAACATATTTTACCATTTTTTTCATCAACTATAAACTTAACTGTTTTTATTTCTCTTTTTGGAATAAAATACTGCGAATTACTTTTCATCGTATGTTTTTTATTTAAATATAACCAAATTAACACTTTTTTACGCAAAAAATAAGAAATAAAGAGAAACTTAGGTGCATATTCGTTTAAACGCATTAACAATTTTCTTACATTATCTAAATAATTAAAGAATTTTAATATTTTGTAGGTCCTCCATTTTTCAAGATAACCTCATACAAACGATTGGGCATAGATTGCACAAGTTTTGCTAGCTCATTATTCGATATATCCTTCCAGGCTTCTTTGATAGCTAGTTTTAACTCAAGCACGGTGTCAAACCTATGTCCTTGTGCTTTTTTGCCATAAATTTTACGAGAAATGCACCCCCAAAGGTTCTCCATGGGGTTCAGGTCAGGACTGCATGCCGGCCACTCCAAAAGTGGTATGTTGTGTTCCTGGAACCACTGCATCGAAAACTTCGAAACATGGATAGCGGCGTTATCTTGTTGGAAAATGCTGTCTTCATCCATTTTTTCATCCATAAATGAGATGAGAGCATCGTCCAACAATTCGGTGTATATCAACGAATTCATTTTCGGTGGAACAAAGCAAACATTTGCCTTGCCAGAAGCCGAAAATGCTGCCCATACCATAACACTACCGCCACCGAAGTTTCGTACGTCGTTATTTCTTAAATCGTGCCAATAACAGGCGTATGAGTCTGGGCCGTCCAAATTGAATTTTTTCTCATCAGAGAACACAACATTGTCCCACTCCTTAGTCCAGTGAATGTGGTTAGGTGCAAATTTTAAGCGAGCTTCTTTATGGTGTAACTTCAATACGGGCTTGCACTTTGGCTTCTTCCACTTTACGTTTTCTGTTGTGCGCAGTATGTGGGCAATGTGCTTAGCCGTAACTGGAAGATCTAATTTATTTTTAATTTGAGTGGAATTCAAATAATTTCGTGTAGCTTCCATTTTAATTTGATTTTTTTGGCGGGTTGAAAGCTTTTGATTCCCCTTCGTAGGTTTCTTAATGCCGTAGTTATTGCCTTTCTTTAAAAATAAACGAATAACTCCCTCCGCTCTTCCAATTTTTCGTCCAATTTCCCGATTTGAGTAGCCTTCTTTGTTGTACAGCTTGATTTGAACCTTTTCTACATCGCTTAGGTAACTGGCTTTCGGCATTATGGTTGCAACTGTGATATAACAATTCAAAAATGAAAATTATAAATTTAATGTAACTTAAATTATAAAATAAATTGCTACAACTCACCAATTTTTAAATTTTAAGACAAATAATTGTAATAATTTCAAAATATTCGCTAATTACTCGGTGTTTCACCCACTGCGTCTAAACGAATATGTGCACATATTTTGTGTATTGTTTATATTTTTACGCGTGCCTCTGAATTTAAAACAAAAACAATACTGTGTATGTCATAAAAATTTTCCGTTACTCTCACGAACAGTTTCAGACAAAGCTTTATGGTTGAAAACATATTAAACATTGATTTATAAGAAAAGAATATTAAAACTGTGAGTGCGTTTAAACGAATATGTGTCACTGTAGTCTATGACTCTTGTAGCAAGTGGCTAAGCAGCTACCCAAACCACACAAATACATTAATAGATTATTGTATGCACTGCAACATAGCTTCAGTTGCGCTTAATACTAAATCAATGCTACTGCATAAAGAAAGTGTTTGGCTCAATGGATGCAGTATAGAACTTCCAGCCAAAGGTTTGCGGGTTTGAATCCCCACGGCAGGCGAAGAACTGTTTTTTTATATTTGTTATATTAAATTGTTTTGTTGTAAAAAACACAGAAACAAAGAAACCATATAAAATCTGTCGAAAATTTTTCAGATTCCACTCCAAGCAAATCACAGAACGGAGCGTAAAAAAATCCAGATCCAGAAAAAGATCCAGATGTTCTTAATGCGTATTTTGTGACCAACTCTAGCTCAAATATCAATATCTCCTCCTCCAGTTTGTTGCAAAAATTTCAGTTTACTGCTGTAAATGAGTCAAATGTTGTTTGAAGTATCTTGAGGATTAAATCAAATGATATTGGCGAAGACGGGATTGAGATTAAATTTATCAAGCTCATACTACCCTATGTTATTAGTCCTCTAGTACATATATTCAACCACTGCCTCACTAGCTCTACGTTTCCTTCTATCTGGAAAATCGCTACGATATTACCTATAGGTAAAAAGCCCACGGCAGCTGAACCGAGTGATTTTCGTCCAATAAGCCTTTTGTCGTCCATTTCTAAAGGCCTCGAATCTCTTATGGCTGAGCAGATTTCCAACCATCTTTGTGCACATAACCTCTTGTCTCCTCTTCAGTCAGGCTTTCGCTCAGGACATAGCTGTTCCACTGCTTTAGTGAAAACTCTCGAAGATTTAAGGTCATCGTTTGATAAAGGTTATATCAGCTTAGTCTGCCTCTTAGACTTTTCAAAAGCGTTCGATAGTGTAAGCCACCATATTCTTTGCAAAAAACTGGAAATCTGCTTCAGCTTCTCGGATTCTTCTGTACATCTCTTGAAAAGCTACTTGGAAGGAAGAACTCAAAGGGTCACGGTAGGAAATAAATACTCAAGTTACAGAACTATCGGTAGTGGTGTGCCTCAAGGGTCAGTTCTGGGACCGCTTCTGTTTACAATGTATATCAACGACATCTTCTCTCTATGTAAGAATGTCACAATGCATGCCTATGCGGATGACCTGCAACTCTATCTCTCCCGACCGACATGCCTCATTGAAGATCTTTGCGCAAGAGTTAATGAAGATTTGGATGCTGTCAGCAAATGGGCTGATGCAAATAAATTGAAGTTGAATCCTCTAAAATCGTATGTCTTACCAGTAGCGAAATCTAAATATCCTCTGATTGATCTGCCTCCTATTTTCCTAAGCGGCACTAAGCTTGACTTTGTAAACAAAGTCACTAATCTAGGATTTGTTGTAAACTCTTATCTTACGTGTGTAGATCACATAAATGGTGTGGTAAGTAAAGTTTATTATTCCTTACGCAACCTTAGGAAAACCGCTTCGTTTGTTCCCACTGAAACTAGGCGTAAATTAGTGATTCAATTAATTGTACCTCTTATTACATTCTCTGACGTTGTCTATAGCAAGCTGAATTCTAGGTCATCCCACAAGCTTTTAGTGGCTTATAATAATGCAGCAAGATATGTGCACGGTATCCGAAGATTTGACCATATCTCATCATTCAGCAATCGCATACTAGGTCGCAGCATTACAAATCACCTTATTGCAAGAAACTGTATTTTTTTGCATAGGCTTGTAACTCTGAAATGTCCAAGCTACTTGTATGATAAACTTCAATTCTGCAGATCAACTAGAAATGTATCTCTCGTAGTTCCCCATTTTCGTTACAATGAATCTAGTAGACTGTTTTTTATTAGCGCAATAAGACTCTGGAATTCCCTACCAAACATTTCGTTAATGCGCATTTAGCTCTCAGTGTGAACATAGTATAAAGCTATTAACGAAAGGGAGGAGGTTTCAGATAAGATGCTTTGAGAAGAATCGTATTTGGCAACATAAACTAGCCTCTTCTTGTCTCTGTAAAAGAAGGACTTACGTTGGAGCCCGGCGTTGACAGCCTTTCCTTGGAGTAGGTATGGAAAGTAAATATACTATATGTATCACTTTTGCACAAGTTTGCGAATGTAGTAGCAATTATCCAGTTAAACTTGTTAACACGGAGTCAGTCTTTTTTACTAAATAATGAGGAGACTGGATCTATCGCTGACATAAAAGGCCTTTAGAAAAAAGGTTCTAATGCTTTTGCTAATAAGGCATAGTAATCCGTTAGTCCATACTCCCGAATTATGAACTTGGATGTTATACACTTTTGAGTTTTTAGTCATAGATCACAGTATCTGATAACGAGGTTGTTGCAAGTCATACACGATTTAGTGTTCGAACAAAGCACGGCCAGTATGTATTCTAAGAATAAATGTTCTTATGAACTTTTGGTCTTTGTGCCAGTGATATTGAAGAGCCTCATCTGGTGGTGGAATCCTTGTCCAGGTGACTCTCATGGACGGCCCTTCGTGGAGTCTTGTGCTGGTTATGGTTCGCGTAGATCTAGAGTGACCTGTGGGGGTCGCGCTTAGGGCGACCAGGCTGATATATCCTTAATTAGAGAGCAGGCTCTCATATACTAGAGACATAGATCTCGATTTGAACCAGTAAATTATATGAAGGTACTCAACGACTGGATATTGACTGGTACTATAAAATCCAATATTGAAGAGTTGATATAGTTTGTGAATCTAGTATTTGGTATAAGTTCGAATTTATATTGTATCCAATCAAATTGGTGTGTATTCATATTGGGTTCTAGAATATGGCGCAGGCCACTTCAGGAACTCTTCAAAAACTCGGTACATTCTCAATGGGTTTCAAGAATATATTGTTTATTGCATGGAACATTCAATAGATTGTTTTGAATATATGCATATGTATTCCACTAACATCAATGGCTTATCTACTGAATTTAGTTTCATGAGACTGATAATATCTAGCGAAATATTACTCGCGGAACTAACGAATTTTTTTCAAAATTAGAAAACAATAAAATTATAATAAAAATGAAAACTTCGATCTACATTTTTTGTAGAAGTATTTTAAGGGGTGAAATTGGGTAATTTAAAAAATATCAAAAAAGTATTATTTTTTTTTTTTTTTAATAATTTCGACGATAATACGACTTGCTTCAAATAGACAAATTATCGATAAAAATGCTTTGCTGAAGCAAGACGTATCGTCAAAATTATGTAAACAAATATTTTTTTGATAGTTGTAAAAACCTAATTTCATCCCTTAAAATAATTTATCCCTTAAATTTTAAATTTTATTATGATTTAAGTGTTCTCTAGTTTTGAAAAAATTTGTAAGTTCTACGAGCAATATTTTGCTAGATCCGCCGCTGACTGATATAGGTAGTAGTCGTGGGACTAAATAGAATCAAGCCTTATCGGTGGGGGTCAACTTAAGGATTTTAATTCCATTCATGGTGATTGGTCACAAATCCGGAGTTGTGATTATAGCTCATTGGCAGCAGCTGAAGTGTTACAAGGTTTGACCAATTACTGCTTTATTTTGTAAATCGAAGACTCAAACCAACGACAAGTAAGACACGAGAAGCAATGCTTTTTTATATACAAAATTCTATTGCTTCTCGTGTTTTGCTTGTCGTTGGTTTGCATTTTCGATATACCAAATGAGGCGGTAAGACTAGTACCGTAGCTACAGTCAGAAACCCCTAATTTCTACCAGAGATGGGGAGAATTTCGTGGTGGATGTGGTTTACTATATATAAATCGTATATATATATCGTTCGCAGAGCTATCTAGCTCGATATGGTTTGCTTTCTCAACTGGGTGCTGTATGTCATAGTACAGAAGGGATTTTGGCATAAGCCTTCACCTCAACCAAGGGTTGAACTAATTTGGCATCTTTGAACCCTTAAGAGGACGTTAGCCGAGCCGGCGGAATGTTCGATCCCATGCTTTAAAATCCTACATGACAGGGGTCTACGTAATCCTCTTTAGGATTTTCTGTCCCATTCATGGCGATGTCCGTCTCATGGCTTCATTACCCTATATCCAATCAACTTAGATCCAATTTCAAGTCAATATTTGATAACTGTTAAACAATTTTTTGAACCTTCGGCTTTATTTTGTAATCGAAACTTATCACTACATCAAAAGATTTATACTTATGGCCTTTGCAAAAATTTGACACTTTAAATTCATCGGCTTAATTAAAGTTTGTTAGTATTTCACGATGTTTGTATCGAATGTCTTAATAGAAGCCCATAACTTTTGCCATCCGACTTTTATTTTTTTCAGTTCATAACAATAAAACAACACAATATTCTTGAATAGATGAGAAGGCATTTTTTGCACGCTGTGCTATTCTAACCACCTTTCAAAAGCCTAAATATCGATTTTTCTCACACCAGAACCTGAACACACCTGCATATTCTTTATATCTTATTTTTTTTACAACTATGGAGCTGTTTCCTTTTGCTACAACAGCACCTGCGTCCACTTGCCCCGGTTATTCTCCCCCAATAAAAATAATTTAGGTCGTTATGTTTTAGAAGTTAAAAAAAACCACACAGTTGATCCTTTGCAATGGTTTTGTTGTCTTTTATTATGCTTGTAGGCATTTTGTATTGTGTTTATTTGTGATGTATTTTTTTTTTTTTTTTGTGTTCATTTAGATGTGGGTTTTGTGGGCATCACATAAAAGCAGCAACAAGAACACGTTCAACTTTGTTTGCACAATAAGAATACACAAGGAGCATCGTTAGCTGTTTGTTGTACGAACAGAACATGGCTCCAGTTCGTTATGAGTGCACAATGAATAGCAATTAATGTTTAAACATAAGCTAAATTGCTGGCAAGTTGTGAGTCATTAACGAAAATAACGCATAATATTATTTCATCTCAATTTCATTTTCGATTGGGTAAATAATTGCAGGCGATAGAGGAAAAGTTTATTAAATAAAGCAAATGCCGTTAACATAAATGTACGATGTAACAATTACTTTATTTTAATTTTCATGCAATAATTTAAGAAAAGTTTAAGTATTCATATTTTGAAGCATTCAAATTTCTGTTGAAATTATTCATTAGACGGCGCACTATTTTTTTGAATTGCTGCTTAAATTATTACACAATTATTATTACAATTATTTTGAAAAGGTTATTCCAATAATGGTGCACTAATTACAACAGCCCAGTGGCTGCCATTTTTAAATTATTTATAGACGCATGTTATTTTATATAATGAGCAAACAAAAAAAAAAAAACCAAAAAAAAACTCTTCAACGCAAACTACAACAAAAGGCTAGAGTTGGAGAAGCTCTCTAGCGAAAGGTCGAGTGTAATTGAGAAAGAAAAGTGTTAAATGTTCAGAAAAAAGTAAGCAAAAACGCATATAAAAGCTGGCATAGAAAAAAAAAACGTATAAAAAATTAAAAAAAAAAAACAAACAGAAGTAGAAATTTATACAAACTCTTGGAACAGAATGCATTAAATATTTCATTATTAAAAATAATTTTTAATACGAGTTTTTAACTTCAAGCCTTTCAAATTCAAGTTTTACAAAACTAATTCAACTTTATACACTTCAAATTCAACTTTTTACACTTCATCTACAACTTTTGCAAGTTCAACCCATTGCTTTAAAAGTTGAACTTGAATTTGAAGGGTAAAAGATTGAATGCTATTTGCAAAAAGTTGAATTTGAAATGAAACAGGCTGAGCATTTGAAGCTAAAAATAACACCCACCTTTAATGTTTAGGATTCAATGGCGATGCTTTTTCTCTGCAGTAATTTCAGTAATGCTTTAATGACACTCGTACAGTTGGTTTGTATATTTTTAGTTTTTTTTTTTGTCTTAAAAAATCTTGCCTTAAAATCTGGAATATTCGAAAGATTTTTTTTTGTGCACCTGATTTTGGACAAAAAACCTTAGCCATTTAATTGGATGTAGGTCTGGAGGTTGGAGGTCAGGCTTTAAAAAGGACAGGCTTAAAAAGCTCTAAAATATGTTTTAAACGTAGCACGAAATTTCTAGATAATTTTGTTTTTAATGCATTATTAAAATACTTAGGTTGAAAAACTGTTAAGGTTAAAAAAAAAACAAATAATAATTGTTTAATAACTGTATTCGTACACTGAGAAAATCGACATGCTTTAAAATTGATCATAATGCTATCAGTGTCTAAATGTATTTTTTCATATTAAATATTCACATATAAATTTCAATTTTAATTTTGTGTGTTTCTGGCATAGCCCGGCAGTTAAAAATATGATTATTTGTGTGTTTGCATACACAATAAATTAAAAATCTTAGTTTTCAAACAAAAACCTTCATGACATCGTAGTTCAATATCAGCAAACTGCTGAAACTAAGACCGTTTGTGAAAATAGAAGAATAACAACTACTTCAACATACCCATGGTGCAATAAGACAAGGTAGTGTAAGTAGTTAAAATTCTCTCTAGTGGCGTGTACAGCACCTGTCAAATCCAGGTTTTTACGAATAAAAGCAAAACAAATAACAAAATTTGCAAATTGTAATATTGTATGTGTTTGACAGCTGCGGTACCCGCCGCTCTGAGACGACACTACCTTATTGATTATACGTCGAACATACCCATCATTACTAATCAGGTTTTGATCTTTCTTCGAAAAAAGAGTTTACTTTTTACCAAATAAGTATGCATCAAAAATTAGTAGAGCTTTAAGCTGCTTCATAGCATTTGTACTACGTGCATGCATTTCGAAATAATTTACTCGTAACATTGACGAATCAAATAGAATAGAAACAGCTTAGTGGATCACAGCGATTACGCAAGACTACTGATAAGTTGGTGTAACGGCCAACGAAACAGTCTGTCTAGTCAGCTGCTTGATTACTACTCTATACATGGGTATTATTAATTGTTATTGTTGGTTGTTTTCTTCAGAAAGCAAAATAGAGCTTGAGCTCGAAATATATCTATGATATTAATAATTGAAAAATTGTTAGAGTTATAAAAACACAAAATTAAATTTTAATGAAATTTACAAATTTTTAAAACTGCATTAAAAAATTTTGTTATGATGTAAGGCACGACCGACCTCCGCTCCCTCTCCACCCCATGTCACACCTCGTCATAAATGTTCGATCGAAATTTTGTACAAAATGTGTTTCAATTTTGTATGCTATAAAAGATTCCAAAAGAAAATTTATAAGCAATAAGTACAAATAAATTAAAGAACAAATATTAAGAGAGAGAGAGAGAGAGAGAGAGAGAGAGAGAGAGAGAGAGAGAGAGAGAGAGAGAGAGAGAGAGAGAGAGAGAGAGAGAGAGATTTAAAAATAAACTCCTAAAGCTTTTGCAATGAATAAATCTTGTAAGATCTTCTTTGAGAAGCGAATACCTTGCATTTTGGAATCTAGGATCGTTTCATATATGTATAAAGAAAATAAAACTAGTTAGGATGTAGCTTCGCAGGGTACCGAAGCTAAAATACCCTTCAGCGGCCATTGAAGTATATTCGAAGTCTTTAGCCATGGCATACACGATGACATTCAGTTTTATATATTAATGAAAGTTTTCCTATTTTGTTGACGCCACTTTGTATGGGAGGTAGGCGTGCTTTTGATCCGATTTTGTCAGATATCATACAGATGGTTTATATTAAATATCAAAGCTTATGTGCAAAATTTTAAAACATTTCGTTAATTTTTGCAGATTTTTAACAGATTTTATGTTTAAAATAAAGCCAATTTGTATGGGAGGTAGGCGTGGTTTTCATTCGATTTTGCCAAATATCATACTGATGGTCTATATTATATATCAAAGCGTGTGTCAAAATTTCAAGACATTTCTTTAATTTGAGCAGATTTTTAAGAGATTTAGCTTTTAAAATAAAGCCACTTTGTATGGGAGGTAGGTGTGGTTTTAATCTGATTTTTCCAAATTTCATAGCCAGGATTTAAATTAAGGATAAAAGCTGACGTGCCGAATATCAAGGCATTTCTTCAATTTTTGTGGATTTTAAAGACATTTTACGTTTAAAATAAAGCCACTTTGTGTGGGAGGTAGGCGTGATTTTCATCCGATTTGGCCCATTTTCGAACTTGATCTTTCTTTTTTAAAAACAAACATATATTTTGAATTTCATCGCGATAGCTTTAAAATTGTGGCTGTAATCGTGTCGACAGACGGACAGACGGGCACATGGAAATCGACTCAGGAGATGATGCTGATCAAAAATATATATATTTTTCTATACCTGCCACGCCTCCTTCTTAGGGTTACAAACGGAATGACAAAGTTAATATACAGTACGCGTTGGGGTATAAAAATAGTCGAGTATGTACGGTAAGGTGAGTCTCCTCCTTTGAAAAAAAGTTTGCCTGGTACGCCTTTCATTTGAAAGATTATGTTGAGAGGGTTTTAGTACCATAAACATGTTTTTTAGGTGGTCTCAAAATCTGCCCAAAATGGACATTTTTTTTAACTTTTAATAACTTTTTACCTTCGATTCCATCTTTGACTTGATATTTAAATTTTTTTCGTTTTTGCTCAGTACCCCCAAATTCTTAATTTAATTTTTGTTTAATTTAAAAAAATAAAAGTTCATAAAAAATCATTAAACTTTTGTAAAATTGAAATTCTGTTCGAAAATTTTCCTAACGCTGAGAATATTTTGTTCGCTCGTGCATGATATTGTGTATATTTTTCTTTAGTTGCTGCAATGCTTGTTGGTTTTTTTTTTATGTAAACAAATGTGGTAAGAAAACGAAGCCAAACGAAGAAGAACTGAAGACTAATGAACCAAACCGAAGATAAACCTGACCGATACTTAAGCTCGCTGTAACTTTTTTCACTACAAATGAAATTAAAATGTTTGAAATGAAAGAAAATGGTTTAATTTTGGGGTAATGAGGATATATAAAATTATACTATAAAATTATTTAAATGAAGTGTTTCGCTAATAAAAACTTATAAAACAATATTCTTTTTTCCAAGATCGATCAAAAAAAACTTCTTGTGAAGTTATAAAAAAAACTTTTTTTGGGCAAATTTTGGGTCCACATATTAAAAATCTTTTAATGGTACTAGAACCCTCTCAACATAAGCTTTGAAATAAGGGGCGGAGTCGGCAAATTTTAATTTGGTAACACACCTTAATGTACCGTTCTAAATTTACCCCGGAAGTGCCTCTGTAATGCCTTTTAATACTTCATTTTCTACTGGGATAACATTGATCTAAATGGGTCTCAATATACTCATTAGGGTAACCGTCGTCCCAGAAAATGTTGTATTGGATTTAATTAATTAAAGTATATTCCTTTATATGTACATATAATGAAGTTTGTACATCCACAAATTTTCATTTAAATTTAAGCATTAATTTAATGATTGAAATGTGTGTGTTATGTGAAAAGAAATGTATTCCTTTTCAAAATTTGCAAGAAAACATTAAAACTTAACATGTAAGAAAAAAAAAATAAAGGAAAATGATTTTATAAGTTAAAAAACCTTTTAAGTAACTGATTCTGAAAACTTATATGATCATTATAAATTTTTAAAAATAAATGAAATTTTATATTCTGGCTATCAGGACATCCTTTCTCTTCACAGAAACAACATTTCAATCATAAAAATTTAATAAAAAGCGAGAGTAAGAGAAGTGAGAGCGAAAAGCAGCGACTTTTCTTTTGAAGAAATTTTGGAATTTATTAAAAATTGCTTAAATAATATTAAGAAAGCTTTGACAAAATACAGCAAAAAAAAAAAACTAACGAAATCTTGTTTCTGTGTCGTTAAAGGTTGTCCAGACGGATGCCAACATCACTAAACTGCTAAACTTGCATAACTAAAAGGCTAGAAAGAAGAAGAGAAATAGAGTACAAAGAAGTAAAGAAGACCAAACAAAAAAAGATGACGTGGCAACTGGAAACTAAAAGGTTGATGAGTAACTGATGGCAAAGCAGCAAAATGCATGCAAGTATCATACAAATATATAACACAGTAAAAAACAAAGGTAACGTGACGACATTGAAAGACGGATAGTTGGGGTAAAAGCAGTACACAAGACAAGCAACAAAGAGTCAAGCAGTAACAACAACAGCAACGCATCCAGAACTTCCAACAGTAAAAGCTTAAAACAATAGAACTGAGTATTGCACATTCTGTCAAGTACAAATACTAGGCACTAGTTCAAAATGGCGTCATTTCAAATACCCTTGATCAACCTTGAGCTGCGTGAGGTCAAAGAGATCATTTGGGAGAAGATCCATGAGCCCGTGAATCAACGTCGCCTCATTTTAGTCATCGTGTCGATCGCACTGCTCCTAGATAACATGTTGTACATGGTGATCGTTCCGATCATACCCGACTACCTTCGTGAAATCGGCGGCTTTGACGATGGCACGCCTGCACCACTGCTTCTCGACAATCGCACGGGCAAGATCATTCCATTCCATCACGATCATCACGGTCAGGACTCGGCCACCGGCATCCTTTTTGCCTCCAAAGCCATTGTGCAGCTAATGGTGAATCCATTTTCTGGCGCACTCATCGATAAGATCGGCTACGATCTGCCCATGATGGTTGGACTGATTATCATGTTCTTCTCCACAGCAGTCTTTGCCTGTGGCAGCAGCTACAGCGTGCTCTTCTTTGCAAGATCGCTTCAGGGTGCCGGCTCCGCCTTTGCAGACACATCGGGACTGGCGATGATCGCGGATCGTTTTACAGAGGAGAACGAGCGTTCACAGGCACTCGGCATAGCTTTGGCTTTCATCAGTTTTGGCTGCTTGGTAGCGCCACCTTTTGGTGGTGCTCTCTATCAATTTGCTGGCAAAGAGGTGCCCTTTCTCATACTTGCTCTAGTCTGTTTGATAGACGGACTGATGTTGCTGTTGGTCATGAAGCCTGTTAAGGATCAAATTAAGCAGAGCAAAGAGGTCTCCCAACAAACTATTCCTATATGGCGTCTGCTTATGGATCCCTATATCGCAGTCTGCGCTGGTGCTCTAACCATGTCCAATGTAGCTTTGGCTTTTTTGGAACCAACAATATCCCTTTGGATGGAGGATAATCTGACCACGGACAATTGGAAAATCGGCATGGTTTGGTTGCCAGCTTTTTTTCCGCACGTGCTCGGCGTGGTGATCACCGTCAAAATGGCCCGCAAGTATCCACACCATCAGTGGCTTATGGCCGCTGTAGGGCTGGCACTCGAAGGACTTTCCTGCTTTATCATTCCCTTCTCGAGCTCCTACAAAATGCTGATGATACCGATATGCATCATTTGCTTCGGCATTGCATTGATCGACACGGCCCTGCTGCCCACGCTAGGCTATCTGGTAGACGTGCGCTACGTGTCAGTGTATGGCAGCATCTATGCCATTGCGGACATCTCCTATTCGATCGCCTATGCTGTGGGCCCTATTATAGCTGGTGGTGTAGTAGAAGCTATAGGCTTTACGGCTCTCAACTTTCTGATTGCCTTCTCCAACTTGTTATATGTGCCGGTGCTGCGTAAGTTACGCAACATTTATGACTTCAAGCCATTCGAGAACGAGGCCAACATCTTGATGCAGGACCCACCGAACAAGGAGTATCAGACGTATGTTATGCATGATCAGCAGCCGATCGAGGGTGAGTTCAAGAATCATCTCGAGTACGGGCAACAATATCAACAGGAACAGGAGTCCAACGTAGATGAACACAACTACGAATATCAACAACAGGGTGGTGGTGGCGGCGGTGGTGCTGGTTACCAGCAACCAGGTGGTGTTGGCGGTTACCAGCAGGATCAACAATATCAGCAGCATCAATATCAACCAGGTTACCAGGAGCAGGGCGGCAACTATCAACAGGAAACGCGACACTTGCCACAACAACGTGTCGCTAATCCATTTCAACAACAGCAGATGACCTCCGAACAGAAAAGCGGCGGAAGTAGAGGTTCTGGTGGTCCAGCTAATCCGTTTAGGCAAGGATTTTAAAGAAATGCTTTCTTACACAAAGTTAGCGGTAATTTATGTATGCATATATATTTTCGATCGTATAGCCTATATTTTTCGTTAAAACTTTCAATAGCAAGATAAACCCTTCAAACAGTTATAAATAAATACATGCATGCATATGTAATCTGTTCAAAAAAACTCAATTTATATAGATATGTTAAAGGATATAACAACCACTGAAATGCATTTTATCAATGTACTGTATCATACACACACACCTCAGATCAATATTTAGTGTAACTTATTTAAAAATGTATGTATGTATGTTTTATGTACGAAAGCTATCAATACTTAAGGTGCACCAGTCAACATTTTGCACACTATAAAGATAAACTACAAAAGCTGGTATAAAGTATCAAGTTATATACATATATAGACGTAAACTATATTAAATCTAAAATCAAAAAATATTTAAAGCTTGACAAACAAACTAAATTTAAAATTAAGTTTTTTTTTTTTAATAAAGAGTTTTGGTAATATTTTCTTTTATAAGTATTTTTTATGAGTATCTATAGATATACAATATAGGTTAAAATGTAGACAATTCTGTGGATATTGTTTTTTGATATTTTTCTGTAATCATTATAAAACTAAACCAGAAATTAGGCTTTAAAATTGAATTTCAAATTAAAAAATATTTTGTTCACATATTTCTTCAAACAGTTCTTTATGCTTTTTTACTAGTTGGAATATGAATTGCAAAACATTAAAAATAGGAGAATAAAAAAAACCTCAAAGAAGCAAATACATTTCCAAAATTTGACGTCTTAAAAAATAAGAGCGTAATAAAGAAAAAAAAAGACAAAAATTTTCTTTTATTTTCAAAAAGAAACAAGTTTTTTTAATTTGACCATTTTTATTTTCATCGATACATTATATACCTGGACATGTTCAGAATATGACATGGATTGCTCTTTTAAAAAAGCCTTATCAATACCTATCAGGTGGACATGAAATTTCTCTGAAGCTACCCAACGAACCATATCCGAACGATTTTGCGAACGTTTTTAGGTAGAATTTTTTTAATTGCTATGGAAGATTACATTCGTGAAAACTTTTCCCATAAATGAAAATTGTTTTTTTTTTTTTTTTTGCAAAATTTATGAAATACTTATTTTAAGTAGAAATAGAATAAGTTTATCAGTTTAGTATGTAAAAAGTCTTCGTAAATGAACCATTTTTTGCTTACAAATGAGTTCAAAAATGATCTATAAATGCTTTTTTTTGATGCTTTTACATTAAATGAGTTCAAAAAAGAAGAATTTTTTTTCATATCAGTAGTAAACAATTTTTCATAAACGAACCATTTTTGGCTCATAAATGAGTTCAGAAATAAATTATAAATGTTACTTTCTAATATTCTAAAATTAAAATTCTAGAATTAAGACCTTTGTTGATATTTTTATAATAGTTTATTAAAATGTTAACCTTCATACAAACGTCATACGAATTTTTTCACCAGCTGGAAGTACTGGATGGATATACTGCTACGCGATTGAAAAACTATTTTCCTTGTCATCTATCAACAAGTCTGTCATAAGATTTCAACCAAAAATTAAGATCAAGCCCAAATAGAACGAAAACCACGACTACGTTCCATGGAAAAAAGTAATAAAAATGAATTCCCCAATTAATAAGTTTACTACATTGATATTTCACACATAATTTGAAAACTTTTCAAAATGGAAAACAATCACTCATTTTCGATCAAAAAAAAAAGTTCGTTTTGAGAGGCAACTCAGTCCGGCGATTGATACAAAAAAAGGTTCATTTTTGAGGGCCGAAAAAAACATTTCCATGGTTCTTTTTTTATCTCATTTCCGAACAAAAAAAATTCAATTTATGGTTCTTTTTACCTCATTTCCAAACAAAATAAGGTTCATTTTTGAGAGGCATTTTAGTCCGACGAATGATACAAATAGGGTTCATTTATGAGTGTCGAAAATGAAAGTTTCTACCCGAAAAGGTTCATAAATGAATACAAAAACTGTAGCTTTGGTTCACTGGGTACCCTTACTTACGGATCTTTTAACAAATTTTAGTATATTATTAAAAATAAATAGAATTTATAATCAATTTCTGACTTTTACAATAATACAGGTATTAAATATGAAAAAAATGTGGTTCTACATTTACTTAAGGACGGTTCCCTTCTATACAGCAGTAAAAGATGAATTTTTTTCTCAGAGGCAGGTGCTTTTTTTTTTTTACTTTTAATTTTTTTTTCTCAAACACATTGTTTTATTTGAAGCCTTTTTTATAACATTCCAATTTCCCAAATAATCACTACTTTTTTATTTTTGGCGCCATTACATTTTAGAACATCTGATAAATGGATCTGATAAAGATCCATCACTATCCTAAGGCTTGCCAGCGGACATGATATCAGCTCATTATAGCTGATGATATCTCATTTTTAGAAAAACATTTAAAGTTTTTGGAGGAACACAGAGGGGCTATAGTAGAATATTAGGTGAATAGAGGCACATACGAGTACATATGGCTACTACAGTAAAAATATTTGAATTTCGTATAGAAATTGTGAATCAAGAGTTGTAAAACCTAAAGATTTAAATAGATAACTTCAGAAATTACTAGATTTTGACATTATTAAAACCCAAACATTATTAAAATTTATAGTAAATAGAACCTAAGTTTTTGTTCCTATTAATAATTTCCACAACCTGGGACCAAATTAAAAATACGTCCTTCCTCTTTCTTCAGATAGCCTATCAGATGATTCAGTTACCTTTATACACATTAGAGTCAAAGTTGTAAAATAAGGATAAGGCTGATAAAATTGTTTTATTGTACAACATAACTAAGGCTTGAGATTTTTTTAAAATTTTAAATTGTCCAAAAACGTCGACATTAGTATTGGTAATAAAGTTTTAAGAAAAATTCATGTAGAATTTTATTCTATAACTTCCCAATACACCAAACGAATTCGTTTCAAATTCGAAGAGAAACCGGGCTCTCGGATATTCATTTCAAAAACGAAGTTCATTCCCGATTTGCTATTGAATCCTAGAGCGGGAGAAATGCACACTTCATTCTCGCAACGATATTTTCAATATAATCGAATCACTTACGAAACGAGAATTTCGTAGAAGAGAGAGAAAAGAAGCTTATTGTTTTCGAATAATTTTAGCAATTCGTTTTCGAAACAATTTTTTTTTTTTTATTTTTCATTACTGCCCAAATCGATTTAATGAAGGTTTTCGACCTACATATTGCATTACTTGCAACATTTGGCAGACGATGCTCGAAATATTGGATCATTAAATAAATTCAGTGCATTTATGTATGAAAATTTCTTACATGAAATTAAGTGTAAGTCAAAGAAAAATATACAATTTTGTACTCAAATTTATAATAGGCAAACAAAGCAAATGTGGAACAGTATAAATATTATGACCAAAAATGATTGCTGGCGACTTTAAGGAAGGGTCACTTTCTTTTCAAGCATCCCAATTAGAAAGTGGTTTTCATTTTTACTCTTCTTAGAAATTTGGAATTTTATATTTATATATATTCGCTATTGTAAAAATTATCGGATTCATCTTGAATTCGAATCGAATAAAAGATATCTGACCTGAGTTCTCGGTTTCGTTACTAATTTGAAACTAACCCGAGTTCGTTTTGTGGTTTATTGGGATCATTATAATTTTATGTAGGATCATATAAGTATCAAAAAAGACAGTGATTTTCGAATACCATAATCAAAATTTCAAAATTATCTTTAATAATCTGTTAGGTTTTTTCAAAGGCCTTGATTTAACAAAAAAAGAAAAAAAAAATATTAGAACTCAAAAAGATATTCAAAAAGGAATATTTTCCGATAAGAAAATTTTACAAACATTTCTATGGGAAGCAAAAAATTCTCGAGACCTAATGCTATATACATGAAACTCGATAAATTTCATAATACTAGAATGTTGAAAGTTCATTTTCTTTCTAATAATGACTGATTATATTGAAGAAACCGAAGAATTGACAAAAGACAGAATCCTCTTCCTACAAAAATGTTATCAAAGGTTAAAACTACATAGAGGGTATCGGGATGAGGAGTTCAGATTCTTACGGTGGTTAAATGGGAAGCCGGCTTGAGCAAACAATCATATGTATTATTATTTTCACACCCTTAGTATTTACAGGGTTTATTAGTACTAGAGTACGACAGTGGACGAAATTTGACCATTTCGCCATACCACCTAAGATTGACGCCGTGTATTTCAGCTAGCATTTTTCTTTAAAAATATTCGGGGCACTCCTTCTTCCTACTCTGATTCACTTAACCCATTAACCGCCGCGGTGTGATATTGTCAGACGATTTCAATGATTTTTTTAGGGAACTGCTTATTTTAATCCCTAGATCACAATTTCTAAGTTTCAAAAAAACTGAAATTATAGTTTCCCAGAAAATGGGTGTTGCTTTAAAGCAACGTTGGGCGTAAATGTGTTATATTTATACTAGAAATGGAGCTTTTATTTGTTGAACTTTTAGTTTGATCTTTCGGCTTTACATTTCTGTCAAAATTTGCTAAATAGCATCTTTGTTAAAATTTACTACACCGTAAACAAGAAATGTCCAAAAAATGTGATTTTTTCATACACTCACACTCATACACTCCAAAGGTATATACACCTCTCCTGCTCAAGAAAGTCAAAGGTTTATTAGCTGCATTAAATCCCAATATAATAAACTTTATCTCCCCAAAATTTCAAGACAAAAGCTTAATGCATTGATTTTTGAGATTTTTTTAAAGTTAGCGTTGCTTTAAAGCAACACCGGCGCTTAATGGGTTAAAAAAAAAAATTATCAAACCTAAAAAAAATGGTTCTTATCGGTTTTGCCTACGTCTTTTTATTGTTTCTAGCAGAAAAACTAGCCCACGGATAACTTATTTTATTAATAAGTTGATTACAAAATAGATAATAAAAATAATTTGATTTATTAGGTGAAATTCTGAGAAAATTGCGCCCAAAGTTGAAATTTAGTAGTTTCAACCGATTGACTTTATCTTCACACGATCACAGCTCGGGAACGGTTCCGTTGATACACCGAGTTGTGCTCTAGTAGTGTGAAACTCCTAGGAGTGTGAAAATAGACCCCCTTCCAACTCGGTTTTCTGTATCCTGTATAAAAAAAAAATCTCAATTTATTTGTTACATATGTATAATACGCGTATTCTGGGAATTGTTAGAGTCCATAAACAAATTTTCGCCCCAAGTCAATTTCAATATATATTTTCCGTTGTAGGCAAGTACATATTTATTGTTTTGCGAACAAAATACTTTTACTTCAATACGGTCATAAAAAAATATGTGTATCTTATCAAAAAATCTGCAGTTAGAGTTTCAGAGTTCAAAGACATAAAAAAATGTAAGAATAAGGACATTTCTTATATTGTCAGTAGAAAGATAATGAAGGATCTGAACTGAACTCTTCATACAGTGACTCCTCATAAAAAATATATATATTTTATTATACAAGAAATAAAGTTCATTTGCTAAATGTTATCGCTCTCATGGAATCCATGAATAACTCTCATCGTGGAACTCAGTCGAATATTACATTGTGACTCTCGCTCTCTATCACTTAGTTTCCTCTAACATCTTGCATCGTATTTTTCTTATAGTTAACTTACATTTAATTTTTAGTTTAATTTTTCATACACATTTTAACAAATACATTAGGATGTCGCAAAAACGTTGAAGTTGTTTTTTATATGTGGTACCCTCTTTATTTCTTAGTATGATGTTGAAATAAATGTAAATACAATTTGGTGTACCTAGGCCCACGGGAACCCGTGCCGACATTCATCGAAACATGTTCATACAAGTTACGTAATAGCCTAGTACCAAAATGGGCATAAATTTATTTTTCGTATATTTTAGGGATAAATGATTGAAATTAGACCATAAGTGTTAAAAAATTAGAGCATTTTTCGACTTTTAGGGACTTTTTCTTTTTCACGGAATGGGAAAAAGGTATGTTGGCAGCCCTGGAATTGAAAAATATTTCGAATGAAAATCAGATATATTTTTCTAGAATTATGTTAGTTACTCCGAGTGAGAAATATATGTCTTTCGATTTTTTATAATTTTTTTTTTTTTTATGATCGAAAGCTAGAAAAGTGCACTTTAGTGCTTTTTTTTAAAACTTCGGTTTTTTTTATTTAATTTTTTTTACAGAAAATATTTCAAGAATATGCTTATACTACTATTTTTGGGTTTTTCTTCGTAAAAATACACTTACTCGAAATTTTCAAAAAGGTACACTTCTAGCAAAAATTACAAAATTAATTACACAATTTTTTGCATCTGCTTAGGTATATTTTAAGAAAATTGCATTTTTTCGTTTTTTTAATACAACAAGAATAAATGAAATTTTTTTAAGAGGGTACCACTTACAAAAAAAAAAAACAACAACTTTCTTTGACACTTATTTATTAAAAATAATTTTAATGAAACTTTGATTCATTCATATTCGTAATGACATAATTTTAATCGTTTTTTTTTAAAGCTTACTGTTAAAATTGAGCATTGAACTTGACTTGTTATAAAAATAAAATTAGTGCAAGTAACTTCCAAAGCTTTGTTATCAAAAGTAATGACCAATAATGTTAAAACGTAATAGTGTCCATCTTGTGCTACTCCGTACATTCGC
Organism: Coremacera marginata; assembly: GCA_914767935.1. NCBI lineage: Eukaryota > Metazoa > Arthropoda > Insecta > Diptera > Sciomyzidae > Coremacera > Coremacera marginata. The sequence continues at coordinate 209,957,070 of OU612043.1, read as the reverse complement.
CCCGTTGATCGTGACTCTACACCTGCTACCAAAAGTAAAGTTCTCCAAAAGTAAAGTGACTCCGCTCAAAACTCTTAGTTTACCTTGGCTTGAACTATGTGCAACAGTACTGTTATCTAAGTTAGTCGAACACGTCACTGCAGAATTCCGATTACCAGAACATGAACTGTATTTGTGGTCCGACTCCTCAATTGTCTTGGCCTGGCTTGAAAAGCCCCCTATATGTGGAAGACCTATGTTGCAAATAGGATATCGGAGATCCTGAAATAAAAACAATAAAAACATTGCTTGAACAAGATATCGCGGTATATTGCCCAAGAAGGTTAAAAACTTAACAGATTTCAAATGATAGCTATGACAGTATTGTTCACGTTTTTATGACTACTGTAAGCTTTATTTTCAATGAAATGATACTGATAGAGTTTTTTTTTAACCGATCTCTTCTCCATACCATTATACTTCCCAACAACGACTTTATAATCGTTTCATACATTGACTTTTATAGAATTTTCTTTATAAAAAATATCAAACACCCTCCCAGAATTGATACATTAAATTCAAAGTTTCACCAAATAAGTTGCTACAAATTATGCTTTCATTATTATTGGTATTACTTAGGAAATTCTTTTTAGCTGTACCCTCAATTTAAACCGTGAATAGTTGTCATAAATATCCAACATTATGTTCGAAAAATTACAAATTTTGTATAAACTAGAAAATATATGGAAGAACAAAAAAAAAAAAACAAATAAAATAAAAGAAGTTTATATTGTAAATCAAAGAAATGTACATCAAAGATAGAATCAGTCAGTAACAGAATCTCACTAAGCTAGAAAAACCAAAGACAAATCTTTATAAAATCTATTATATATGAACATATAAATGACTTATATAGCTACATCTAAGTTAGTTTACCTTTAATATATAAATATATAGATATTATTATATAAACTAGCCTTAAATACTGTTTATTAAGTTCAAAACTTGAGAAAACTTTCTAGAACCCTTCTTTCACAACAAAAACAGCATTCATATCGCATACATATCAAATATTGCACAATTCTCCAATATTCGGATGCTGAGTGAGAGATATGTCTAGCATAGTTTTTCAAGATTTGGATTTAAAAGAACATAAATGATATTATTTTGAGATTTGTACATTTATTTTATGGTGTTGCAATGTTGTTTATCAGCTGCTATATGCTGCCTTCAGGCGGTATTAAAGCAAAAACAACACTTGTAATATCAAACATATTCAACAAACAATGTTTAATGATAAGACACAACCAAGGTAACGATACATATCAGAGTCACGTGACTCACCTGTTTAAAATTACCAAAGTGATATTAATTATTGCTATTGAAAAATAACAACATACATTTATACAGTGTATTTTGTTTAGTTTTACGATACTAGAATAACTTGCTATAAATCTACTTTTTAGCAGTATGTATATCATATTTATTCTATTAAGCTATCATTGTATTAAAAAAAAGCCTATATAAATTGTACAGTTTACAAAAAAGTTTTTAGCTCTTGAAAATTCTTTATATAAATATATGTATATAAATATACAATAGTTATATACATACATACTGACGACTACCATATCGTAGTGCTCTATTATAATCATATGTGTGCATATTTTTTTCAATTTGCACGTAAAAATAAAAATAAAGATAACCTAGAAATAATTATCAATGTAAAAAAATTAATTCGCTTTTGTGACAGAAAGGAATCCATAAAAAATTGTATTCAAAAGAGTTGTAAGTTTTGTCGAATTTATGTGTTTAACAGCAAAAAAGACTAGTATGACCCCTAAAATTGAATGCACGTAAATGGTAATAAACACCTGCAAAATTCTTTTCTTTAGAAATTTAATTTAATGTGAGCAAAAATAAAGGTATATTTTTTGAGAGTTTTTACTTTATCGTTTATTCATGTTCTTTGAAAATCATGTGTATTGAAAAACATGATTATTAGTAATATTATCAATTATCCGAAATTTTTAAAAGTCTTGTTTCAAGAATCGTATAGTGAACACTGTCCAGATATTCCATATTAGCCATTTATGCATTTGAAAATAAAAAACAAAAAAAAAGTCTTAATTTAAATTTAATTTTATGACAATAATTTCAAAAAGGTTTCTTCTTTTATTTAATTTTGTAAAAATACTAGCTGAACCCCCGCCCGTTTCGCCAGGCACTTTTTTAACAGGCTTACATATTGGCAAATCCAGAAAATGGAACCACAGGTGAAAAATTAAAAGTTATTAAAAACTTTTGATTTTAGAAGACATTATCTCGGAGAAACATTTAAATTTTATTTATTTAAGCAATTTATACATTAATTTATTTACCATGATGATCAAATTACCCGCACTGTTTCACAAATGTCAATGTTTTTGTAAATGTTTTTGTTTTATTAAAAATACAAGGTGTCGGCTCAAGATAATACTGAAATGATTGAGGCAAGGAAAGAACAATATATCGTCGTTGCGAGTGTAATACCACGTATCAGCCACTTGCAATAAAGCGTATATTGCAAATAGGCCAAAATTGAAATTTGCATTTTAGTTCAATTTAATCTAAATATATAAAAATAAGTTGCATTGTGTATAAATTGATGTTCTCTGTAATGCGTTAATCGAATTTGTTTCTGAAAATTTTCCATAAAAGGTGACTTATGTATGTGTACGAGTTCATGACCCTGTAGTAACATCAACTAATTTAAAAGTAGTTGATAAAGTAGTTTTTGTCAACCACAACTAGTTGAAATTCTGACTTGTTTCCATAGAACGAACTATCATATTTTGTACGGTGATGCCCGCTAAATAAGTCAATTGACTTTCGTCTGCATATATTTTCAACTACCAATTAGCCAATTGAAAAATATTAGTGATGGCCTGAAGTTAATAATATTTGATGAAAAAACATGGTTAAATATATATAAACTTGTAATCTAATAAAAATTTGCAATTAAAGCATGTCAAAATCAGAGTAGTTGCCGCCTTAATATAATTCAAAGTAGTTTATCAATCACTTGTTTTTAAGTAGTATTTGAATTACTTCATATATAATGCAATAAAAACTATTTAGAATTGAAGTGGATGCCGCTTTAATATTATTCAAAGTAGTTCATATACTAGTTTATTTTAAACTAGTTTTTTAATTAGTTGTTTTTAAAAACAAGTTAGTTTCTTTCTATAGGGGAGTTATAGGAATTTGAACATATATTTGTGCGTATATGGTGTATATGGGGAAATATTTGCAAATCCTTATATCTCGGTACATATGGTTACTATGGGTACAGTAGAAAAATTGGGTGGAATAAGTTAAAGGGGTGTAGCACAATAAATAAATACCTCTATCTCGGTAAACATGGATGCTAGGTATTGGAATAAAATAGCAAAAAATACTCAAGAGATTTTAACGCGAAAACAGCAATCGATGTTATTTTATTAAAAAAAAAGTTTAAAAGCCACGCCCCTATATTGACAATACAAAGTAACACGAGAACGGATCAGCCGATTTGAAACAATCATTCAGCCGATCAAAAACAAAATTTTCCATGCCTACCTGCTAAGCCTACTATCATTGAAAAACAAAATTTGAAGTGGACGACTGAATCGATTTGAACAAAATATGAATCAAGCAATTCTGATTGCATTTAGATGACACTATTTAGGAACGCTCACAATATTGAAAAATACAACAAGAAGAGAACGGCTTAATCGATTTGCAGTTTGCAGATTTACAGTTTACCAAGTCTGCCTGCCCTGCTCACCTTATTTCAAAAAAACACAATAATACGTAAACAGCTGAGCCGATTTCAACAAAAATGAAATCAATTAAGTCTGTGTGTCATTGCTATTAACATCCCAGCAAAAAAGTACTTCCAAAAGAAGGTAGAGTGGAAGGAAAAGTATTGAATTCCATCCCTTCCACTTTAATACCCAGAAAGCATTCTTTCAACATATGCATGTAATGGGGTTATTCTCTAGAAGTGCTTCCAGAATGTTTGTTTATCAAAGGAAGATTTCTTTGAGACATTCTATGAAGAAAGTGATAGTTGCTATCAACCGACCTAAGACTTTTGTTGAGTATAATCTATCTATATACATAAAAATTAATGTATTTATGTATGTAGTCGTGTATGTCAGATATAAACTCCGAAACCTCAAAACTCCGAAGCTGTAGCAAACTCTCGAAAGTGTCTTAAGTTTGGTGCAGATCGAACCAATGGGCAGGCATTAGACAAAAGCATGCCACTTCCTCTTGGAGTTATAGGCCCAGCCTCAGAACTCGGTATTTGAATAAGGAAAAAACTGCCCTTTATTAATAAATTAAATTGAATTAAAATGCAAATTTCAATTTTGGCCTTTTTGCAATATACGCGTTATTGCAAGTGGCTGATACGTGGTATTACACTCGCAACGACGATATATTGTTCTTTCCTTGCCTTGTTCTTTCTAACCTTGCATTTTTAATAAAACAAAAACATTTACAAAAACTACATTTGTGAAACAGTGCGGATAATTTGATCATCATGGTAAATAAGTTAATGTTAAATTGCTTAAATAAATAAAATTTAAATGTTTCTTCTAGATAATTTCTTCTAAAATCATAACTTTTCAATATCTTTTCATTTTTCACCTGTGCTTCCATTTTCTGTATTTTCCAATATGTAAGCCTGTTATAAAAGTGCCTGGCGAAGCGGGCTGGGGTTCAGCTAGTGTTATATTAAAAAAACACCTAATTTTACATAAGGCAAGCTTTTAACTTATTTGGAGTTGCTTAATAGTACCTTTCAAGTTGCTGAAGCTTTTGACAATTTGGTGGAATCATAATTTTTGGGATTATGTCAACCTTGTTGTTTTGATACCATTCCATGGTTCTCTTGGCGTAGTGGTAACTGGCTAAATCTGGCCAAATCTTCACAGGAGAAAGATGATGTTGAATAAATGGTAGCAAACTCCTTTTAATGAACTCATTTATGTAAATATCAGCTACCATTTTGGAAGATGTAACAAATTCATGACTCTTAAGGCCACAGCTATAAATGGTCTGCCAAATCATACATTTTTTTTAGAATATTTATCAACTTTGACGTATTTGCATTTGGGGTTAACCCTTTCACGCGCTTTTGAGCAGTAAAATTTTTGACCAGGAATTTGCAAAAGTCAAGTTTTTATTAATTATTACGTCAATTGTTATGTACTCTTTGAATTTGGTCCAATCGTAGACCTTGTTATCGCAAAGGTTTGGGTATTTTATGGCACGATAAAAATATATTCCTACTCTTATATGTGTCAAATTTATTGGCACGATCATTATCTAATAGACCGGTGTTTTGTTTATCTGATCTAAAGGTCTTTAATCTTAAGTTATGAGTCACATGTTTTTGTTCTTTTTTACATTTTTTTGTGTTTACATTTAGAGTTGTTTTATAACGTTTAATCGCACTGAATTTTTTGATCCTGACAATGTTTGGTCTTAAATTAATTTATTCAAAATAACTTTTCTGTTTGCTAACTCTATTGTTTATAAAATAACTAGTTGATAACAAAATTAACTGAAAATTATATCAAGTAACTGTTCACGAATTGGCAATAGTGATGTGTAAAAAGTTTTCTTCACCTACCACAAGAGACGCTTTAATCATCACTAGAGTGCGTCCAGATTTTGTTTAAACCGTGCTTTATACAGAAATTACAGCGTTTTCTTGTGATCAGTTGTGTTGCACACAAAATGTCAGAAAAAGAATTCAAAAATATGCTTGTCTTTAGAAGAAGACCTCGATTTTTGCTACCATTTTCAACGGAAAAAATTTTCTGTTAAAATGAGAAATCACAAAAACAACATTAAAAATCTCGGAAACTTTATCGCAAAATTTTAGTCTGGGACCACAGAATCATGTTTTCATTGCAACAATTGAAATATTTCAGATGCTTGAGTAGCAGTAGGGTTAATTTTAGATAAAAAAGGCAAGAGATATTAGAGGTAGTTAATAACTCAAAAGAGAAAACAAAGTTTTTCGGCAAAACTTCTACAAGAAAAATTTTATACCTTGCTTAAAATATAAAAAAAAAACGAAATGGCCATTTCAGCCCTTGAAAGAATTGTAACCGAGCTTACTCTTTAGCTTCTTTACTTAGAGTAAAAACATATAGGTTTCTGTAGAAAAAAAATGTCTTTGTAAAATTCTCAAAAATAAAGATTTTTTGAAATTAAAACTCTTATATGCATATTGACAGCTTATATTCACAACACTTTTGCAAATCTCAATTTTTCATGAGACGATTAAAACACAATAGGGGTATTTTCTATGTCTAGTATATAGCCATTGCACGGTGCAAGAATAGGAAATATGAATTCAGGTCAATGTTGTGGCATTTATAAGGATCGCGCATTTCCTATTCTTGCACCGTGCAATGGCATATCCTAGACATAGAGAATACCCCTAATATAAACTAGGGCTATTCACAATCTTGAGTATTTGACATTGCAAATTTATGCAATTGTAAAAATTTGCCATCAATCGTGAGCGGAATTTCTTGGTTTACTTTGCAATACTTGTTGCACAGAATAAAATTAACGGTTGATAGCTCACTGACTCTTAAATGAATTTTTTATTGGGTTTCTCCCGTTTAATTCGTTTTTTTATTTACATATTTTCCATATCTTTGTTTTTTATTTTTATTTTTTGACTTTATTTTTTTGACAATCGGCTGTTAGCTTAGAGTTCAGTATTGCATATGTAAAGTAAATATAAACTATGGGTTTTAAGTGTTGCATATTTACACAAGCGTAGTAAATGCATCTCTGTATATTTTGCTAGTGTAGAGTAAAAAAATACTCTACCATTTTGCAAATGCTATGATACAAGACCATTTGCACCTGATTGTGAACAGCCCTACTGATACAAAGACCGAAAAAAAAAGAAATTTATACTATGCTCACAATGAGAGCTAAATGGGCATTAACGAATTGGTAGGTATACATACATATACATTTATTGTAAATGTTATTAAATTTCAGATACGCATTTAGGCCTCAGTGAGAACGTAGTGACGTGAACCGTCAACAATAACACTACATTCAGTTCGTAAATGCATATTTAGCTCTCATTGTGAACGTAGTATAAGCTCATAGAATTTTGTCATCATAGAAGGGATTTAGTTTACCTTATATCAAAGGAAAGATTTTATTAACTAAACCGTTCTCGAAAATTGATCGGATTGAGGGTTGTGAATAGTGTCCGACCGAATATTTGATTTCGTTTTGAAAAATTTGAGTTTTATATAAAATAAATATTCAGTTCCCGGTTTTCTATCGAATATTACAAAAAGGGACAAATTCAGGTTTCGGTCAAAATTTTGGTCGAATATTAGTTGTGAATATAAGCAGTCGATATTTCAAATCATAAAATTCAACTAATCTTTGACATAGAAAGAACTGAACTAACGCATAGCCTTATGTATTTTAACAGATTGAAAAAAGATTCGAGTTTAATGACAAACAAAATTATGACAAGTTTCTTAACCGGTCGTCCGGCTTGAGTCCGAAAGTGTCTTTTGCTGTTCTGCATATAATCTCGACTTTTAAACAATGTATTCATAAGAACCTGCCAATCAATTAAAGTAAAGCGAGACTTCCAACTTTTACTAATTGTGCATATAGTTGGGAAACTTAAGAAGTCAGTCTCGGTATTATGGAATGAGTAACTTGAACCATTTAAAAAGAAAACAACTATATTAACGAGATCAATTAAGTTCAATTGCACGGAAAACTATATATAATACACCATTTTTAGTCATATTTTAAATGTGTAGGTGTCAATTTTACTGCATATATATATACAATATATACAAATATATTTACATATAATATATATAGCAAAAACTATACACATGTCAAACAACATCGTTCTATATCCGTAAACATATCAGAAAATACGGCCAATTTCTAACTGTAACTACAACAGAACGTAGTTTTTAAGATTTTTGATTTCATATTTTTTTATCTTTTACTTTTTTCTGTACAGTTCCAAATTTAATTTAGCTAAATGCATATTTTAATATTTAACAATTTAACAAAATGGTCACGCAGCTTTTTAAATTTCGTTGTAATACAAGAAAGAAAAAAAAAAAAACCAAAATGTAAAAAGAGAACACAAAATCATCAATTATATAAACATGCACCTATATAAATATTATTGAAAAAGCTTAATATTTCACATTTAAACAATTTTATATAAAGAAACTCATGAAAAAATCTCCCATCAAAAAGTATCAATTAAAACGAAAACAACATATTTAACAAGAAAAGAAGACGATATATTTACTATTATGTCAAAATAAGATAACTCTTAACTATTTTTATGAATATTATTGTAAATTAAACAGAAATTATTGTATATTAAAACGAAAAGGATAAATATTATTATGTCGAATTTTTTCTCAAAAAGCAATTTACTGATAGCAAAATAAATTCCAAATTAGTAATTGAAATAATTCTCTAAAATAAAATGTTTAGGTCCAACAAGCAAAAATTTCATAAATTCGAAGCTGAACTTGAAATTATCGAAATTTTTTAGTGAACCATCTAAAATTAACTTGAAGCAAAAAGTTTCAAACTTTAAGCAATATTAAGAAAACGTTAAAAAATTATTTACACTCTTATTAATACTATGGATTCAATTCAACGTATTATTTTGCTTAAATGTAAATAAATAATTTTTCTTTAATTTTAAATTGGTGCTCGAAGCCAATTTTTTTAACTTGTAGATACACGTATATTACTATTTAGGTTTAAAGTTTAAAAAAATTTAAAACAACTTTTATTTTTTATTACATAATAATTAAAAAGTTAGTTGAATTCTTGCATGAACTTTGTTGAAATTATTTTAAAAACACTCATTACACATTCACATATTAAAAACGACTTGAAAATTACATCACATCAAACATGATTTTTCACTCCATTGTCTCATAAATCCTTTATACACCAAAACTTTTATTTAGCATTAACAAGCGACCAATTTTTCTATATAATTTTTAAAACTTTTAATGTTTAATCTTTAAAATATGTTGTTTAGGCGTGTTTAAATATTAACACTAACTGAAAAAAAAAATATAACTAATTGTTTATAGTTAATAAAATCAAAAATTGAAATAAATGTTGTAATTTAGCAAAAACTCAAACCAAAACGGGTTTATCTAAGTTAAATATAAAATAAAAACTAAAAATATGAACTAAATAATGTTTTTAAAAAGAAAGAGTGCCGGAAAATGTGTAATATGAGAAAATTTAATAAAATTAATATCTTATTTGAATTGTAGCATAGCAAGAATTAAATATTGTGTATTAAAGCTAATAACTGAGTAAAGGTACTGCAGCATCCCAGTAAGAAGCATGCTTTAAGAAAAAGTTAGTTAAAAATATTAGTTAATAAGAAGAAAAAACAAAATTTGTAGAGTATATGGTGAGTAAAAATAAAACCCTCTGATATTAAAATATTTCGATTAATTTATCTGCAAAAATGGTTGAATAGGCTTAAAGTTTTCTTAAATTATGTAAGCTACGTAATGTTCTTACTTTTTTTGATTTTATAAAATAAAAGTGTGTTTAACCCTAAAAGACACACCCAAAAAATACTACGAGAATACACACCCGTGGTACAAATGTGTCCACTAACAATATTTCGCTTTTTTACGAGTGTTCTTATAGTATATAACATATAGTTATATCTTTTTCCTAGATCCAATGTTTCAATTTGCTATAAGGACTGGTTAAAAAGATATAGCGGTTTAAAGTCGCAAATGGGTGTGTCTTTTAGGGTTAAAAGATTTAAGAATATAGCGTAACAAAATTTGAAGTTTGTGGGAGTAATTCTTTCTCAGAAAATACCGTAATACGTTGTCAACTTTTTTTTTTAGTATGCATGTTTTTTGATATTTTTTTTACAACTAAATGAACCCAAAAATATTTACTTTCGCAATTATAATTACTAAAAAGGCTCTGACATTTCTTTCGACTACTCTTCACAAGACCTGCAGACTAGGGTGATTCAAAAAAGTCAACAATTCTTTTTTTTTTCCAAAATCCCCTGTGAAATAGATTCAGGGAAGTGAGGAGAGATGCCTGGTAAAACCGTAGCTCTTTATATTAATATTTAGAGGGCGCGCATCGCCATTTTCTATTTTCCATATATACACGCTGAAAAATAATAGGCCTTCCCAAACATAATTCGCAAGAAGTATTTTATGTTTCTGCATGCTTCTTGGAAACAAATAATCATAATTGGTTCCACATATAATATGTTTAAATAATGCAATTTTTCTTTATACATGAATTTGCATCTTAACATTATTTAATTGTACCTTAGCACTTGTTGTTTGGAATTAAAAACAATATAATTTGTTTTAAAGAAAATATGTTTTCATATAAATATATTGGAATTATAAATGAACTGAGAACACTTTTAGTCTATTACTATTTGTTTGTTATATTTAATAACATTAAATATTCACGGACAAATATATATTAATTGGAGAATACATAATTTAATTGCAGTCAAGCAATTATTTTCAAAACGGTAATTAAGAACAACATAATATATTTACCGATGATTACACTATATTTACTTGGAAACATATTTTAGCAAAAGAAATGCCAAAAGTTTTTCACTGTGTTTACAAAATATTTGCTCAGAAGTATTTGTTGGCTTGAAGCAAATAAAATATGTTTAGAAAACAGTTAATAAGTTTTTCTCGGATTTAATTATGTTGAGAAGTAACCAAATTATGTTTATCCGACATTACAATTATTTTTATAAGCACACATTTTCTAGTCGGAGAAAACATAATATAGTTGGAGCACCCACTTTGCCAGCGAAGCACACGCTTTATCAGCAAAGTTGCTTCAAAACTCATCTATTTTTACTGCAGAACCGCTTATTTTTCTTTTTAATTTTGTTTTTTATTTTATTAATTTGAAAACACTAACACTTTTAATTTAAACGAACATTTTCAGAAACTCTTTTCACAAGAGCTAAACTTTTCAACACGTTTGGCGCAGCTGCTTGAAACTTAAAATGACGCCAAGACTTGGCAACTGTTAAAAGCAAGCGCATAAAGCAACAAGGTTTCCGCTATTTTTCGTGCAAGTACAAAAGAAACAAATATATGTATGTCTAGGCGAAACACATAAAAGAAAGGAGTTCTGTTTGTTTTAAATTTGCAGATGTTTACGTGTAAATATTGTCCACCTACACTTAAGAAATCACTACTAGGTGGCGCTTCCCGTCACTTTCGAATTATCTAATTTTCCTATAATTTATCTTTGTGTCATTTTCTCTTTAAACCGAGCCTTTGTCGCTCGCAACAATGTTAATATTAAGTTACTTATAATTGAACATCCAAACTGGTAAGAATAAACCATCTCACTTTCAAAAAACCAACAAATTCTCATTCTTTTCTCTTTCTTTGATTTTCCATTTCTTACGCAAAATTACTTGCGACATTTCGTCTGGCATCCTTCCACCCCGGATGAACATTTGGTCCTTCGAGCCGGATTACTGATTATTACCCACAGAAACTTATTCAGCACGAATAAAAATTAATAATTAATCGGATTGAGAATGGAATAAAACGTTTTTCGATAAACACGATGATATTATTGATAAATTATAAACAAATATGATCGTTGAAAAATTCAATGTAAAGCCAGCAGCACACAAAAATGGATCAGAAAAAAATATTATAAGTTTTGACATACAAACGCGATAACTTTCCGAAATATTCTTGTAAGGAAAATGCTAAAGTGAATAAATCCTCCAAAAATCTTGCAAAAAGCAAGCAGCGATAAAATCGAATAAAAAAAAATTATTACAAGTTTTAAGATGTAACTATGATAACCAAAACCAAAAAAAAAAAAAAAAAAAAAAAAACCTTAAAGTAAATACAATCGCGATAACTTTTCGAACTATTCTTGATGACAAAACAAATTATTTGAAAATCATGCACAAGGGCATAAGCGAAAATCAGGTCAGATTATTAATGGTATAAAATTTGAAAAAAAACAAAAAAAAAAAAAAAAAAAACGGTGAAAATCGATAAAAAGGAAAGTACACCTTTAAATCAATGAAAATCCCACCATCTGAAATCAATGAATATCGATAAAATAATCGGACTTTTGGCTATTTTATTTATTTTTATTTATATTTTTTATACCGCAAACAATCTATCTGCCTCTTCATAATATAGAAGAAATTTCAGTGTTTTAAACGATTGAGTCAAAAAAGAAAAGAAAAGTTAATAATTTAATTAGATAAAGCAAACAAATTTACAAAAAGAAAAAAAATCGCAAAAAGCTCAACATTAAAATGAGCAATAATAGAAATAATAAAATCTAATTGAAAATCCAAAAAAAAAATGCAACAAAAATTTTTTTTTTTTTTTAAAACCCACACTGTTTGACCTTCTTTTTTTTTTTTTTTAAAGTTAAATCACAAAGATTTATAATTTCATATATTAAACAATATATGTTCGGCCAATATGCCCATATTAACTGTTTCTTTTTTTTTTTGCAATCACTGTTCACCGTTCTTGTATATGGAAATTTGAGATATAGTCATGTATGTATTAAACAATATATGTTCGGCCAATATGCCCATATGAACTGTTTTTTTTTTTTTTTTTTTTTGCTATCACTGTTCACCGTTCTTGTATATGGAAATTTGAGATATAGTTATGTATATACATATGTAGATATATTATAATATTTTTATGTGTGTGGATATGTTGGCTGTATGTATGAATATAGTTTAAGTACAGCGGAAAATGTGGCTCTATATGGAGCTATATAGAAAAATTTATGAATATTATATATATCCGCCTTTTTTTTTTTTTTTTTTTTAACACCGTTTTTGCTAGTTATAAGGATTTTAGTTATGAAATGCCGAAAAAAGAGGAAAAAATTATTTTTAAAGTTTACTAAAAAAAAATGTTACTTCCCAACACTAATGTTCGCTAACACTGGACTCTCTTCAATATTGAAAAAAAAATCACATACAAGTTATATTGTATATAAACATTATATACACATATATCGCTTTGCACAGAAACCACTATGTTGCTTTTCAAATTTTTTTAATCAAGCTATTTTTTTTTTTGTTTTTTACACTTACTTTTTTTTGCTTGTTATATATTAAATTTACTCGCGTTTTATATGCATTTTAGGGGAACATTAATAGCCACAAATTAATGTTTCATATTCTATTTTTTTTTTTTTTTTAATTATGATTGTTATAGTTTTCTTTGTGTCGATAGGTTTTTTTTTTTCTTTTTTACGCAATTTTAACACGCGCGCGAATGCAACTAGACCAAGACTGAGAAGAAGGAAGAATAAAAAATGCAAACGCACCTGTTTTAAGATTGATGAGATGGCTGGAGATGAGCTGGAATGAGAGCGTTTGTCTGTGAGATCAGTTCTTGATGAAATTTTTGAAAAAATATAGCTAGTATTTTGGATTGTTGTACAATTGTTGTTGTTGGAAGATTTTCTCTTTTCTGATTTCTCCAGTTTGGAAATAAGGCAGTTTGGTAATCCGGTTATCCAAAAGAAGATGTTCTTTTGGTAAATCTTTTAGAATTTCTTCGGAGTTAGAGGTCCACTTTCGCAAAGAGAACCCGGCTGAACTCAGAGCAGTGATAAGTTCATCACGTGCGCTCAAAGCCATAGAATGGTGTCTAGGTCGTATTACTAAAGTGTATTTGGGTAATGACAATAGAGTTCGGGTAGCTGATATCCTTACCGCTCGTGGTTCCATTACTCGACCGATCGTCAAACTTGTTCTTCTTCCATCCAATTAGCACTTCTCTTCTACGCATAAATCCTTGTTTTTTAGCTCTCCTCTTAATTTTTTCTTTCAGTTTAACAATGCCAAGAGTATCAATCAACAGCGACAGTTCCACAACGGAAGAGACTACCCAAGTAGTTTATCGGCGGCCTACTACGTTTAAGCGCCGTTCCTTTAAATGTCGTGTTTGCTCTGGATTTCATCCACTCCGCAGTTGCTCAAAATTCCGTAAAATGAACATCGAACAACGAATGAGAGCGGTTCTAATCCACAAGTACTGCAACAACTGTCTGGCACATCATCATTCACGTGGCTCTTGCATATCCAAGAGGGGCTGCCGAAAATGTGAGCAAAATCATCACACATTGCTTCATCACCAGGAGGTGCTGTCGACATCCAAACCACAGCCGCCATCAACGATTTCCTCAATTTTGATGCAACGCGCGGTGACTTTGTTTCCAACTGCTGTTGTTAAAATCCAAATTAAGGACAAGCTCCATATAGCTAGAGCTATGATTGACTCATGCATCTCCATAAGTCGAATTTCCTATCAACTAGTCCTTGATTTGAAGTTGGCTACCACTCTAATGGGAGGCGAGGAAATTTGCACGGTTATCCTCCGCGCTCATTCCGATCCCCATATTAAAATGGAAGCCACGATGAAGGTTGAGCAATATCTCAGCAAACCGACTCCTCCTAAATCGTTGGATCCTGTTATTCAAACGTCTTTTCGCAATATTACGCTCGCTGATCCAACATTTTTCAAATCCGGACCTATTTCGTTGATTTTGGGTGCGGACTTATATCCCAAAATCATTCAGCCAGGCGTGCTTCCCAGTATTAGTGGCCTTCCAGTTGCCCAAAATACTGTGTTTGGATATATCCTGTCTGGAGCCTGCTCGATTTAAAATCTGAATACGTTGTTAATAAATCTAATCATAAATGAATAATTCACTGAACTTAAAATAAATAAACATAATCCAATAAGAACCCTTCATTATTTCAATACTTATGAAAAAGCAGCTGAGAACAAGACTGAACTTAAAAAAAAAATGCAAACGCTCTTTAAATATATTATTATTATGACTTATTTTATATACAATATGTATGCAATTTCATTCCATTCTTATACATTATATTATTGAATTATTTTCTTTTTTATATTCTATATGTCATCATTGCAGCCGCACTGGTTGCAAGGCGGGCGGTAATGTTTACGTGTAAATATTGTCCACCTACACTTAAGAAATCACTACTAGGTGGCGCTTCCCGTCACTTTCGAATTATCTAATTTTCCTATAATTTATCTTTGTGTCATTTTCTCTTTAAACCGAGCCTTTGTCGCTCGCAACAATGTTAATATTAAGTTACTTATAATTGAACATCCAAACTGGTAAGAATAAACCATCTCACTTTCAAAAAACCAACAAATTCTCATTCTTTTCTCTTTCTTTGATTTTCCATTTCTTACGCAAAATTACTTGCGACATTTCGTCTGGCATCCTTCCACCCCGGATGAACAGCAGAGTTCTGTTCTTTTTGAGTTTAACAGTGATGCAAATATATTTTTATTGGGTAGAAACACACAATTCTATTTTGTTACAAGCATATTTATGTAGACGTTAGTTTTTTAGCTAAGGCAATTATATTAATGTTGGACACAACTAGTATCTTCTTATATCGAAAAATAATGTTATTGAAAGAAAGTTCTTAATCATTAGGTGGTTCCCTCTAAATATTTTATTTTTGAAACCAAACATATAAAAACATATTTTTTCTCTGTGTGCATATTCTATTTTCTTAAATCTTAAAAACCAATTGACGAATGTTAATAAAGCCCGTATGATACTTCATTTTTTTTTTTTGTCCAATTTTAAAATCTGAAAACAAGTGGCGCGTGGGCAGGACAGACATATTTTGTAAGAAAAGGATACACGTTGTTGCTTTTTTATTTCTGGTGTTTTGAAGAGCAGATGCATTAAATAAATTAATATAAGCTACACACATCACTTCTAATTCAGCATACATTTATATTAAATATTTTTTTTTACTCTAAACATTTCAAATTAATTATTAACAGCACTGTAAATATTTGATCGAAACTTAACGAATAACGAATTGAAAGAAAAGGCAAAAAAAAAAATCCAAAGAAAATACAGTCCGTCCTACAAATTTTTCTCCAATTCGTAGTATATGCGTACTCGCTCACACCAATTAAATCCATGCGTTCGTACTATTTGAACTGCTCTAGTTTTCATTTTCAATGACAAAAATTGAGCAAAAAAATGAAGTATCATACAGGCTCAACTGAAAGTATCTTATATTAAATTGGCCGCTCTACAAAAATGTCCTTGATAATTTGTTTGATAATTCTACTCGTTATCGTTATAACTACACGTTTTTCTCCAGTTTTCAGTAAAATCATTGCAGTTATTATTAAATATTATCAAAAAAATGGAGTTAAAAAGTCAAAATCGAGAAGTTTCTCAATTCTTTCAAAATAAATTTGTTGGAAAATTCAACATTTCTTGGAAGAATTAACGAAAAAGTATTTTATTGTATTTAATAATATCTACGGGGCCTGTTATAAACAAAGGGAAAGAGAGAGAGACTAACTTGTTGAGGGAATATTTTTTATGGCTTTTTTACAGGAAATCACAATTGAATGATAACTTCAATGATTTTACCGGAAACTGGGGAAAAAAGTGTAATTATAAAATAAATTTAACTTTGAATATGAATTTCTTTTGAACGAGTGAATTTATCAAAAAAAAAACTATCTGGGACATTTTTGTAGAGCTTTCAATTTCCTATAAGATGCGTTTCAGTCATTTACATCCCTCAATTGCTTTTTAAGATATAAGAATAAGAAGTTGAAAAATAATTTTTCTCATGTAATTTATATGGAAAATAGAAAATCGCTGGGCGCAACCTCTAAATATTAATATTAAGAGTTACGGTTCTTACAGGCATATCTTCTCACTTCCCTGAATCTATTTCACAGGAAATTTTGAAAAAATAAAAATAGTCGACTTTTTGGAACCACCCTAATGCAGACATCTCATTTTATGATATCTACGATAACAAAGTAACTCGTAAAGTATCCGGCCTCAGTTGGTCCATTAACCATAAAATTACTCCCTTTAAAAATCATGCATTTTCTACAACAGGCAGCTATGACAATTCACAGAATGTAAACCATTCTATTAACGATTGAGGTTTGTGTGTACATCCAATCTGCGAAAGAGACACTCTACAGTGGGACGATCAAATTCAAAACTGTTTGAAACTGTTGACAAGTTCTTATAACAATTAATCAATGTCAATTTTTGGTCAATCTGCTGCCAAAGGTCAATTTTTGTGATGGCTTATGAGGTTCTAAATTAGTGCGACTTAGAAAAATAAAAAAAATTAAAAAACTGAAAAACTGGTGAGGAAAGTCTCTGCAGTTGTTAGAAGCACTGCTCACACGACACTTATTGTACTCATTAGGATGGTTGAAAAAGTATAGCCAAAAAATCTCGGTACAAAAGCAATACCTCTTATTTCAACAGGATAACTAGCTATCTATATCATACTGTCTTTTATCTGCCCCTGCAAAACACAGACTTGATTCGATTCGAAAATACTTAACCCTCAGTCCAACAACAGGGTCCAGGTATACTTTTTATTTTTAAACGTTATTTGTATATATTTATAATTAATTTAGCGACTTGTACTCCCAGGTACTCTACCTAAAATTTTTGTTGACTATCGTTCTAAAAAACCTAAGAAAATATGTTATAAGGATTTTAAAAAATTATACCTTTGGACCGACACATGTTGCATGGTTGTGCACCTATACATGGAATATAATCAATTTATATAGCGGTGATTCCCTCTCAAAGCGGAAGCTTTTCGAAAGTCACATATTTTTAAAAATTTTGAAAAATGTTGAAGAAATATTAAAAAGATTTTAAATTGATCTTCCTTGTCGTGTAGCTTTTTACCAACACTTGATGAAAATCTCAATTTTTTTTGCCCACTAAAAATTTCATTCATAGTTTTCAAGGTCACCATCTATATTTTTTTGGTGTTTTGAAAACATTGTCGTATTGAGGCATTGATTTTTAATGCATTCTCAAAATTTCATGTTAGAGAATCAATGATTGCTATTTTATTAAATTATTTCTATCCGTTTTGACAGTTCTGAAATTTTTTGTTCAAATATTTTTTATCAGTGATTTTCTTAGGACTCTGTTGAAGACATCTCTAAGTTATTAAGGAAGTTATATAGTGACCTATGATGTTGCGTACCATCCATACAATTTAACGAAACACACCGGATTACTATCTTTGGGTTGAATCCAGTTACTGCAACAGTTTTGCGGTTTTATCTATATTGGAAAACGATATTTTTTACACAGCTTTTTTATATATGATCCATTCAAGATTACCCGTAATTATTCTCTTCAAAATTTACTCTATTTCCCTAGTTAAATGAAATGTCACCATTATATAGTGAACGAACAGATAAAAAGTTTTTAGTTAAGGCAATTTTTTGGAAAATGCATCCATCAGTGTCTTATATAATGAAAGACAGCAAAGCAAAGGGTAAATGTTTCAGTTTAGGTTAACATAGTTTTACAGAAATGATATTTTTTAAAAAAACATTCATTTGACTCTTTTACTACTTTGGCCGAAAATTATCAAGAATTATTTTTTCGATAAAATTATAATTTTAACTCTCGACATTCTTGCATAGAACTTTGAGCTTCTCTTTTTTTTTTTTGTTTTTGTTTTTAGTTTTATATTATATTGTTTAGACTAACAATCAACAACTATACTAACTTTCTTTGAGATTACTTAGATCTATGAAAACAGTTCCAGAGCCTTTCATAATTGCAACTACAGCAATAATATTATTTTAGTGTTTATTTTTAATAAAAAAAAAAAATCTTAAAAGAAAACTTAACTTGAATTTTTAATGATTTTACTCGAACGTACAAACTAAATACATGCCCTCCTATGGGAATAAAAAATATATATATATACAGTAAATTAAACGTAAAAAGCTTACTATTAACTTTCACTAACTTGAAAAAAAGAAAAAAATTTCTGGTGTCAGTTTATTTGTTAATAAATATTAAACGTTAAAGTTGTGTTTCGAACTATCCGAAAAATATATCTACCTATATTTTAAAATTCAAATATGTTAAGAAAACCTCAATGATCGAATTATAAATGCAAAAACTTATTTGAAATAAGCAAATATCACAATTACACAGTTAAACACAGATAAACAGTATACATTCAACCTTATTGTTAGTGGTTTTCATGTTAAAGAAAAAAAAAATGTGTTGATGAAAAATATATAAATGTAATTCATGTGAAATTAATATAGTTAGAAAATTTATCATGAGAAAACGTAGATTAAATTAAGTTTTAAATGTTTGCAATAATATGCAGTGCAGCTAACTAATTTCAGAGTTTCAGTTATTTATTCATTAAAATGATTAAAATATATATATAAATATGTGAAAATAGCTTAAAAGTATAAATATATCCAAGAAGTAGAAATATAAAAATGCATAAAATCTAACAACACAGTGAATGAGGAATAAGTATACAAAAAACCTTACTCATTTCTGCATAAAGCTTACTTTTACATTTACTACGATACTGTCATAATATACATTAATAAAAATATAGAAATTTATAAAATTGTAGCAACATCGGTTGCAAGTGTTCTATAAAAGAAAAAAAAATAAAAAATATATTCTGAAAAGATACACCTAAAACAAAAACTACTAAAGCAAACTAAGTATGAGTTATCATGTTAATGAATATAAATAAAAGAAGAATATTATTATGTAAAATGCTATTAAAAAAAAAAAAAAAATTATAAAATAATAAAATATAATTGTTAACCATAATATTGCTGCATTTTTCTTCGCCAATTATTGGTGAAACATAAGGAAATTGAAAAGGATTGTGGCGGCCGTGGCGCAGTGGGAAGAAGGTGTGGCTCATACGCCAGAGAATCCTGGTTTGAATCCCACCTGACACAGAAAGTTTTTTCAATTGAATTCATTTTTCTGTTCGGCCGTCACCTGTCTGCAGACAATGGCAAACCTTAGAAAGTTAAAACTGCCATGAAAAGCTTCTTGAGAACAAAGGCCGTTCGGAATCGGCATTAAATATGTAGGTCCAGTTCTCGATCATTTATGTTTAAACATTTCACAACACACACAACACAATTGATCATAAGGGCTGAAATGACCATTTCGTTTTTTTGTTTTGAAAAAGGATTCAATTCAAGAAGCTTAAATTTTGGTATCAAAACTAAATATTATTTGAAGATTTAAATATTATATATCAAAATCAATTTCTATCTGTGTACGTTTTATAGATTCTGAAACTAACCGTTCATTGAGTTCAAACTTTTAGAATATGTTTGCCTTGGCGTCTTTTGTGCACGTATTACAACATTTTTTCGATGTTGCGACTTAGCATTGCAGCTTACCACAACTCTATAACTTGGCACCGCCATTAATAACAACAACGAAATCAGCTTGGAGATAAAGCGAAGAACAATAGTTGGTAATAGGTGCTACTACGTGTTCAGTAAGCAACAAAGTTCCAGAGCCCCCACTCGTGCGACAAAACTAACACTCTACAAGAGTAAGTAAGTAAGTTTTTCCCTAGCGATAATGGAATGAGTTTTTACCTTAAGTTAGTCTTGTATATATATTAGGGTGCCCCAAAAAAGCTGAAGCTGTTTTTCTTATGTGGTACCCCCTTAACTTTTTATGTATGATGTTGAAATAAATGAAAATAAAATTTGGTATACTGACTTGCATCGAAACATGGCAGTACTTGGTGGAATGGGAAAAAAGTGCTAATATTTTCAAAATACCCAAATTACTTTTGTGTAAATGTAAATTTAAAAAAGCTGCTTCAGAGCTAGTTATATATTTTATATTTCATTAAAATAAACTATCAACAAAAACTAAGAAAATACATTTATATTTTGGCATCTTCTGTAAAATTAAAAAACAAATTAATTTATCCGGTTTTGTTCTGCTGCTCCCCAATTTATACGTTATATTAATTTTATAAAGCATAAATATTTTATTGTTGTGAGTTGTTTTGTTTTTATTATTAAGTTTTATTTTATGATGATATTATTTATTATTTAAATTCAATTTCCCAGTGGCGAAAATAGTCTTCAAAGACGTTGTCTTTGAAAATTTGTAGGAGAGAACACGAATGAAAAAACTCGTACAAAAAGAGCAGCAACTTAACGCGGAACTTAGAATGCGGACACATAGTAAGACATGTATCTGAGCCGTCTTCAAGCATGTAGCATACATTTGTCTTCCAATCCATTTCGAGAGCAAGAGCGTAATGAGGAAGAACACGAACGAGAAAAATCGAACAAGAGCAGCAATTTTGAGGTAATGCGGACACTTAGCAAGACGTGTATTGGATTAAATTTTGCTTCAAACAGTGTGTGCCACCTGTTGTCTTGCAAGCCGTTTGGTTAATTTGTTTTAAATGGTCTTCGAGCACAGCTATAGGATTGGAGCGATCTGTCCTCAAAGACTGACTGTCGTCGTGAAAGTCGTCTTTGAAGAAGGATGCATCCGTTCGCCACTGGGCTATGTTCATTTTGCTTATGCTTTTGTTTTATTTATATGTTTTTCAAATACAAACACTAGTACAAAAATATGATTTTTTTTTTCTTTTTGTCCCGACGACTTATAAGAAATCCCGGAATTTACATATGAATAACATATTCTTTTTTTTTGGAAACATTGGTACTGTTGTTTTTATGGTAAAACAAACAAAGTAAGAAAATCCACACTTTTTCTGCTTTATGGTGAGTTTTAAAATTGCATACCTCAGGATCCGAGCAAGATAGTTTTTTTTATTATGCAGAGCAGAGAACTGTAATGAGTCACTTTTCTAAGCATTCAGAGTTTATTCACAAAAAAAGTATCAGTAAATATTCAACCCTAAACACATGCTATTCATATCCTATCCACTCTCACAAGCATAAGAGCAAGGCCCATCAAGTACGTAAGAGTCTGCGTACAAGAGAATCTTAATCGTCTGAGTAATTTTTAATACCTTATTCTTATTCTCAATTTGCTCTTCGACTCGCTGATACTAATAAAGTACTAAAAGTCATCGAAAATATCTAAATCACTTGCATAGCTGCTAGCGTGACTTATAAAAAAACAACTCATAACTTTTCATCGCTCGCTGTTATTTGATGCAAAATTTTAATTCATCTATTCGCACATAATGGGGTGCAGATGGGGTGGTGGTGTCCTTAAAAAAAATGTTGAAGGGGGTTAGTAATAGGACCAGCTCATACATTTGACATCTCTAGGAGTCCCTTTTGCGAGAGATATAAACTATTTTCGACATTTTTTGTGTTTTTTGTATGGGCACCCAAAGAAAGGTGGCAGATAGGGTGTTGGTTTGCTCAGAAGAAATTTTGAAGGAAAAATAACAGAAACAGCTCAAACTTTTGACCCCTCTAGGAGTCTTTTTGCGAGCGATATAAACTATTTTCCATATTTATCTTTTTTTGGGGGGTTAAAAATAATAGGACCTGGTCATACATCATGATTTATTTTCGTTAAATTGTTCCCCCCTTTAGAACCTTTTTTGAGCGGGCGCAAAAATTGTAATGAATTGAGTTTGTCATTGCCAAAGCTCTCGAGCGAAAAACATTAAATAAATCAAATTCCAAGCGTTCGTAATCGGTTCAAAAAACGGTTGATAATTGAATAAACTTTATAGCTACCTATTATATAATTGTTGGCGTCATAAACATTATGTCAAATTACCGGGTGGGTATTTCCCACAGACAAGAGTTACTCTAAGATCATTTGCGCCAAAAGTATTTATGATACTCATAACACTCTCTCAACATGAGTATGATTATGATTTATATTCAATTCTATAAAAATGAGTTGAGTACTTATGGATATGATGAATATTTTTATGAGTATGAATGAATATAAGTATAGCGAGATCATGGATATACTATAAGTATACTCTAAGTATGAATCACTCGTTGTAGATCTCTGGTGTAAAGTAAAGGTTATGCTTCCAAAAAAATATTTTTTTTGAAAATTATAATTATAAATTATAAATTCCATTTTTGGGCTTCTATGAAAATGTTACCTATTCTGATCTGCTATCACTCTCGGAGCCTAATGAACGGTAAACAAAAAACTTTCTCTTTTTTTCACATTTCAAAATCAGCAAAAACAAATTGGTATATTGCCATTTTTTTGCAACTACACCAACACTGACAAAGTTTATGCATTTAAAAAGCCATTTAAGGCCGGCGATACATTTAGAGGAGAGTAAAAAAGAGTGATATTGAGGTGATGGTTTTTATTAGATGAAATTTGTTTAGAGTTTTCAAATTTTCAAATCTGGTAAAATATTCATTTAAGTTAAAAAAAATCTTTTACAGCAACCGCTGTAGCCAGCGCCCTCTTTGTTTTTTAAAAAATAAACATTTTTATTTTAAACATCAATGTATATTTTACCATATTTGAAAATTTTAAAAATCTAAACAATTTTTATCTAATAAATACCATCACCACAATATCACTATTTTTTACTCTCCTCTAAATGCATCGCCGGCCTTAAAGGGCTTCATTGAAGTAAAACAAAATACAATCTACCAACAGTGAATTTTCGCAACATTGACAACAACATCATGAACATTGAATTACAATTTAATATGCAACTTAAAGAGCATCCCAGTTAGAATAACAACAACTTCCACACTGTTCAGCCCCCGAAGTTTCACGCCCTATCCCACACCCAGTTGTAGCAAACATGAAAGATAAACAAAAGAAAATAAAACCAAAAAACAACAGCGTGAAAAAGCTCCCCCAATAAATTGCGATGAGCTTGCAGCGGATTTTCAATGTTTTGAATGCTGTTGTTGTTGTTGTTATTGTTTTGTGTTTGTTTACAATTTAACTTTTTGCAGAGGGGGAAAAGTTTTTACTACTGCTGTTGTTGTTGTTGTTGTTGTTGTTGTTGTTGTTGTTGTTGTTGTTGTTGTTGTTGTTGTTGTTGTTGTTGTTGTTGTTGTTGTTGTTGTTGTTGTTGTTGTTGGTGTTGTTGTTGTTGTTGTTGTTGTTGTTGTTGTTGTTGTTGTTGTTGTTGTTGTTGTTGTTGTTATTGTTGTTGTTGTTGTTGTTGTTGTTGTTGTTGTTGTTGTTGTTGTTGTTGTTGTTGTTGTTGTTGTTGTTGTCAGTGTTTGGTCATCTGACGTTGGTTCCTTATAGCCTGTTGTTGTTGGTAACCATGACAAATGGATTCGTTGTAGGCAATCATAATGTTGGTTAAATATACACGTAACGCAGGAAGCGTTGATAATAAGCAGGAAGTGAACAGTGCAAAGGGTGAGCTTGAGGTAATGGTAAAGGTTTTTGGTAGAATATTGTACGATGTTCCAATCTGTGGTAAGATAGGGAGTTAAGACCGGCGTAGATTTTCTTCAACACTCAATCTTTTATTGAAATCTATTTTATTTTTAATTCATGGAAAATCCACATAAGAAAGCGCAAAAAATTTGTTAAAGTTTTTTAAACCTAAGTATTTGCAGGCAAAAACACGTTTTCATATTCATCAGTTGAATGATTTTAACCTTGCTACGACCCTAACTCGCAACTGATGGCATATCCAAAGACGGGACTCAACTTCCTACCCACCGAAACCTATTAAAGCAGCTGCAAATTGAGCTGAAATGTAGCAGATGTACTCCTAATGGAATCATGATACTTGCCAGTGTAACGATATAAGTGCCCATAACTAAAGCTTTGAGTGGAACGATGTGGTGGTTGAATTTATATCTGAATTACATTGTGATTGGGAGGCACATTTATGTTTGTTCACGCCACTTATCATTATTTTAGTTTGATAATTTTGTTGTAGTATGAAACAGTGTCATATTAATCTCTCTTTCAGGCCTTAATGTTGGTGACAACATATTAATTGCTGTGACAATGTTATAAACTATTTTTTATATAATTTGATTATGATAATACAGCACAACAGAATTGATTAAAATAAAAATTGCAAGAAATTTGAAAAATGACTTAACATATTTGTGGCTACAAGGAATAACGACTAAACTTAAAATATCGTAAAATAGCGATATGACATTTCCTTTTTTGCCAATCTTTCAGAAGGAAATTCAGAAATCCATTTTTTGCACAGAATAGATAACCAATTGTGTCTGCACCTATTTCGTTGGTTTAACGGTTCATATACTTCCGAGAAAAGGTCGTAGTTAGAGCTATTAAAATATCGTTTTTTTACGATATTTTGAGTTTATTTGGTATTTCTTGTCGCCACAGATATATCAACAATACCAAAGAAGATGTTGTACTCAGTTTTTTATAGCAGGCCAAAATTTTGTGTTAAACGAGTGTAGAATTCCCAAATAAAGTTCTCAATACGCAGCAAATCAAATTCTAAAAGTTCGAATTCGATAGTTCTACTAAAGTTTTAGATAACCCAAAATTTTTTTTTCTATTAAACATATTGCACACATTTTATACAAATGTTAGATTCGAAAATGTATTGAATAAAAAGTCTTCTGAAATACAGAGGTAGTCAAAAATATTTAGCAAACATAACAGTAAATGGAAAAATATTAGCATTGTGTAATATTTTTGGCTACCTCTGTATTAATCTTTGTATTAATCGAAATGAAATAAACGAAAATCAAGATCACCCGCTGTTTGACTTACACCAAATATGTATATGCTTTTTTCGTTCCTTAGGTTGCTTGTAATGACAGTTTCTTAACAATTTGTCTAAGGTCAATCTTTCAATTGCCAACTTTGTGGAGTAAGAATTCCTTTAGAATCAATGTCATTCTGTCGAATATATCTCAGTATTTTGCATACTCAAGTCATGATGTAGTTAGACAGGTAGCCTTTTTCACTGGCTATTTTCTCAGAGCGCCGACCTTCAATTCTGTGGCCACAAAGAATAATGACTAAACTCAAAATATCGTAATATTACTATTATATTAATATTACATATTACTAACCAACACTGGTTTAAAGCATAAAAAGGTTAAAAAAGCAATAACAAAAAAAAAAAAAAAAAAAAAGATGTGTGTAGCCGCCACGCACGGTAAAAGTGATATTTTTACCCAAAAATGGAGTTTTTGGGAAGATTGCTAATTTATTTTATTAATATTCCCTCCTTCAGTGCAATCAAATGGTTGAAAAGCAGTCTGCCTTCATACCAGTATTAGTTCAAGAACTGTCTTTTTTTCATAAAGCCAACTAGTATTTTCAACATGGCGATATCATGGATATTGACAGTTACTGAGAACTTCAATATTCACGTACAGAGTTCGATCGCAGATTTTTTTTTACTTTCGTCAAACAGTTGGTTATCAAGAGTACACCTTGTTATACCTGGTTATACCTGTGTCGGGAATAATGCATTTTCCCCTATCCGTAAGGGAGAAAATTTTAGAAGCTCTGACCTTATGCTAACGCGCATACTTGTTTGGTTTATTTTACCGTGCCTACACAGTTAAAAATGTTGATGCGTTTTTCGTTACAAGACTTGCACCGTATCTTATGCTGCTTTTGCAACGATATTTAATGCTAAATGATGCAGTCATGCATATATATATAAAAACTCCAATATTGTCACAAAAATTCTGCTATTTCTCACACGACACAAAATCCGACTTCGATATAGAATATTTAAAAATTTACCAATAGTTCGCGATGATAACAATCGAATTCTATATCGATTACGATTCGAAAAAGATACGTTTAGAGGAAGTAACGGTTACTTCGCTTATGTTTCGAAAAACTATTCGTTTACAATTGCAAAGCGATTAATTCTTCAACACAAATGCGAAGATAATTATATTTGCTACTTTTCTACTGTAAGGTGGATACTTTCTGATAAATTTCTTGACACTTTCAGACTTACTTTTATTATTACTTACGCGATAACACTGGTATGAAATAACTTAAGATTTGTGATCACCAATTAGGGAAAAATACGAAATTTTTCTTTGATATAAGTTCATTGCATACCAACCCTATAGAAACAAACTAACTTGTTTTTAAAAACAACTAATTAAAAAACTAATTTAACATAAACCAGAATATGAACTACTTTGAATTATATTAAGGCGGCATCCACTTCAATTCTAAATAGATTTTATTGCATTATATATGAATTGAAATACTACTTAAAAACAAGTGATTGATAAACTACTTTGAATTATATTAAGGCGGCAACTACTCTGATTTTGACATGTATTAATTGCAAATTTTTATTAGATTACAAGTTTATATAAATTTAACCATGTTATTTCATCCATGTTATTTCATCAATATTATTAACTTTAGGCCATCAGTAATAGTTTTCAATTGGTTATTTTAAAGTAATTAAAAAAATTATTTAAATATAACTAATTTAACAAGTAGTTTAAAATATATGCAGACGAAAGTCAATTGACTGATTTAGCGGACATCACCATACAAAATATGTTAGTTCGTTCTATGGAAAAAAATTGAATTTTAACTAGTTGTGGTTGACAAGAAACTACTTTATCAACTACTATTAAATTAGTTGATTTTCCTACAGGGAACTTTCGCCGGGTGGGTTACATATGTATTGACAAGTGTAAATTTTCGGCACACTATTTTAGTAACATATCCTTCTTATGTTTTAGTTTCGACCAACATATCGTAGGTAGCGTAAAGTTGCATTCGTTAATATTGCAGCAGGTGCTGTTTCCAAATCAATCAATGCAATCAATCTGAATTTATTAAAACTTAATTTGAGACATGCCTAAAAGTGTGCTAATGTTCTGGAAAAAAATTTACATTCAGATTCAAATTTTGAGACCGTATTGTACTATCAGAGTATTGAACGAAAGACTCAATTCAATCATAAAAGAAAGAGAGAAGTAGTCTACATTGCCGAGTGGTTAGAACAGCTGGCTATGGATATAAACATACTGTGTTCAATCGACAGTGGTAGCAAAAATATAAAAAAAAAATTTTACATAGCAATTTTTTTTCGCTTTTATACAACTAGTGTGGCGAATTGTTGTGTTGTTGTTTTTATAAGAACCATTTCGTTACATTGGTTTTACCCCCCCCCCCCCCCCACCCCTCCCCCTCTAGCTCATGGTATTGTTGTATACGCGGCTATAAAAGTTTCACTTCAAAAAAGTGAAACAAATTAATAACTGAACCACATGCTATTAAAAAGTAAAAGCTTCTCTATATTTAG
Source organism: Coremacera marginata (assembly GCA_914767935.1). Taxonomy (NCBI): domain Eukaryota; kingdom Metazoa; phylum Arthropoda; class Insecta; order Diptera; family Sciomyzidae; genus Coremacera; species Coremacera marginata. The sequence goes on along the minus strand of OU612043.1, from coordinate 209,928,896 downwards.
TTATTGTTTCACCATCACCTAAAGAGTTGATTTTTAGCTTTACATTTTTATTGATGCCAAATTTAGTTAGTACGTGCTGAGCGAGTGATATCAATTCAATATCAGCTTTTGGATCTTCTATGCCAAAAATCTCAAAATTTATCTGATGAAATTGCCTTTGTCTTCCCTTTTGCGGTCTTTCATAGCGAAATGCAGGTCCTGTTGAGAATAATTTTATCGGTGTTTGCAGTTTTTTTTCAATGAGTAGCCTGACAATCGCTGCAGTGAACTCAGAGAGTTTTGAAATCGTTTGAATCGGTTGATTTTTTTTTTTTCATTGTGTTCAATCTCTTTTATTTGATATTGTTCCCAAATTTGATACCGTAACCGGTGTATGTTGAATGGCCAGTCACTTTAAACTACCTCTACGTCACCTACAATTCCAATCAACATGAAGGTTGACGTGTTCAGTAAAAAACGGAGTTCCGTAAATATATTATCTACCTATATTGCTAATCGATTGGTCGGTAGTAGTTTCGATATTCTGTTAGAAGGATATGATTTAGTAACGATTATCTAAAGTTAGTTCTAACAACATCAAATTCTTTCACGACTATCGCAAACTACAAATATTAGGGTCCTGCAGTGTACCAATTATGCAAAATTTAAACACTCACCTATGCTAGGGAGAAAGTCTGAGATGTCAATAAACAATATTTTTCTGCTAATTGGACAATTTTTAATATTGGGGGTTGGAATTAATTTTAAAGGTTTTTTTCGGTTTTTGAGCATTTATTTAGAAACAACGGTACAATGTATATTATTCAAAGTATTGTCCATCGTTAGCTACAACATTTTCCCATCTTTCTGGCAGCATATGAATTCCGCGTCGGAAGAACGACTCATCTTTTGAGGCAATCCACGAATCGACCCATTTTTTGGTATCCTCGTAAGAAGTGAAGCGCTGCTCAGCCAAGCCATGCGTCATCCCAGTAGCACATCCCAATTCAGCGCCTCCAACGTTTCCTTGACGGTTCTTGCAACATGTGGCCGTGCGTTGTCATGTTGAAAAACCACTTTTTCGTGTCTTTTGCCATATTCCGGCCGTTTAACCTTCAAAGCTCGGCTCAATTGCATCAATTGTTGTTGGTAGCGTTCCCCAGTGATGGTTTCGTTAGGTTTTAGCAGCTCATAGTACACGATACCCTTCTGATCCCACCAAATACACAACATAAGCTTGGCGCCATGAATATTCGGCTTGGCCGTCGATGTTGATGCATGGCCGGGTGGTCCCCACGATTTTTTTCGCTTAGGATTATCGTAATGGATCCACTTTTCATCGCCAGTGACAATACGATGCAAAAAACTCTTCCTTTTATGCCGTTGAAGCAGTTGTTCGCACATGCAAAATCGCCGTTCAACGTCGCTCAGCTTCAACTCGTACGGCACCCAATTTCCTTGCTTTTGAATCATTCCCATGGCCTTCAGGCGTTTGCCGACCGTTGATAAGTCGACTCCCAATGATTCTGACAATTCATGAAGGGTTTGACACGGGTCTTCATCGAGCACAGCCTCCAATTCCTCATCTTCAAACTTTTTCGGCTTGCCGGGACGCTCTTTGTTTCCGTATCAAAATCACCACTTTTAAACCAACGGAACCAGTACTCACAAGTAGAAATCGATGGAGCATAGTCCCCGTAAGCCTCAGTAAGCGTGCGTTGTGCTTCAACCGCTTTTTTCTTCAAATGGAAGCACAAAAGTAAACCTTCCCGCAAATTGCGTTTTGTTGGAACGAAAGTCGACATGTTCACAGAGAAAAAAATATATGTTGTTTACACTTCAGTGGAATGACACATACTGAAAAATTAAGCTTAGACAATGTGCTTTGAAATGAATATAGTCACAGGTGTGCCCGATGCGATCTATTGATAGTTACGCCATCTCTTAGAAAACCTTTAAAACTAATTCCAACCCCCAATACATTTCCATTAAAATTTTTTAAAAATCAATAGTCAATTTTGTCTACCTAGATTGTTCTAACAAGGAAAGGTCCCCAGGTGTTATTCGCCGATTTGAATGATTTTCGGATATGTGATAGAGGACAAAAATCTAAGGTTGACGTATTTTTTTATACATGCTTAGCCGATGGCTTAGGGTTTCAAAATGGTGTCTTAAAATCAGCGGAATTTTCGTTTTTTTTTCCATAATTTAACTATTTTCTATAGAAAGATACACATTTGGTATCAAAAAAAGTATTTAGTCGATATCAGGAAGAGCACGTACTCGAAATTGTTTCATTTTCACTTATGTTTAATTTCATCTAATTCTAAAAGTTACCTTTTTTGGTTTTTTTTTTTAACTTTTACCTTTTTATATTAAAATTTTCTAATTAGAAAATGTACTAGTTTTCAAAAAAATAAAATATTTTGTAATACACGCTGAAAAATAATACGCCTACCCAAACATAATTTGCAGGAAGTATTATATGTTTCCGCATGCTTCTTGGAAACAAGTAATCATAATTGGTTCCACATATAATATGACTAATTAATGTAATTTTTCTTTATATAAATATTTGCATCTTAACATTATTTAATTGTACCTTAGCACTTGTTGTTTGCTATAAAAACAATATAATTTGTTTTAAAGAAAATATGTTTTCATATAAATATATTGTAATTATAAATGGACTGAGAACACTTTTAGTCTATTACTATTTTTTTTGTTTAGAAATATAATTAAGTCAAAAATAACATTAAATATTCACGGACAAATATTAATTGGAGAATACATAATTTAATTGCAGTCAAGCAATTCTTTTCAAAACGATAATATATTTCTTATTATTCGTATTATCGTATTTCGTATTGTTAATTCCTATTATCAAAATGATAAAAAAAACATAATATATTTACCGATGATTACACTATATTTACTTGGAAACATATTTTAGCAAAAGAAATGCCAAAAGTTTTTCACTGTGATTACAAAATATTTGCTTAGAAGTAATTGTTGGTTTGAAGCAAACAAAATATGTTTAGAAAAGAGTAAATAAGTTTTTCTCGGATTTAATTATGTTGTAATGTAACCATATTATGTTTATGTACCCACTTTGCCAGCGAAGCTCCCGCTTTATCAGCAAAGTTGCTTCAAAACTCACCTATTTTTACTGCTGAACCGCCTTATTTTTCTTTTATTTTGTTTTTTCTTTTATTAATTTGAAAACACAAACACTTTTAATTTAAACAAAAATTTTCAAAAACACTTTTCACAAGAGCTAAACTTTTCAACACGTTTGGCGCTACAGCTTGAATTTTAAAATGACGCCAAAAAAGCCCGCGCATAAAGCAACAAGGTTTCCGCTATTTTTCGTGCAAGTGCAAAAGAAACAGATAAATGTATGTCTAGGCGAAACACATAAAACAAAGGAGTTCTGTTTGTTTTAAATTTTCAGAGTACTGTTCTTTTTGAGTTTAACAGTGATGCAAATATATTTTTATTGGGTAGAAACACACAATTCTATTTTGTCACAAGCATATTAATGTAATCGTTAGTTTTTTAGCTAAGGCAATTATATTAATGTTGGACACAACTAATATCTTCTTATATCGAAAAATAATGCTATTGAAGGAAAGTTCTTAATCATTAGGTGGTGCCCTCTGAATATTTTGTTTTTGAAACCAAACATATAAAAACATATTTTTTCTCTGCGTGTAGCTAACGACTACATTAAAGGTATCACACATTTTGTTTTTTCTCGAACTTTCCGTATGTGTAGATATTTGATCCGAAATGTTGATATTCTACAGTGCTTCCATACAAAATGTGTGCTTCTTACTTGTTTGCCCGAAGAATGAGAAAAAATCATCCCAAATTTAAAGATATGACTTTCGATGCAAACATCTCCGCTGGAATTTAATATATTTCATTAAATTCTTTTTTGTCAAAAAGTTCAATAAAATTACTTTATAAAAGCTATTACAAGAATACCATTTGCTGTGCATTAATATTTTTAATCCTTTTTTCAAAAATGATTCAAAATAATGAATGTTTCTCAAAAAGTTACAAGTTTCAAAAAAGTTAGTTGTTGTAAAAGAAATTTAAACCAAAAATTACATTTTAAATTCCCTTTTACATGGCATAATATTTATTAGCAAAAATTGTTTCAGTCTTACACAAAAATTAATTAGCCGTTTCTGTCATGAAAAAACGAGGGTACCCCCTTTGATTTTTTTTTGATGAATTTAATTTTTTTTAAAAAGGTTCCTTTAATATTTTTTTTTTTTTTTTGAATAGTCTAACTTAAAAAATAATTTATTTTAAGAAAAACCCCAATATTTCTGTACAATCAAAAGTTATTACTAAAAATATATTTTCATACCATAAAAAAATACGTCAACCTTAGATTTTTGTCCTCTACCACATATCCGAAAATGATTCAATTCGGCGAGTGACACCTGGGGACCTTTCCTTGTAAGTGAAACACTGTGTCTAATATTTCCTTATCAATTGTATAATGATTTCCTGAATTCAGTCGAATTTGTTCGAATTTTATATACTTCATTAAAACTTAGATGCCTGGAGCTAGCTAGTTTGAAACTTTTCTCAATATTCACTAAAACGAACAGAAGTTAAGAAAAGAAAATAAAAGATAGTGCATCCATGAAATAAACTATTCGAGTTTAAACTTTGAAATCTTATATAAGGCATCAAGGGCAGCAAAAGGACATGATAGACTAAATAACATCCTGTCTGCCAGTCCAGTACGTGCTAGCAAATAACATCTAGTTTTAATCCCCATTTTACGACTCACTTATTTCCTTTCTTTCCTCAGACCTCGCGTCCAAAACTTGGCGTATAAAATTCAACATTGATCAAAGTAAGAACAGTTTTTCTTACTATCTTTAAATGGAAATTCTGGGCATGAAATGAAAATCGTTAACATTAAACCAGTGAAAAGTACGCATCACACGAATGCCCTAAGGATAATGATGGAAACCCTCGAAAAAAAAGCCAGATGTTTTGGTGTTGTTGCCGTTGCTGGGTGGTAGTTGCAATGTTGTTGATATGTCAGGGAAACTTGACTGCTGTTGATTTAGCGAGAAGTTTGAAAAGGTACATTCATGTGAATAGATACATACGCACATTTATCTATGTATTTTCTCGAACCACCCCTGGCTTACAATTAAAGCTTTACTTAACTTACCTTTAAGAGGGTGTCGTCTAGCCTCCTTTTTTTTTTATAACATTTGAATTAACTACGACAACTATTAAGAATGCTGACCAGAAAAATATGCATGCAATTTATTTAATGTTCTACAAATAAATAAAAACAGTTAATTAACTAATTTGTGTGAATAGAACCATCAAAGTAAACAACATTTTGATTCTGTGTTGAGTTAGTCTGTGTGGAGTTATTTCTCTATCTATTAGATAATGATGGTGGTTAATTTGCTTAATGGAGCCATGAAACATCAAGATTATTCATAGAATGCACACAATTTTCTCCCATGTAAAATGAAATTAGTTTCTTGTCAAAGAATGCTGTAACAAAAAAGTAAAATTTGACTAAAAACCTAATTTTACGAAATCATATTACAATTTGATATAAGCAATATATTACCATAATAAATATTAAATATAAGATTGACTCTCTCACAGAATTGTAATAAACGCTTGTTTGGAATATTTTCAATAAAATTAAAAAAATGTTTTGCAGCTTAATGTGCATAAATCATTTGTGCTACCCATTTCAGCCTCTAAAGTTTTACTTGAAGATATTCCTCATATTTTTATAGGATGCAATAAACTTAGGCTGGCAACAAATGTTGTGAGCCTTGGTTTTCACATTGACTCTACATTGACATCACCGATCATGTGAATAGTATAATACGCAAAATATACTACATTCTGAGAATCCTGAGAAAGATGTCTGCAGATTTTACACCGGTGGAAACCAGACGTAAGCTCGTAAAACAACTTATTTTACCTATAATAACGTACTTGGAACTTGTATATTGCAAATTCGATTTCATCTCTGAACATAAGCTGCAAGTAGCATTTAATCGTGCAACTAGGTATGTGTACGATATTCGAAAATTTGATTATCTTTCGCAGTTTAAGAATGCTATACTTGGCTGCAGCATAATAAGTTACATTAACGCCAGAAATTGTATTTTTCTCCATATGCTAACTCATTCGAAGACTACTTGTTCATTAGCGCCATAAGATTATGCAACTCTTTGCCTAATAACATTAAATCCATTGTTGGAATTGGAAGCCTTAGGCAAGCTTTATTCAAGTTTTTTACCTATTTACTTCATATATCTTAACTCTTTCGCACTACTTACCTTATACTAACACATTCTTCGTATTTACTTCTCTTTTATCTGTTACATTTTGCTTCTAATATGTCTTCTTAGCTTCTTGTCTATTTCACCCAATATTTTGTAAGCTAATACATACAGTAACAATTTATTTTATATATTCTATCTCTTAAGTTTTGAAATTCAAATTTAAAATAAATTCAATTGTAATATTTTATTCTCAAGTATATTGCTTTGTATAGTAAAAGAACATGTTCTTATTGTACTAATATGATTAATAAACAAATAAATAAATAAATAAAAAATAGCGAAACCTGCGGTATTCGAACCCACATCGTTCCGGTTTTCAGTTTATTGCTCTAAAAACTGATCTATGCAGCCACTTGTGAAAATAAATGATAAACATACCAAAAGATAAGAATAGAGCTGGGATTCCTCAGGAACTAAAATGTTCAACTCAATTACAGAAATTATAATTGGAGATTACTGTAATCCAATTACAATTGTTATACAAACAATTATAATCCAATTACAATTACAGTAACCTTTAATTAGAATTCCTGTAATGGAATTGAAAATTTCATTGCCAACATGTGTTAAATTTTAATCCAAGTTTTATTAAGGAAACTTTAACCCATTGAAGAGTTTGAATTCTAATAAGAAATGTATAAAAAAATGCATGATTCCAATGATTGGACTAAAAATTACTCCAAGATTTTTGACTGCGTATTTATATTAACTTTATCTGGTAAACAGATGATTTTTTAAATTTACACCGAAAAAATCAACATGTTTTAAAATTGATTGCAATGTTATCATTTTCGAAATGTATTTTTTCATATTTTAGATTCTTTTTAATATTTACATATAAATTGATACCATTATGTTTGACGAAATTTGTTTAAAGCTATTTTTTTATCACAATGTTTTCAATTTAAAAACAATTTAGACATAAATTTAGACTTCGATTTAGACTTAAACTGAGGCTTGGACTAAGCCTTAGATTTAGACTAAGACATAGACTAAGACTTAGACTTAGACTTAGACTTAGACTTAGACTTAGACTTAGACTTAGACTTAGACTTAGACTTAGACTTAGACTTAGACTTAGACTTAGACTTAGACTTAGACTTAGACTTAGACTTAGACTTAGACTTAGACTTAGACTTAGACTTAGACTTAGACTTAGACTTAGACTTAGACTTAGACTTAGACTTAGACTTAGACTTAGACTTAGACTTAGACTTAGACTTAGACTTAGACTTAGACTAAGACTTAGACTTAGACTTAGACTTAGACTTAGACTTAGACTTAGACTTAGACTTAGACTTAGACTTAGACTTAGACTTAGACTTAGACTTAGACTTAGACTTAGACTTAGACTTAGACTTAGACTTAGACTTAGACTTAGACTTAGACTTAGACTTAGACTTAGACTTAGACTTAGACTTAGACTTAGACTTAGACTTAGACTTAGACTTAGACTTAGACTTAGACTTAGACTTAGACTTAGACTTAGACTTAGACTTAGACTTAGACTTAGACTTAGACTTAGACTTAGACTTAGACTTAGACTTAGACTTAGACTTAGACTTAGACTTAGACTTAGACTTAGACTTAGACTTAGACTTAGACTTAGACTTAGACTTAGGCTTAGACTTAGACTTAGACTTAGACTTAGACTTAGACTTAGACTTAGACTTAGACTTAGACTTAGACTTAGACTTGAACTTGAACTTGAACTTAGACTGGAACTTGGACATTGACATGGAATTCAACTTGGTCTTAGACTATGACTTACACCTAGCAAAAAAACCGTAGTGAAATCTCACAAGTTAACTTCTGTGAAGAAGATATGTGTTGAGTTGAAGAGTTCTTGTATAATCACAACAGTTTTGTGCTATTGTTTTAAGATGGAAACATCGATACTTAATATAAAAAGAGAGGTTGAAATTATACAAGAGAAAAATATAAAGCATACACGCAGAAAATCTTTTCTTTACCGCAACTGAAAAAGTAGCCTGTTAGCCGAACAAAAAAATAACGAAAGAATAACGAAACGCAATTCATTTCACTAAAAATAGCACTGCGTTAACTGTAGTGAATTTGTACAGTACGCAATAATATATTGTCCTTAGCGCGCTGGGAGAGTACTGACCTCCTAACCGTGAGGTCACCGGTTCAAACACCTCGGCTGGAACTATTTTAAATTTTTTTAATTAAATTTTTATTTTACTTAAACATTTTTTTTACCACATAAATTTATAACGATTTGAAAAATTTGTACTCTCTTCACTTCCATCATTGGGACTCGAACTCAGACCTACTCGATATCTGATTTACTGTGAGCTCTGCTTAACCTGTTGCACCTTAAACTTACACATATTTTAAGGCGGCTAATATTCGCCTAATGCTGCTGCGTGCAACTCAATTGTGTTGAAGTAAAGGTACCTATCGAAAGGAACGAAAGTCGACAGCAACGAAAACTTAACACCAAATTTTCTTATTTAAGCTGTAGAGGTCATGGCATACTGGTTAAAGTGCTTGATTTGTATGGAAAGCAGTCCATGTTTGAGTCCCCAGCTGACAATGAATGTTTTTTTTCGTTTTTTGTTTGGTTTTATTATAAAACGTAGAAGCAAAATTTGATTAAACTTAAACAAACATTTGCTTAGTTATTTATAAATTGAAATAGCAAATTTTGGTTGGTTTTTACTAAAAACAAGCCAAGTTTTGAAGTAGCTGAGAATTATGCTCACATTTTGCTTAATCTCCATACAAACTTTGCAAACAGTTTTCTCCATTTACAAACGAATTTTTAAGTTACAAATTCTTCATTTGTCGGAATTGTTAAATCGCGAGCGTTTATGACAAACGAAATGTATATCCTGCAACTAAATAACCCGTTATTCGCAACTCTTTCTGTTTCTCGTAACTGTTGAAACGTTTGCAAAAAATATTTTTAAGCACTATAAACGTAGTTCGTTTGCGGCAAACTGGCTGTAGCCTTTTTTTTTCTGCGCGTACAAACTTTTATATAACAAGATCTATTTAAAGACGACTTCATTTAACTGCTTGTTTTAATGCTTTAACTGTGTTGCTTTATCATCAAGCAAACAAAGCTAAGTAATGTGAACATCTGCTGAAGCGCAATCCTTGAAATCGCAACGATGTGAATTCGAGTATAGAATGCAACAAATTTGTTAGGTATTATTTGTAATTTAAAAATTTCATAAATTAAATTGAAGATTCAATATTGAAATAATAAACAGCCAACAATTGGTTAAGCCAATGTCGATTAAAAAAAATTAATATCCAATATAAACATAATATTTCTTCTATGAAGCTGCCCACATTGGGAGTTGCTCGGCTTTAATGCTCGGCTCAACTGCATCAATTGTTGTTGGTAGCGTTCCCCAGTGATGGTTTCGTTAGGTTTTAGCAGCTCATAGTACACGACACCCTTCTGATCCCACCAAATACACAGCATAAGCTTGGCGCCATGAATATTCGGCTTGGCCGTCGATGTTGATGCATGGCCGGGTGGTCCCCACGATTTTTTTCGCTTAGGATTATCGTAATGGATCCACTTTTCATCGCCAGTGACAATACGATGCAAAAAACTCTTCCTTTTATGCCGTTGAAGCAGTTGTTCGCACATACAAAATCGCCGTTCAACGTCTCTCGGCTTCAACTCGTACGGCACCCAATTTCCTTGCTTTTGAATCATTCCCATGGCCTTCAGGCGTTTGCCGACCGTTGATAAGTCGACTCCCAATGATTCTGACAATTCTTGAAGGGTTTGACACGGGTCTTCATCGAGCAAAGCCTCCAATTCCTCATCTTCAATCTTGCGTATCAAAATCACCACTTTTAAACCGACGGAACCAGTACTCACAAGTATAAATCGATGGAGCATAGTCCCCGTAAGCCTCAGTAAGCGTGCGTTGTGCTTCAACCGCTTTTTTCTTCAAATGGAAGCACAAAAGTAAACCTTCCCGCAAATTGCGTTTTGTTGGAACGAAAGTCGACATGTTCACAGAGAAAAAAATGTATGTTGTTTACACTTCAGTGGAATGACACATACTGAAAAATGAAGCTTAGACAATGTGCTTTGAAATGAATATAGTCACAGTTGTGCCCGATGCGATCTATTGATAGTTACGCCATCTCTTAGAAAACCTTTAAAACTAATTCCAACCCCCATAGAATTAAACAAGCTCAAAACGGTCGAAGCCAGTCGATATGTTAGCAAAAGTTCATTGCATATTTTCCTTTAGTTTTTTTCTCAGTGTAGACTTGGGCCTGAACATGTACATGGAATTGAACTTCAACTTGGAGATTGATGGCAGTTTTTGATTATTGAAAATGCCGTAATGTTGAAAAAGTAAAAATATATATTTTTAATGAAAATGTAAAAATTTATATACTTATTATGATTTCAGATAAGGTCGAAGGCAAGCGATTAATCCAATTTGACCTTTCTCTTTATTAAATGTACGGCCTTTTTTAAAGGCATATCATTTGCCTCAATAATAAATGAAAATATTTTCATAATAAAGATCTCCTCACACAGAAAAATCATTTGTAGATTAACATAATTAATTCTAATTTTCAAATTGGTGTTATCTAGATCAATATCCTAAGTCGGTTCATCAAAAAAAAAAAAAACAATTACTTTTTCATGAGTAAATTTAAGGTAGAAAAAAAAAACTTAAAGTATTGACATTTTAGCATTTATTTGTCCATTAGTTACAGAATTTAAAAGTATTTTTTTTCAAAATGGCGGGTTTTCTGACATCCTCAATTTAGGCCTTACTTTTGAACGCAAACAAGATTGCGTCTGCTACATCCATCTGAAACATATTAATAGGGGAACAAATTAGTTTTTAATTATTTTTCAATGACATGAGTGAAGCATAACTGATTAAAAACTCAATAATTTAATGAGATAAGAAATAATAAAAGTAATTTTTGTTGGCATGTTTTTTATTATTTCACTCACATTGTAGATAAAGTAAATTCTGAAAATTTTAGACCAATTTGTTAAGTAGTTGTGATATGAGATTGTTCCCGCTTTTTGAAAAAGTAGTTTTGAGATAATCGCGTTTAAAGTTTTGACTGATGAAATTTTTTATTCTTGCAAGTTAGTCAGCCATGCCAGGGTCATATAATAGTCCCTCTATCTCTTGTGTTTTCCTCAATTTTTGATTGTATCTCTACAAAAAAACCACTTTGAGCAGCTGAAATAATATAATAGTAAAGAAGGAACGCGTTATATAATCCTAAAATAATGTTAAAACGGTTCACCTGGTTTCTCAACTATAAGGCACTATAACTTTTTTATTATTTAAGACATCTTTACAAAATTCTACGTTCTTAAGATTTTATATAATTGTTAAAAAAAAAAAATATCAAAAATTTTTTTTCATAAACCGACCTAAATATGAAGCACCAGAAGCTTCACCACAGGTTAAGAACCTTTTGATACAATCCTTTAGTGTTTATTTTTCCTATATGTTACACATTGACTGACTTTGCACAAAACCATTTCTACACTTATAAGAAAAACTTTTATCAAAAATTTGCATATTATACGTAAATATTTACTATGCACTTAAGGAAAATTTAGTAGGCTTATAATAAAAACAATAAAAACAATAAAATATTTCGTACATACCTAAAATAAAAAGAATAAGATAGATAGTAAAAAGCGCAATTCACACGCGCTGTTGATTTAGCCCCCACCTCTACCTTTTTAAACAGTTTTTTCCTTAGCATATATATTTCATAGAATACCTTCGAACGATTGTACAATACCAAATTAAAACAAAATTGTTTAATGTTCTTTAAAAGTTTTTTTATGAACAGACCCCTGAAATAAGTTGAGCCAGCAGCAAGTCAATTATACAATTCGACATACGTTTTATAAATTATTTTTTCTAAAAGGAAAAACTCACTCTAAACTTTCCAATTCCACATTCTTGTGTAGTAAAGAGCTTACATCGGCACGTCATTTAAGGATTTAAAAAGAACATAAAAAGAACAATTGCGTGAAACCGAATAAAGGAATCAAAGAATAATAAAAGAAAGAAAAAACTTGTTAGCAAATCCTCTAAAGGATTTACGGCTCAATTCGTGCATTCGCAGCGGCTTGTCACACCAACTCCCCACCCATTTTTGAAGTTCAAATAGATGAATGAATGAACGAATGAATGGAGAAAAAATACAATGAAGCTGGTTACAACCGCCAACATAACCAACCCATGTACCAGTCACAATAAACACAATTCCGGCGGTTGGGGACTTGAATGTTAGAACGTGCGTGCGGACTGCCACCGACAACATGCCACACGGACGGGTGTGTAGCACAGCATGCAAAGATTTTGTTTTTATATATTTTGTTAGTGGCTGGTGTTTTATTGGGTGCGTTCCATGCGCGCCTAGCATGCCTTAAATGCCAGCCGGGATTTACGCAGGCATTTAAATTCTTCTCCTTCATTTGAGTTGGATTTATTGAACAGCATCTGGTAGCACGGCAGGAGTTGTAGTTCGACGCTTGGTTCGCCCTTTGCTGATGGTTGGCACTAATGAGGGGGTATAACGACGCTTTACTGCGCTTGTTGTGACTGTTGCTTAATTTTTGGGTTTCATGGTGTAAGGATGATGATAAAGCGAGAACCTTTGACTGAAATATAAATTTTATCTAGGATTATATTTTAGCGTTTCTTTGACAGAGGCCGTGATTTTTGTAGCTTAATTATGTTTGATGATTTACTGACGTAATTAAATACTACGTATTTTGCTAATATTATCAATGATTGCTAGCATAAGTTTTTTATTTTATTATCGCTTCAAAAGCTTATTTTAAATTTTTAATATGAAATTTGAAAGCCGTTTATGATTATACTCCACAGCAATGCTCTGATAAAGAGCAAATAAGAGCAAATAAGAAAATAAATTATCTTAAATACGGGCTTTAGCTTCTAAAATTAACTTAAGATAAATTTCAGATAATTAAACATAAAAAAAGTTTTCAGTATTTGTTACAAAAAATCTTAATACTCTAACCTGCAAAAAAAAAAATATGAAGAAAACGAGGCTTTTAGTCTAATTTTGACTAGAAAAACATGAAACTGAAGTCATTTTGCTTAAAAGATTTTTAGCTGAGTGAAGAAAAAGCAAGACTTAATGAAAAAATTAAAAGAGATGACAGTTTTATTAACTGAATATATATTAGAGTTTTTTGTCAAAAATTAAAAAACCAAAGGTAAAAATCAGATGTAGTAAGAATAAATGCATTAATTTCCCAATGGAAGGCTTTAATAATTTGTATCTTGCGTTTTATAAGTGCGATCGGGTAACGTTGGATGGCGTTATAAATATAAGATTTCTTACTAAAAAACTTCTCAGATGGGTTTTTGAGTTCCTGACTCAGTTTTATTTGAGCGCACGTCAAAGATGGACATCAGCCAAAAGAAAATACGCCATATTTTAAAATTGTTTTTCGATAACGGCGAAAACGCAAGCCAATCAGCTGAAAATGTGAAAAGTGCTTATGATCCCGATGCTATAATAACCATTCACGCGCAATTTTGATTTCGTTGATTCCGTTTCGGTAATTTTGAATCAAAGTGGCATCACGCCCTGAAAGGCCAATTGTCGAAAATTTCGTTAAAATAATGAAAATCGTCAAGTCCGACCGACTATTTCGATTGCTCAGGTACTAAGCATTGCACAAAAAACCGTTTAGAACTGCTTGAATAAGGCTGGATGTAGCGTGGCTCAAGAGTTAATGCGAAATACCTCATGAACCAAATTTCCATTTGCGAATCGCCTTTTTATCGCAATAAAGTCGACGCGGATGATAACTGGTAATGAAAAAGGTTCACTTATGACAACATCAAGCTAAAACGGTCGTAGTCGAATCGCGATAAGCCGGCGTAAACCGTGCCCAAGCCAAGATTGACTGTCAGGAAAGTTTTGCTCTGTATTTGGTGGGATTGGTACGAAAGTATCTACTATGAACTGCTCTCCTACGGTCAAACTCTTAATTCACCTGTACTGTCAACAATTGGACCGTTTGAAGGAAGCAATCGCCCAGCAGCGGCTAGCTTTGTCTAATATGAGAGAAATTGTGTTTAATCAGGACAGCACCAGGCCACACATATCACACATCATACGTCAGAAGCTCCGAGAGCGTGGTAAGGAGGTTCCAATGCATCCACCTTATTCTCCGGACCTGGCACCAAGTGATTGGCTACCTGTTTCTGTCTATGGCGAATGATTTTGCTGGTTAAACATTCGCCACAAGAGAAGCGAAATTGACTGTCCCAGTTTTTTTACCAAAAAGGACAAAAGTTTCTACGGGAAAGGCATAATTAATGTTTTTACTAAATCGAATCATTCATACTATACTAAATGAAGCCTTGAAATGCCATGAAAAAATGTTCGATTTCTTTTTACTACAACTGATAAAATTTTTAGTTTTTTTTTTTTATAGTAATATTTTTTATAGAACAAGCGTTTTTTTAATTTGAACAGCAAAAGTAAATATTACATGTTTAAAAGATATACAGTGTAATGTGTTTTAACTCCACACAGAAAAAAGTGTAAATTATAAAAATTTTCAGCTATAATTTGCCTAAGACCTTCGGCCAGAATGGGTTATTTGTTGTATTTGTATAATACAACAAAGGAAATTTAGGCATTATTTTATATGTTATTATTATATATTATTATATATGCAAATTTATGCCATAACTTGTGTGTCCTGTTGAAGGCCTTCTGCTAAAATGGGTTGCCGTAGATTTTGGGCAATATTAAAAAAAAGCAACTTGGATATCATAACCTTAGGTAAGTTATACTTATACTAGTGAAGATTTCCTAAGGCCTTTGGAACAAGCGCTTGCGTTGTTCTCTTATGATTTGTTTTGTGTTTTTTTTTTTTCAACTTTTCAGTTATGTTTATTTCACTTTTCAATAATTTCACTTTTTTGTTAATTTTTTTTTAATTTTAATTAAATTAATTTTTATTTGATAATGTCAACTCATCAGTAGTCTTGCGTGATTCTCACTGTGATCCACTAAACTGTTTTATGTTCTATTTGTTTCGTCAATGCACAAGGGGTGAAATAGTGCGATTTAAACCTGATTTAACCCTATATTTAACCCTGCATTCGTAATATACGTAAATTTTTACGTGTATTCCGCATAAGAAATATACGTAGGTTAAAACTTGCGATTATAGGGTTAAACAAACTAAAAAATGGAGATTAAGGCTTAGGGCATGTTTTTCGAAATGTGTATAAATGTTTTAAAAAAACTTGTGTTAGATAAAAATTCAATATTTTCGAAAAAACTTAAAACAAGGATATGAAAAAAAAACTTTAATTTTGGAGAGCTAGAACTTCTTTGAAACACCTAGGAACATATGTTGAAACCTTTCCCCCGTTCTCGTCGAACCCGTGATAGAGGAAATGTATTTTTGTTCCAAGCAGTCAGATAGTCTTCATTTTAAATAGCATCAAAAGTTTAGGTTTTTATAAGTTTGAGTATGTCAGGTTAATATCAATAACGAAATTTCAATTAATACTTCATTATACTGCTTACTTAACGAAAAAAAAAAAAAAACGAAATGGCCATTTCAGCCCTTGAAAGGACTTTGACCGAGCTTCTTATGATTTTAATTGTGTTGTGTGTGTTGTGAAGCTTTTCATGGCAGTTTTTACTCTCTGAGGTTTGCCATTGTCTGCAGAGAGGTGACGGCCGAACATAAAAATTAATTCAATTGAAAAAACTTTCTGTGTCAGGTGGGACTCGAACCAGGGTTCTCTGGGATATGGGCCACACACTCTACCCACTGCGCCACGGTTCGCCACGCTTACGTACTGTTTACTTGCTTTCTTTTAATTTGGCTTCACTGAGTTTTCGATTTTTTTCTTAAGCATTCGAAAACTGTGGATTTTTTTATTAATATTTTTATTAAGTTTTTTACCATTCCTAGTTTTATATGTAGGGGAGATATCAAAATTGTAGCATTTTCTACGAGAGGCCAACGAATAGCATTAAAGTTTGTTTTGGAATCGCTACCCTTGGTAGCCCATCATGCTTTTCGTATTCATTACCTTCGAACCGAGTGAGCCAAAGGCAAAGCAAGCACATTTTAATGTACACTTTATACTTTTATTATATCATTACATTTTAAACTTCTAATATATTTTAAAATTTAACTTATGTTCAAGCTTTGTCCAATGAAATTTTGTAAAAGGGTTATCTTCCGTATTGATTCTTTTACTGAAGTATATCTAATAAGAAGCTACGAAATAATTTTGTAGATCAAATCAAAGTACTGACTCATAGAGTAAGGAGTTACTTTAGGAAGGAAGGTTTTTCTGTATTATAATGTTCTACGAAGTTATGGATAAAGAGATGAGAATTTTGTTCGTAGAATTAATACAAATTATAACGCCCAGAGTTTTCGAGATATACTACCTTTTTTAATTTAAGAGGGTTTTTGATCCTCTGTGCGAATATTAGAGGAAAACAATGTTTCCTTATTTGAAAGGACATTAAATTTGCTACAATTTTACTGTAAGTTTTAAAACAAAATTTTACTAAGTTTAGGACTTAAAGGAAACTAACTACGGCTCCATAGTATAAAATGTGACCTTAAAAAAACGGTTAGGTCAAGCTAATCCAGGAAAATCGCTGGGACAGCATATTCTATGAACCAATGGCTATCAGAAACCATTGGAGTTTTTGCAGTTATTTTTTGGTGTCGCACAGTGTTATATCTCGACGATATCATACTTTTTAAATTTGTTTTAGACCCTTAAATGCTCTGAATTTCTCATAAAATTCACAAATAACAGCATCGGTGAATTCTTCTTAATTTAGTTATTCAAAGATATAAACCAAATTGATTCATAGAGGCACCAAGGAGCAATACATTCTTGATGTTATAATGATATTAAATACTTTATATTTGATTTCAATGCGTGTTGATATTTTTCTTTGAATAAAATGTACTTTATCGATTTTCACTTTCTTATTCAAAATTTGTAGTTGTTCAACAATTGATTTCCGTATCTTCTAGAAGAAAAAACGCGGATCTTCAGCGCTGATCTTATTACATTCTCGTATTTTCTGAAAATTCCCTAATTCCCCCCTCTAGTGCGTACCCAATTTTGAAAAAGTGTTTGTTCAGCCGGCTATAATATATTTAAGAAAAATGTTGTAGGTACTTTTAGCTTTCTTAAAAACTCAATCAAACTCTGCAGCCATACGCTGGCCAGAATTAATTTCCAAATAAATTAAATTAATAGACTTTTTAAAAAAACAAATCGCCAAAAATATAAGTTGACATATATTATAACACTAATTTCAATTTTAACTAAAATTTTCAATAACAGGCATTTACCTATCTTCAAGTGCAATCCTATTAAAAAAAAGTACAATAATGTTGCAGCCTTCTAAAATTACATTAAAACTTAACAAAAAAAAAAGAAATAAATGGCAATTAATTTCAGTTTTCACGCCGTTTAATATGCTTCCGTTCACTTATGAACCATTGCATTTTTCTTAATTAAAGTACACTTTAACGAAATGCATCGTTAGATTTTCGATACAGAAAAAGAGAAAAAAATAATTTTTGGCCACCGAATTTTCAAGGCCATCCTCTGTGCGTCGGAACAAGGGGTATGTATGAAATATAATCGCAATACAGTTCAAAAATTTTCTCTCGCTCAGTCTTCTGAAGAAATTGAGCAGATATAATATAAATTGAATTTATGCAATAAAATACTTGAACATACTTCAATATTTATAAGCCTACTCAAAATTTCAACCATCACATTACTATACCATATCTCAACAATAAATTTCAGTTTTACTCGAAAATATCTGTCTGAATAAATAATATCTTGAAACATAACACAACAATATACTACAAAGGATATATCGAGACAGACAATGGCAAGGTTTAATCAAGGGAAAGAGATAAAAAATAAAAACAAATATAAAATCAGGGAACACAAATTGAAATTGACAGAAATGCGTACAATTGGCAAAATGATGCATTAGCCTGAACCGAACCCAAGCCTATGCCATGAAAGCATCAACGGAAACGGAAATTGACATTTGTGTGTGGTCGGGTGTGGCAATAATGGCGAACGTGTATTCGACGTGTATTCGTCTACAATGAGTTAGTTCTGTATACACTTAAAAAAAAATTCATGACGATTAACTTCTTAATGAAAAAACTGAATTTTCCAATTGAAAAATTTAAATGATTTACAAAAATTAATAAACTATAAAATATAGTTATACAGATTGTTACAGTGCTTCTTTGATTAAATACAATGAATATACAAAAATGCTTCATCTACTATGATTCCTGAGCTTCCCAAACCATTTTAGGCAATTTCACAGTTTCCGTCAAACTCTTACTATAGTAATTATAATTCGATCAATGCAATCGGTTGCAGTAAAACTTTGGTACAGATGCCTTCAAAAGTTATTGAAGCTCTTCTCGTACTTTTTAATTCTAGCTTTAAATTTTTGAATAACATTTCTGTATGTAATTAAAAAGATTTTTCCATGGAAAATTCTTATTATTTGGTAGTATGAATAAGAAAACACTAGCGAGACAAAGTTACGCTGAATCTATCATGATGATGAGCTGTTGTTAAAGCTAAAGGCGCATCTTTTTTGCTTAAGCTCCTTGTATTTTTTGTACAGCATATCTGCAAAACTAAGCGCATCCTCACTGCATCATTAGGATGCGTGGAGGATGCAGTTTACAGTCGAACTTCGAAAACTCTGTCTGCCTCTCTCTATTTCTCTTTCTCTTTCTCTTTCTCTCCTTATGTATGCTGCTTTTTGAGAAAGTAAAATTTTTTGTTGTTTTCTTGTTATAGTTATTTTTATTATTTATGGATCCTAAGGAAAGCGTTATAGATGCAGCACACTTATACAAATTTTGATATTAATTTTTATATTCAAATTGTTTTAAAGTAAAGTAGAAAGTGCAAATAGTTGGGCGCTTAGCATCTTTGATATGGGGAGCGCATTCTCAAAGCATCCCAAAGCTGCACATAAAATGCACTATTTTATGCGCTTTAAGAAGCTACTAAAATTGCTCAATTAGGTAATCCTTATGATTTTATGTGTTAGTTTTGTGTCTCTGTGTATCTAAAAATGCCTAAAAGCTTATATTTGATCCGATAGAGCTTGCAAAGTGATGCTTACTAAGTCTCTCCAAAGATATTATTTAAAGAAGTTTTGTAGAAGATGGACTCGAAATTTGCAATAAGCTTCTGAAAATAAAAAAATGTATCCTTGCTTCGGATAAATCTGCAAGGAATTCAAGAAAAATTTAAGCCGTATTTAACATACTGATTCATAGGCGTAGCCAGGGTAGGGCAGGGGAGAGAGAGTTTCTCTCCCCCTGAACATTAGAAAAATAAAATTTTTAGTACTTAAATAAGAAATTCAAAACATTTTTTCTTAAAATTAATAGCATAGAATGGATTAATTTTTATTAAAGCTCAATTAGTTTTTTATTACAAACTTACAGCTGATTTTTTATTTATTTATCAGTCATATGAAAAAAATAATTTTTAACCCCTGAAGAAAATCCTGGCTACGCCCATGTACTGCTCTTTTGTGAAACTCTTTAAGGCCTGTAGAATTCTATTTGATAAAGCTTTATGAAAAAGCTCTTTATAGTTGTGAGATGGTAGTTGGTATGCTGTGCGAATGATTCTATTCTGTGTTAAATAAAACATAATCATACCTACCCCCTCCCCCCCCCCCCCCCACTTTTAGGCTTTTTTGTAATTTTCCAAATTTTTTTCTACAGCTCAACCGCCGTCCTCCTAATTGTTTGGTTTTTGGAAAGCCAAAAATAAATTTCTCGGCTCAAAAGTAAATTTTGAACGAAATCGATCAATCGCAAACGAAGTAACGAGCAGGTCAAAAGTAAAAAATTGTCATTTGGTATGGAGAGTAGTGTATTTTGTACGAAAAATAACTTAACTTCCATGATATGTATTCAATCAAATCACTTTAAATATTAAATTAATTTCTCTTAAATATACTGCAATAGTGAACTAAATGCTCGTTTTACCTTATTACACAAATATCAATAGTGAAGGAGTTTAAGGAGGGGAGAGGGAGGAGGGTGAGGACTTGTACTTTTGTACTTTTTTGTCTTTTCTTATAGTTAAACATCTGAAGAATATAGTCCCAAAATGTAAGTCAACTAGAGCATAACTCTCGAAGTAATTGACTAATTATCCGACAACTGCGGGCTTTTAAAATTCTAAGCGCGTTTTTCTCAATATCACTTTTCTAAAGTCCGTGCTCACTGCCATTTAAAATTTACATTCTTACTCATTTCAAACTTGGTTCATACTTTCTCCTTATATAATACCTCCCCCAACGATAAGGTTTACTGTTTTTTTAATAATTAAGGGGCTTTTCCCTTACGAAAGGGCGGAGTTTTTCATAGAAAATAGCAATTTCACTTCAAATGACCGCCAAAAATTTAAATTAAGAAATTAAAAAATGTTGTGGGGAGGATTTTATCATACTTCGACTAAATTTTAAAGTTCTTTGATTTCAGATAATTTCCAGCTGAGATACAGTGAACACCGCAAAAAATCTTTTTCCAAAGACGTTCTTGAATAGCTTTGTCACCGGGTTGTTTGCCAACATTTTTTGCATAAAATAATTAGAGTATGTTATGAAACTGATACCTTATAATGTACAAAGGTTTCAATGAATTTTCTCTACCCCTATTAAAAAAAATAAAAAATCGCAAAAAAAAATTTTTTTTACACTGAAACCCGTATTCTTTCCTTAAAAGAAGAACTTATTTTTTCATATTTCAATTAGTAATTTCTATTGTACTGCAACTTCGTTTTTGATAAGACGACTTCTCTCGAAATTTGCATGGTAAGATTTTGTGAGCTGAGAAATTTGCTTTTGCTTTTCAAAGAGAAAAAAATCCTATATCAGTAACCATTTCTTTTTTATTCCTTGAATACATAATAGAGCTTACAGGCTCTTTCTTTGCCTGTAAGACTTTCCGTGAGCTTTTTCATAAAGCTTCGGTAAATATAATTCTGCAGGTTGTAAAGATCATGACAAAAGAACATTATCATAAAAAATTCGATGTTGTTTCGACGAAATTTTTAATAAATTCTTATAAGAATTTCTCGCAAGTTAAAAAAGTCCAAACTCAATAAAGCTTCTAAAAAATATTTTTGGAGGGACTTCACTAAAGCTTTTTTTAACTACTTCTATATAACTAGTTTCTTTAAAGCTTGTTGCAAGCATTAAAAAAGTTTTTTATATTAGTTGCAACTGTGTCTTTTTTAATATAACTTTTTCTGAATTTTTGTTAAAATTGTTTTATTATTAATGTTTTTTTTCTTCGTATGCAGTGGGAATTTTTGAACTTTATTTCAAGTCTAAATTACTAACACAATATATATCAAATTATAGATTATTTCATTGAGATGAAATGATACCTGAGACCTGTAAGATTTTTTCAGTGTAGTATTGAAGTAGTAGAGAGAAAATCATTGATATGTTGATTGAAAAGAAATCAATGCAATCAATCAATTGAAAAATTAGTTAATGATTAATACTGTTATCAACAACAATGATGGTGTTCAGTTTGTAAGGTTTTCTTCGAAGTATCATTGAAAAATTGCCAACTGAAGCAGATATTTAGGAAAATATTTACTCAAAACGAGCATTCATTCAATACGTATCAAGAATTTTTGACTCTGAAGTGTCACGAATTTTCTAACAAAGTTGTCTGATGAAGTCAACGATTTAAAAAAAAAAAAACAGAAATCGTCATAAATTAGCTTCTTTAAAAATACAGATTATAGCGTTTTAAGAGATGTTTAAAAATGCTTTCAAATTTAAACAATAAGCTGATACAAGTATTGATACTTGACATCTTTATATATTCAAAAATATGCACAGCCAATTCTTGGCGATATTCACAACAAAACAAAACAAGCACGCTTTGTTTAACTACACTTGAATAGGTACTTCAAAGCACCCTATATCGCTGACAAAAATCTATCAATTCATAATAATATCATTATTAATATAATGATTTTCCTATTACGATCATGATAAAAATAAAAAAAAAAACCAAACAAAGTAATTTTTACCAGCCGAACAATGAATGATGTCAAATTTAATGCAATTTATTATCCTTTTTTCATTATCTCTGTACTTTTTTCCCCTAGACGTTGTTGTTTTACAATAGAGCGGAGGCAATTTTACAATAAAGTCACGTGGCTGCAATTTGAGCGTCCGTTCGTTTCCTTTCTGGTACCCCAATCATACCATTTCATATCAACAATACCATCACCTTTTGTGCCAACCTTGCGTACTGTCTGTTCGGCACACAACCACAAGTTTAATAACAACCAACGTCTGTCGTCTGTTTTCTACCGACGACGACTTCTCCTGGTTGTCCATCTAACGATTAGATAGAAAATTAATGTTGGGGTTACAGCAGCACTAACAAGTTTTTGGGTGCGTAACGCGGCACACGACACAACAGTGACAACAACAACAACAATAACAACAACAACAACAACAACAAAAATAGCAAAACAACAACAAAAATGTACAAATACATGGAAGAAGGCTTCGACATTAAGTACGGCAACGACTACGACACCAACCAACAATGATGGGTCACATAGGCCACAGCATATTATAATAAATTCTTGCTAAGAAACTCGAGCAAGTGCAACATGAAGATTGAGCTGTTGTGGGTGGGAATAAATTCAAATTAAGTAATTAACATTATTGTGAATGGGCTGGGGGTACAAAAAGCTGGAATTTTAGCTAATATTTCATGTAATCTCATTAGATAAAAGAACATTGGTGTAGCAAAGATATTGTTTGATATATTGTCTGTAGCAACAATAAAGAGACGACGATGATGACACACTCAATTTAAGTGATCTCATCCTTTTGTACGGTAAATAATTTTTAATTTTATTTTAAAGTTTTATATGTTGACTTAAAAGTTAGTGTCGCTATCTAATGAACATCTAAAGCCATTTTGGTTTGAATGTCATTTGACGTTAGTTGGCATTTGACATTCATAGAGAGTGGTCAATAACAATTTATTATGGAGCAACTAATACCGTAACAATGTGTTGAAATTATTATAGCATATTATTTAACTAGTTGGTCAATTAAGGTTAATCTCAGTTTCTCAGAAAAAAGCGACAATTCATTTTTAAGCCATTTTATTATACATACATTAAATTCGGGCATAGTTTTATAAAAACTTTATTTAGTTATTTGAAAATAGAAATTATTTTCAATTTTGATTTTTTATTTAAATAATAGAGGCCTCAAAATTAACTTTTTTTGCACGGCCGACAGTTAATCTGTGCATTGGTTGGGCCAATTTTCATAAAATTTCGTGAGTTTTGTTTATTAATATCTCGTCCATTGTAATCTACCACATTTTGTACGAAAAATAAAAAAAAAAACAAATACCTAGATTTGTTGTTGAAAATCATATTATATGAGTTCTTCCTTTAAATTTTTTTTTTTCAAATGACCATAATTTTTTACGATTTTTAAATAAATGTGGTAGATTTCAGTTTCATTTTTTTTTTCAAATGCCCATAGTTTCTTCATGATTTTTAAATAAATACGATAGATTCTGGGAAGAAGCTTCGTTTATGACTCTCAACTTTTTTGCTTGTATCAGATTTACCGATTTGTACATGAACTGTAGGCGTTCTTTTTAAAGCCCCTATTTTGGCGTCCTCTTTTATTTAAATGTTTTTAAATTTGTAATGCCAAAAAAAAAAAAAATCAAAAATGTTATAAAAAACCCCAACTGATATAGAATGAAATGGCCAGAACATAAATTGTAAAAATTTGTCATTTTTTACGTATGAAAAAATGAAAAGATTTTCTTGAACGCTCTAACTGCCAAGGTTGAAATAATGGAAAATAAGACACCAGGATATTTGCTTCTGGTAATTGTGAGTACAAGGCATTGGCGTTGCCGAGGGAAGAAGGTAGGGGGAGCTGCTTCCTAAAGATTGAAAAAATGTAAACAAATGCAAAGCAATTCCTAAGTCTACTCACCTAACTTGTTTGCCCGATAATTCCGGCAAAAATTCCGCAGTGCTCACATTTGTCACATTCATTGGTGCTAAAGATGTGCGAAATGTGTCACTAAATTAAAGAGAGTAATATGAATCTTTAGCTCTCTGAGAGTGATGTATCACTCTTTTAGATCATCAGCGCTTTAAGCTCAGTAGTAACCATGGTAAAGTAATAGAAGGTAGATGCTTGGCTGAATGTCAGAACTGTCTAAAAAGAACGCAAAACGACACTGAGCTGCGTGGCCGTAGAGTGTGTGGCTCATACTCCAGATAACTCAGGTTCGAATCCCCCATCTGACCAGAAAGTTCGGCGTCACCTCTCTGAAGATAATGGCAAACCGCAGAGAGTAAAAAACTGCCATGAAAAGCTACTTGAGAACATAAGCCGTTCGGAGTAGGCATAAAGCTGGTAGGTCCAGTTCTCGATCATTTGTGTTCAAACATTTCACAACACACACAACACAATTGATCATAAGAAGCTCGGTCAAAGTCCTTTCAAGGGCTGAAATGGTCATTTCGTTTAATTTTTTTTTATATTACTATATGAATATAATATATTATTTATAATATATACAATAGAAACCAAATAGCTCAGTGCTAAAAATATTTCTGGTTCAAATTTAAAAAAAAAAAATTGTACGCATTCTTAAACATAATTGATTATTTTTATGAGAAAAAAAATTTTAGCCCCGAAAATATTTTATATTTTCCAAAAAAGGTTTAAAATATTAAATGTTTTCGAAAACAAAACCACAAAATTTGATTTTGTTGCCAAAGCTTTTTAATTCATAATTTGGAAAGGAATGCGCATTATTAGATGCGTTTCTTTCGCCTTAATTTAATCGTAATTTCTGAAATTTTCTGAAAGGAATGTTAAGAAAATGACTCGTAGAGGACACTACCGCTGTAGTATTTTGCTATCTGTGACTCAAATCTTTTAAAGCCCTCATCACAATTTTACAACCTAAAGACGGATAACAAAAATAATTCAAATTTTTAAAGGACTATTATTTCTGTTTTTGCTTTGCATGTTAAAAATAATAATCTGGAAAACAAAAATTCATCAACTATTTTTGTCACTGAAAAAACAATGTACCCCACCTTTTTGGATATTTTTTTATGTACTCCCATCTCTGTAAAATTTTGTTTTTTTTTTAAAAAAACATTAAAATATTCCAATATCTCTTCCCAATCTGTGCTCTTTTCTATTACATTATTGAAAAACCGCTCAACTTTTCCAAGTACTTTTTCGTCATACACATACATATTTAAACGATAGCAATGAATAAATGTTGCATACTGCTTAAAGTTTTTGTCAATTACTTTTTTAATTCAATGAAATTACATTATCTCGAGTTACGATAGCAATTGAGGGGCTTACGTTAAGTGAAAATAAATTACCAACGTTGGTGGAGGCCATGAATTCTTACAGTAGATACATGGGCGTTCGCAGGATTTTTCCTAGGGAGAAGCAAGGGTCTACGTGGAAAGTTCATATTTTTAGGTGGTATTCTGGAATGCTCATTAAAAAAAAAAAAATTATCTATCGAATTCTATTTTCTGAAATGTTTGGAGAACATTTTGTGAACATCGTTGCAATTTACACCGTTTCACTGTGTGAGATTTGACCGAACTATCAGGACAAAAATCTAAATTTTTGTAAGATGATTCCCTTCTTCGTTCTTAAAAATAATTGTTCGAAAGTTCGGGTGTATCTGAAATATCTTCATTTAAGCAGGGTGTTCATAAAATTGGCTATAATGAAAAATACAATTTTAAATATTTAATCATAATTTTTTTAAATTTTCGACCTTGAAACACAAAATTGTATTTTTAAATCATGTTATTTTGTAGGGCAATGTAGAGTTTTTGAGATATTAAGGTCTGTTCATATAATGCAAATATTTTAAAAGTTTGCAAAAAATTACAGCTTAATATTTGCGCGTTCTATATACGTGACTGAAACTTAATAAAATATGTAATCTTCTCGTATATGCGTACATATGCGGTTCAATTTTATGGCAGTCTAACAAAATGTAACCTACTTTCTTTTGTCATTTTTTGCTTTCATTTCAATTGCTTATTTTAATATTCGGTTTCTTAAGCCTTAACTTATTTTATTGAATATTAATCAATAAGCCTTCGCTTAATTAGCACATTTAATACAAAAACTGCTTACTTCAGGCTGATATATAATTTAAAAAACCACAAAAAACATTTTTTCGACTGCCGTATTTAATATTAAAAAATCAATCTGAAATTTTTTACATGGCTTTGTATGTTTATATGCTACTATAGTATATCTTGGCTGAGAGTTAAAGTTGATTTAATTTTTGGTATATCTTTAAACATTTTAGAAACTAACATTTTTTTTAAACTAGCGAGATTTTATTTATATTTTTAAATACTTTTTATTTTGTCCCGCTAGATTGAGATAATCCCACAATGTGCGGTCGACACATCAAAATAAAAAACCTATCCCAGTAAAGAGTATCAAAGTTTTCTTGTACCAGAACAGAAATATTTTTAAATTGCATTTTTATAATTTTTTGCAAAAGCAAATATTATAAAATTTTTGCAAAAACGTTTATTATTATTTTGCGACTTAAGTGTAAACTCATCTTAAATGACCTCATGGATCACCTACTTTAATGAACTTAGTTTTCGCCATTTACTCGTGGATGCTCGATTTCTTTTTAAGAATGCATTCAATGATTGGAATATTATAGAATGTTCAAGTAACTCAGGAACCTTAAGATATGAGGCGAAGAGGCTTAGGAGTGCCACCGTAAAAAATATTCATGACATGTATATTAAAATGTACATGTTTTTTGAGTATTTAAAGGATTGTAGGTCTGAAAAAATCTATACTATATAGTTAAAGCATTTTTAAGTAAACTGTATTTTAGCATTAATTTTATTTATAAAGAATAATTCACTAATTCTGTTTTAAAAATATTTTCTTAATTTCGAAGTTTTTTATATTCAAATAGCAAACAGTGAATTTGTTAATGTAATAATTAGCAGTGGATTATCAAGAAGTCGAGTATAGGCAGTTGATCGGTAATGCAAATTTTCAAATAAGGATATTATATCCTTAAGAATTTATAAGTGAAAAGTGTTGAAAATTGAAATAAAAAGTTACTGAGAAGATGTGTGCGTTAAAGTTAATTTAACGTATAAAAATAGTTCAACTAAGCAAATTCAGACTTATAATCTAAAAGTAAAGGCTTAAAGCTATATAGTAGTTCTCGTATGAATGTCGCTTAAAGTTTAAATGTGGTATTTGATTTGATTGCAATATTATTATATTGAAAATAATAGAATAAGATTAATGATTTCCACAGAGAATTTAGTTTTTAGCAATACGTTTGTCCATACTTCCATTTTAAAATTCGGTTTATAAGTTTAACTAATATGCATTAATATATCCCAATAAAATATAGGTCAATAGCTTCATACTTTCTTATAACAATGTTACATATTACATTTTACATAAACGAATATAATGTTAAGTAGATTTTTGTTCTTTAAGGGAGTATTCCTGGTTGGAAGGCTGTTTTGGACCCTTTTTGAAAAACTCTTCATTTGAAAACTTAAAGAGTTATTCAAATTCTGTTTTTTAGTGTATTAAGAACATATTAAATTAAATAAAAAATTTTTTTCCTTTGTACGAGGGCTGTTCAAAAAGTTGTCGGCCTTCAAAGTTGGGCGTCGAAAATAATGGTATGCTGCTTGCGGCCCGGATAACTCTACTTCTGACAATCTGAAATAGAAAATGTAAACGGCGTTAGATTCAGTATATATGTGATTCTAGACCTAGACCCTACTTCAATCATAATTTTGCGATTATTTTTTACAAAATGGCGGTCATTGAAAAATGAAAACCCGATTTTGGGTCTTTTTATTTGAAATTTAGTGTAAAAAAAATAGTAAAAATTGTTTACAATTCTGATTGAGGTAAGAACCAAAATGGTGACAATTCTGCATCGATTGCATTTTGCTTCATTAAAATCGTTTCAGAACTACGGGCGCAATCTGGGCCGCAACTGGAAAACGTGGTTTCCAGATAAACGCGTTTAAGTTTGAAGTTATTTTTTTGCATCAAAAAAAAAAAAAATTTAAATGAAAAATTTGAGCATATAGTTTTAGAAATTCGATTCTGTGTCGATTGCACTTGGTTTCATCAAAATCGGTTCAGTAGAACCGGAGAAAAGTGACTTGGAAGTTCAAAAACGTGATTTTTAAAATACTCAAAGAAAATTTTAGGCAATAAAACATTTTTTTTTGTGAAATACTTACATATATCAATCTGCAATGCCAGCCCCATAAAGAACTCCTCCTCTTCTTCAACAAATGAGGAATCAGCGGCTCTTTGTACTCTTTGGGCAGTTCTACCTTCTTTTGATGCGGCCAGAGCTCTGGCTTCGGACCTTTACAAACGTTCTTCGATCCGAGACATGGCGAAATCATATGTGACGTTGCCAATCGGGATGCCCATTAGGTTCATTATTTGAAGTATTGGCAAAAAACCTTCGTTAAATATGACAGTTGCAATATAATTGGCAATCTCAATAGTGCGTGCGCTGGTGTGCATATGCTTCGGTGCGAATGATCACAGCACTGCGTTGAAAGATTCGTTGCTGTTTTGAGTTTTGGAGCCAAGGCATCTGTTCCACAAATCATCGGCTGACAGTGCTTCGTAAATAAGTTTGATTGCTTCCTGGACTCCCTGATTTAGTGGTGCATACGTATGCTTGAAGCGCGCGAGTCCGGTTTATAACTCAATTCAAAGTGAACTAAACGCTGCCAACATTCGAATACCTAAGCTCTAAAATGTGTATTCATTTATTTTTAAAATGCGTATACAAACAAGTTATTACCTACTAAAGAACGCGTTGAACGAAATTCAGTGGTGCTTCAAACCGTTGCATTCAAAAAGTAGCTAAATTAAGCAAATCGCATTTTGGCGAAAATATTGCTGGACAAAAAAAGGCCATATCTCCTAAAGTATTTCGAATTTCAAAAAACCCTTTTAGGACGATAACTCAAATATCCAATCTATAAAAATATGAAAAAAGAAAAAATCGAAAAAAAAATTTTGCCAACTAGGAATACTCCCTTAAGATACAATTTATTATAAGGACATTATTAACTATTTTATATACTATTTTTATGACTGACCAGATCCACGTCTCAAAAACTGTTTAGAGCCAAACAGAATCAATTTTCAAAAGGAGCAAAACGCCATCTAGATGGCATACACCATAACATAAGACCAATTACAATACCATATGATACAATAAAGAAGGTAGAAGTGACATTTCTTTTGGTGATCATGATTTAAAGCTTACAATAAATTAATTTTTTTTTTGTTTGACTGAATTAACTTTAAATTCTAAAACTTTTTTATGATTATGTAACATATAATAAAATAATATTAATTTTTTGGCTGAATTCTAGGGGGGAACTGCCCCTCTCTTCTTTCCTCCTGCAGACGCATTTGAGCACATATTTTACAAGCATGTCATACATACAGTACATATGTATATATGTGTAGGCCATGTCATGCCGCCAACTTTGCCTTCAAGTGTCAACACACGCCAACATTGAGGACACGTTACAGCGAATTCAATACAAAATACTAAAAGCTTGAGAGACTGCGTTAGTGTTCTGTTAACCTTGCGCTTGTTCGCCTTATCGGGGAACTGATGCATGCAGCTTTGTCCACATACACACATGCACAATAAGGAATTTAAGACATATTTGTGCATAACTGATATGATCAGTAGGCATGTATTTTTATGATTGACACTAAAACTCTGCCCATAATTGTTTCGATTTTAAAAACCATTGTATATAATTCAATTTCTCAGAAAAATCATAAAATTCAAACCGCTTCTTACTTCACCTGAATATCATTTATCATTCGATATTATTTATAAACTCAAATAAAATAAAAAGCTACCCTCAATTTGTTCCAAATAATAATACGATTTCCTGCTTGCATCCAGCTGTTAACAATAGAAGTTAAATTAAGTGTCTGTTTTCTGGTCGCCAGCAAAGTTCATGTTGGATATAATGGACTTGAAGTGCTTTGATGTTATTCCCTCTATATCCTTCAGCCACTCTGTAGTGTTTGTACTTAAAGTGATGTTTTTAATCAAAAGAATTGTGCACATAGATCTTGCACTATAAATCTTGCTTTCTGTCTTTGGTAACAACATAAAATAAACAATAAGAGGAAAAGAAATAGAAATTAAATGGGGGGAAAAAACAGGAAAAACTGTCTATGTTCTTTTGCAAATAATCCGTCTAAGGTATCAGCGGATGTGAAAACTAAGTATCGATTTGTTTGCTTCCTATTTGAGCTCATGTTTCACTCGACTAATACTTTGGAGTAGTTCGAGCTACTTTATATCATTTTATTTTTTTTTTATTTTTACTATTTCAACTCCTCCTTCCCAGCCATGCAAACTATATACGGAAGAGGCGTTCGTCCTTTTTATTGCTTCAAATTAAATTAGATTCTTTTTTTTTTTAGGTATGCCCTTTTTACACTATTTTTCTTTTTTATTTCACAAGGACTTTCTTTAGTTCTTTTTTTATATTTGTACTGAAGTGGTGCTTCATTTTGCTTCATTTCTCTCTAGTTGAATTAATGTTGAAATATAAAGTTTTCGTTTTTTCTTTTCCGTTGGGATGCATGCAGGATGCCCAAATATAGCCATTATGTTATCCTTGAATATATCCATCGTTCACATTTGTTTCGCAGACATAGAATCAACGTAGCGATTATTAGAGATTATCAGAGATCTTTTGTTTTTAGAACTCATACCCGGACTTTCATGGTTTTTTTTTTAAACGCATTCTTGATATGAACAATTTAATTTATTTTTCAAAGTTTGCTTTCAGTTTTGTGTTCCCTAAGGCTTAAATCTACAACAAAAAAACTTTGAATATTTTGTAGAATCTGGGTTGCATACATATATAGTGTGTACGAAAATGTATATGCAAATATGTTTTAATTTATGCGTCAGTAAAAGATTTCTTATTTTTCAGGGGAATCAAAACAAAATTTTTTTTCTGAACAAGTAGTTCTAAATACAATAACATATAATTTTATAAAAAAAAAACTTTAATATTTACCAAGGCAACAGGAAAAATAAAAACTTTGATCTTTACCACGGCATTGGGATCAAATAAGATATGCTATGAGAAGCGATAAATTTTAAATCTTTTTACTTTACATTTAAATACGGAATTTTTAATTTTAACTAAGTTTTTCTAATCGGGCATGCTCATCCCAAAGCAAAATATCAACTACCGTACGCAAATGTAGATAATAAAGAATCTATTAACAGAATTATAAAATGAGAAAAATTTTAGGCAAGTCAGAGTAAATACAATTATAAAAAATTTGATCGACTCCTAATCTGTCCCCATCGAACCAACATAGATAATCCTGGCTTCACTAGGTTGAGGCCAATTTATAGTTCATCCTTTATTTTTCTTCGTCATCTGTCAAAAATGTTGGACTAATTTCAACCACCTGTAGAAAGAAATGATCTATTCAACCAATTGTAAAAAAGAAATGTTGCACATACATGAGAACCGAACCAGAGACACAAAAAAAATAATTTTTTGGTTGGATTTATATTTTTATTTATAGACTTATTAGAGTACAATGTCTATTTTTTTTCTTTTATTTTGGTACATTAAATTTTAAATGTCCTTAATATTCATTCCTACATCCCTGTGAGCATTTAGCAGAGCTAGACCATTGAGCCTTTCTCCTACAGTTTTACTGCATTGATATATTTTGATTCTTCAAAAAAGATATATAAGATGCAAATTAATTAAAATAAGTAAAAAATTATCTTCGTCTTGGCCGAAGTTAAGTATCCCCACTGCCATTATGAAATAAGTTCAAAGTTATGATGACGTGTGTTTGTATGCATGGTTTTCACGAAATTTATTGGAATTTATGTGAAATTTTTGTGGAATTTATGAAAGGTTTGCAATTTTGGTAACGTTACTTTTACGACAGATAGGCATGTTCATATATTAATTTAATGAAAGTATGTATTTTATTTTTATAAAATTTTAAGAGACTTTACCGATTACATAATGTAACTTTCTAAGGAAGGTAAGCGTAATTTTAATACGATTTAGTTATATTATATTACGGCTGTAATCGTCATCATACTAAGATATACAGACAGAAACGGCTATATCTACTTGGGCGGTAATGCTGATCAAGAATATATGTACAGTGACCGACAAGAAAGTAGGCGGGTATGATTGGCTACTTATAAAGAAATGATTTCCAGATTATGGTTTAATTTTTTTTGAAAAGTGCCTTAATATCTCCGAGAAAATTGCCTTGGTAGTTCGTAGCGCGAAACCCTCTTAAGTCGGCTTAAGCCTCTAAGCGGTGTTCCCTGGGCAACTGCAAGCTGGAACCACCTCATTTTAAAGAAAACTACACATTGACAAACTGCAATCCTGCATATACGGTCGAATCTTTCGCTACACTATCAAAAATTTTGAACTAAATTCTAGTAATTCCTTTATAGTTACGGTGACCATCCGTTCTGGTTTTAGCAGAGGTGTTCTGTTTTTAAGGCGTTTGTCCTGCGTATTTTTTTTTATTGGAAAATAACAAAAATGTTCTGTTTTTTGCAAATGTTCTGTTTTTTGTTCTGATTTCATGCGTCATGCAAATCAAAAAGTTTCTTTTAACCCTTTGCTGATAACCTCTTGAACATCAGTTGGCAGTTTCAACCATTCGACCGTGTAATATTGCAACAGACTCGTCGCATGCTTAGTGCAGTCGTTGTATCGTGTAAAAGTCCCCTTACTTGTTATCGATATCAATAAGCAATCTTTATTAAACAGCTAATTATAGTAACAGCTATAAAGTAATAAACATGAAACTAAGTTTGTCGGTTTGGATTGATCTAAAGAAAATTAGCAAACAATTAGGTAAGTTTTACTACAAGTAGAGTTAAAAGCTTCAGTTTAAGTTCACAAGTATTCTTTTTGCTTTGCTTAGCTTTAGTATTCTTTAGCTTTAGAGTTAAAAGCTTCAGTTTAAGTTCACAAGTATTCTTTTTGCTTAGCTTTACGTAATGCCTCCTTATAGAAAATGTATATTCAATGAAGAATTGCAAAAGCAATACAAATTCTTGAAAAAAATACATGCCAGTGAAGTGCAATGTTTAAAATGTTTAGCTGTTTTTTCTGTCGCCAATGGAGGCAAACACGATGTGCTACGCCATTTACAAACGGGAAAACACCGAAAGGCTAATGTTGCAGCTTCAACTAGCAAAACTATGCTGAACTTTGCGCGGACTCGTACAATGGATACACAAGGAAGAAAAAACACAGTCAATGAAGGGACCTGGGCATATCACACTGTAAAACATAATTTTTCTTTCCGTTCAAATGACTGCACATCGAAACTTATCAAAAGATGTTTTGATGAAAATTATTCATCAGCTCGCACCAAGTGTGAAGCAATTATTTGTAATGTGTTGGCACCAAATGCAATGCAACTTGTGGAAGCTGATTTGAGCGTTGTCAATTTTATTGCCATTTTTTCAGACTGCTCAAATCATGGCAGTATGAAAGTGTGCCCAGTACTAGTTAGATACTTTTTGCCGGAGAAGGGTGTACAATTAAAAATATTGGAAGTAAATAATCTCGGTGGTGAATCGTCAGATTTACTCAAAACTTATATTTTTGATCTCATGGCGAAGTTTGCTCTAAGCCAAAAGTTACTCGCTCTTTGTGCAGACAACACTAATAGTAATTTCGGAGGAGCCGCAAGACGCGGGAAAAATAATCTTTTCCATAAACTAGAAACGTCCACCGGCAGCACCCTTATTGGTGTTAATTGTGCTGCTCATATTGTAAATAATTGCATACAATCATCAATAGAATGTCTTCCGGTAGACATTGAAGTCACTGTCGTAAAAATATTTTCTTACTTTTACATATATACAATAAGAGTTGAGCATTTAAAAGAAATTTGTGACACTGTTGATGTTGAATATAAAAAATTGCTGGGATTTAGTAAAACGAGATGGCTTACTCTTAAGCCAGCTATCGAACGAATTTTAAAGCTCTTTAAACCACTAAAAAAATATTTTTTAGAACAACCTCACTGTCCAAGCATTTTAAAAACGTTCTTTGAAAAATCTGCCTCAGAAATGTGGCTTTTATTTGCGCATTGTCAAGCATCTCTTTTCCATAATTACATTGTTCAGATTGAATCGCAAAATATTTGACTGAAATATATGACTGAAGTTGCCTTGCTAATAAAAGAACTGAAATTGAAAATCACAGAACGCAGAGATGAAGTTTTTTTACCTCTTACGATCAAAAAAATAATTTCGGAGTTTGAAAAAACAGAAATTGAAAACGTAAGTGAAATAAGAGATCACGTCAAAAATTTTTATAACAATTGCGTTGATTATATAAACAAATGGGATCATGCATTTAAAGAGGTTGAAGTGATGGAATGGGTACTACTGCGAACAGTGCCATCATGGGATAAGGTTGAACGAAATTAATTGTATATTATGGAAAAGAGAAGAGAAATGAAATTAAATGACAGCGAATTATTTGATGAGTTTTCGTGTGTGAAAAATTACGTTGCTCCAGATAAACTAAAGGAATGGACCGACGGCGGAAAGCTAGTTGACAATAAATAGGTTCAAATATTTCAACATTTTATAAAAAATGATATACCGTTTCAAAATATTTCAAAAATAGTTGAATTTAATTTGTGTTTACCGGGTTCGAACGCCCCTACCGAAAGGGTATTTTCCACTTTAAACAACATTTGGACTGATGAAAAATCACAAATGAAAATTGAGACTCTTAAATCTATTTTAATAACAAGATGCAACTATGAACTTAACTGCTTAGAGTTTAGGGAATATTTACAAAGCAAAGAAAATATGATTAAGCAAATTTATTCCTCACAAAAATACCAATAATTTGCATTTGATGCATACATTTTTTTTTTTTTACTTTTTAATTCAAATCAAAGCTAATGAAATGTGATTTATGTTTTATTTTGTGAATTTTTGTTACTTTTAATAAAAAAATAAAAGTTTTTATAAACAAAATTTTGTTCTGTTTTTTTCTATTAAAATTTATGGTCACCGTATTTATAGTACATATGACGACACCGATAAATTAAAAAAAAAAAACGAAATGACCACTTCAGCTTGAAGTTGAAAGAAACTTTCAACTTGAAAGAACTTTGACCGAACTTCTTATGATCAATTGTGTTGTGCGTGTTGTGAAAATGTTTGAACACAAATGATCGAGAACTGGACCTACAAGTCTTATGCCGACTCCGAACGGCTTATGTTCTTAAGAAGCTTTTCATGGCAGTTTTTACTCTCTGAGCTTTGCCATTGTCTGCACAGAGGTGACGGCCGAACAGAAAAATTAATTCAATTGAAAAAACTTTCTGTGTCAGGTGGGAATTGAACCAGTTTCTCTAGCGCATGGGCCACAAACTCTACCCACTACGCTACGGTCGCCAAAAACTTTTTACAATTTAATCGACGTCAAATATTAAAAATAAGTTTAATTTCCATATAAGTATGAAATACATCGTGTTCGAGTCGGCGACGACTATCGCATCCGAATGAACCACGAGCTGTATGAGCTCTACAAAGACATTGACGTAGTTCGCGTATAGCTGTGCAGCGACTACGCTGGCTGGGTCATGTCCATCGTATGGACGACGAAACTCCAGCGAAAAAGGCGCTCGAGGCGAGGGTCGCTGGTCAACGACGACGAGGGAGACGATGCCTCCGATGGATGGACCAGGCCGAGAAAGCCCTAACCACACTTGGTGTATCCGATTGGAGAAGGCGCGCGCAAAGCAGAGGCGCCTGGCGAGAGCTGATGAGGTCGGCCGAAGTCCGAACACGAGTTGTTATGGCCACCAAAGTAAGTAAGTAAGTACCCTGCCGAAGCTCCATTCCTTACTAGTTTTATAACGGGTTCAACCGTTTTCTTTATTGTGTCAGTTTTTCCAAAAACAGAGAAATATTTATTGATTTTTAATAATTCTTTTCTTTAAATTAAGTTCATAGTTTCTCACAAAAAGAAAAAACTTTCTTCAAAATAGAGATATATTTTCTTTACATTGGTGCAACACATTTCTTTACTGCGTTTCCATATTCCTGAAATTTCTTCCGAAAAACGATCTAATAAATGCATCCAAAAAACCAGTGGCAATAAACAACATCGCTTTCTGTAGCTATGTTAAATAAAAAACTTTGTGAAGAAATAATCGTCATAGTATACAGTATGCAACTTCTTTTATCGTACCTAATTCAATATAAGAAAAATATATCGTTTTTAGAGATTTTTTGCGAAAGGTCTTATTTTTATTGAAGAAAATATTTCGAATAATAAATTTTTTATCTACAATAGCGAAAAGTTTTAATTTTCCAAAAATTTTTCTCTTAAAATGAGGATTTTTCAGTGCAAAAAAATCTTATCATTATTAGAGACATGAAATATTTGCATGTCCCATAAGTGAAGAAATATTTCTTCGAATATGGAAAAATTTATTCTAATAGAAGAAAATTTTATTTGAAAAAGAGAAAATTGCTATTATCAAAAATGGAGAAATTTTTTGTCACAAAAAGATAGGTGCTTTTTTCTGAGTGTACCCCAGGCCCGTAGACAAGGGGGGGATTTTAGGTGTCCAGAAAGTATAAAGAATTATCACAAATGAGGCTATTTAATTCAAAATGTAATTTTTTTTAGATAAACTGTGATAATGATGTTAATTTTCTTGAAAACCTCACTTAATTATTGAAATTTTTTTTTGGCCAAGTGAAAGATTAATTTTGCTTATAAGAATCATTATCATTATATTGGAATTCATCTCCAAGGAGGTTGTATATTAAAAATCAGTTTCAATGCTCAAAAAGTCCCTGATATCCAGCAAAATATATATATGAAAGTTATACCTAGAACGAATATAATTTTGTAAATTGAAGAAAATTAGCTTGACATTTTTTATGCCATATCTACCCAGCAAACCATAGTTGACGACTATGTCGAAATTCCGACTAATTCGTCACTATTTTGAGCTGTCTTAAAGAAATCTTTACAATTTCGTTACGCAAATATCGGAACAGTATCACTTCTTATACGAATTTATATAAAATTTTGTTATGCGACAGCTTGTACGACATATTAAAATGCTAACAGAGTAAAATTTCCTTTCTTTCGAACTGACTGAACGAAATCGTAACTTTTTCGTAACATTTTCGTTAGAACTCATGCTTGAAAATGATCTGTAGTGACTGTAAAATTGTTTTTTTTTGTCGTTTTTGTATATTTATTTTAACGCATCGTCCTCATAACAACAATCATTCTTTTCGTAGTTGACAAGTTAATAATATTTTGGATGAATATTTGAAGACATGAATGAATGAAGATATGTCGCATTTTTGGATTTTTGGTGTTCTATGCGCTGATGAAGGACTTAAGTATGATACTTAAGCCTGTATGACACTTAATTAAATTTATCATTGAAAATTATAACTAGAGTAGTTCAAATAGCACGAATGCATGGATTCAATTGATGTGAGTGAGTACGCATATGGTACGAATTAGAGAAAAATTTGTAGGACGGGCTGTATTTTCTTTGCATTTCTTTTGCCGTTTCTTTCAATTCGTTCTTCGTTAAGTTTCGATCAAATATTTACTGTGCTGTTAATAATTAATTTGACATTTTTAGAGTAAACAAAACTATTTAAGATAAATGTATGCTGCATTGGAAGTGATGTGTGTAGCTAATATTAATTTATTTAATGCAGCTGCTCTTAAAAACACCAGATATAAAAAAGTAACAACGTTTATCCTTTTCTTATATAATATGTCCGTCCTGCCCACGCGCTACTTGTTTTCAGATTTTAAAATTGGACAAAAAAAATGAAGTATCATACGGGCTTTATGTGCATACAAACAATTTTAAAACTTAAAACAACCATATTTGTGGCTATTTTAGAAATAAACTACTTGACAAAGTTTGAATTTATATAGATTTCAGTACAAATGTGAAGCTTTGAACTTGATTTTATCGAAACTGGATAATTGCGGCATATCACCTTTATTCATTCATGTCTAAGTTTATTTTGTCTGGAAAATTTTGCGTGTAATTTAAAAGGTTTACACAGTGAGCTAAATGTGCATTTACGAAATACAATACATATATTTCTTCCTTTTACTCCAACAAGGAGCATACGGCCACGCATTCTAAATTGCAAATGCACATTTCGTTAAATGCGCATTTAACTCTCAGTGTGATCGTATTAATAGGTTGGGTCGAAAAACAGCTTAGAGACTACCATGTTTTCCTTAGATATTAGAATCCATAGGTCATTAATATTTATGTTGGAGATTCCTAAGATATTTTTACTTTCTTTAATTTATGATACTAGTTATTTAAATTAAGACTTGTGCCAAATTATTAAAGACTATTGTAGGTAGATAGAGCCCAAGTTTTTAAAAATTCTTTGAAAAAACACTGAAAGTGTTAGATCAGTTCTATACAAATTCTATAAAAAGTATAAATTAAGCCCTTATATGTTTAATACAAACAACTAAATCCAATAAACCTACATCCGACGAATTTTTAATATCAAAGAAACAGTTGAAATGACCTCACAGTCATTAACCAGGGTTACCACAGTACAAAGTTTAGCAAAGCGAAAAAATATTTCAAGCAATTAATTGAAAATATCCCGCTGAGCGTAGAATAAAAATAAATTTACAACAAGCCAGCCAAATCAAATATCGGCAAGGTAACCATTAAAGGA
This sequence comes from Coremacera marginata, assembly GCA_914767935.1. Taxonomy (NCBI): domain Eukaryota; kingdom Metazoa; phylum Arthropoda; class Insecta; order Diptera; family Sciomyzidae; genus Coremacera; species Coremacera marginata. Next base: position 209,889,545 of record OU612043.1, on the reverse strand, counting down.
AGCAAAAAAAAAAAATCAGACCAACAAGTAATTAAATGTTTGGGGGCGTTTTTTCGTTTTCAAAGCGAATTTACATGAAAATCTGGTGTTGATGTTGCACGTGGCGTTATTAATATACTAAGGATGTTATTATGCACTATAAAGGGAACAAACATTAAGGGGACCCCATTTTACAGCATGGGTGGAACGTATGTATGTAACCCCAAAAGTTGCAACACCCCAGCGATTTAACAATATTTCCATTTTTAATGAAAAACTACAGCAACAACAAAAAGTCCCAACATATATGGGCGCACATTTCAAAACGAACTCAAAATTTGGAACCCATGCTATGCCACTAAATATTGTTGAATGCTGCGAAATGTCGTTCGAAAGGGTTTAAAGCATAACAAAAAAAAAAAAAGCCAGCAACCGTTAAGTTTTAAGCCTAGAAAATCCCGACGCCAACGTTACAGTAAATGCGTTAAAATCTCTCTTCAAGCGTTTTTCAAACACAGACTAAGTTTTAAGTGATTTTCATCGCATATATGTAGCAAAAATGGGACCCATATAATTCAATTTAATTTAAATTTTATGTAATAAAAAAAGAAAAATATTTTACAGAGAGGAAGTTTTAAGTAATAAAAAATATAGAAATAAGCACCATTACATTTATTATTTGCACAAACTTTTAATTCTATTATAAAGCAACTTAGTATATCAACGTTTCTGTTGCCTAAAATTTAGAATAACCTGCATTTGAAAAATACTGGAAATATCAGAGTTATGTGCCAATAACACTTATTTATGCTGATTGGAACCTTTAAAGAATAATTTAGAAATAAATATCTTTAAGTGTTTAGGCAATATAACAGCAACTTTAACTTAATTAATCTTTTGATAATAACAGTAAATGAATGACTGAATGATGAAATTGTAGCACATTAAGTCTTTTTACTCTACTCTGCGACTATTTTCTTTCTCTACACACAGAGAAAAAAAGTATAAAATTTCCAGGTATTATTTTTCAAAGACCTTCGGCCAGAATGGGTTATTTAAGTATTTGTATAATACAACAATGGCAATTTAGGCATACGCACTATGTTGCCATTAGGCAATTTATGCTAGAGCTTGTGTGTTCTGTTGAAGATCTTCTGCTTAAATGAGTTGCCCTAGATTTTAGGCAATATTTAATAACGCCCTGCATGAGCATGCTTTTTCGCCTCCCTGAATATATTCTTTTGCTATAGAATAAAATATTTCCTCCCTTTTCTGCTTTGCTCATACCTGCTCATACACTCTCTTTGTTTTGTTCAGATATAAGAAACGAAGAGAATAAGAGCACGATGCTTTACTAACACCAACAGGTAGGAAATAAAGTAATAAAAACTAACATAAATATCAGTGTTCATACCCTGAATATTTAGCGAATATTTTTTTATTCGTTCGTTCGTAGAAAATAGATGTTTTTTTTCTATTGGGACCCGAAGAAGGGTGGCAGATACTGGGTAGATGTGTTGGGAAATGTTGAGGGGAAAAAAATAATAGGACCAACTCATGTATTTGAACCCTCTAGGAGTTCAGCTACGGCCGATATAAACTATTTTCGATAGCTTTTGTGTTTTTTGTATGGGGACCCAAAGAAGGGTGGCAGATAGGGGGTAGGTGTGTTGAAAAAAATATTGAGAGGAAAAAATATAGGACCTACTCATATATTGTGGGAGGGGAGTCTATCGGACCAACGGACGGACAACACTTAACTAGGAGCGGACTTAATTACTAGTAGACTGGAAACACTGACTGGAGGAAGACAAAGACGACTATGTTAATGAAATGGACAATAACAAGGACAAATAGACATAAACTGGACAAGGCGTGGGAGCCATTACACGACGGAAAACGATTAAGTGAGTTGAGTGTCGAGACAAAAAAGAAGAAGGTTGTGCGCCGCTAAGCGACACCTAAATCGAAGACCCTTTTTTCTGTTAAAGATTGTCAATTTTATTGGTGTGAAGTCTTATGTTATTTTACTTTTAACAAGTTAACTTACTTTCAAATAAATAAACTAACACAAAACTGTACAATAAATTAAGTGTTTCATTTGTCATTTCCCACAATATCTGACCCCTCTAGGAGTTCAACTACGGCCGATATAAGCTATTTTCGACAGTGTTTGTGTTTTTTGTATGGAAGATAGCGAATAAAGCAACTACAAATAACACAAATATGCATTAAGAATAACAAAAAGCTTATTGCGGGGAAAAACCAACATATTAACTCTTATTCAGGTCACTGCAGCAGATACCTGAGTATTCGTGTAGTTTATTAAGTGATCAGAGAAAAAACTGAAACACTGCATAGATCGCAAGAGTGTATTAAAAGAGAACAGAGAACAAATAAAAAGTTATTCTCTTGCGCTACATGACCTGTTGCTACACGACCTGTTCTTTACATTTATTCAATTGCAGCTTTGCTTGCAGTGACTCTACAGCAGAGAATTTGGGTATATTCACTTGATGAATATATTCATGCATGGCTCTAATATTTAAAAAGAAACCTGGAAACCTTAGGTAAGTTATACTTGCACTAGTGAAGATTTCCTAAGGCCCTTGCAACAAGCGCTTGCGATGTTCTCTTATGATTTGTTTGTTCCCGTTATGTTTGACACTTTTTTCATCTTTTCGTTATGTTTGACACTTTTTTCAGTTTTGGTTTTTTCTGTTTTTAATTAAGTCAATTTTTATTTAATAATGTTAACTCATCAGTAGTCTTGCGTGATTCTCGCTGTGATCCAATAAGCTGTTTAATGTTCTATTTGTTTCGTCAATGTAACGAATAAATTACCGCAAAATACATGCACGTTAGTACAAATGATAAGAAAAGGAAATCGAATAATAACCGTGTATGACAGAAAGAGTAGCAATGGGAGAAAAAATTGTTTTATACATTTCTGTCATGTCTAAGTTGACAAAAACATTATGAAATTTATATAAATTTCTTAGGCTTCTTACATAAATAGTTACCCAAGTCATTTTAGGCAATACGCCGTAGGTATTTTTCTGTGTGTACACATTTGCAATTAAGAGACCCACAAGCTTGATTGCAAGGAAACCATTAAGCTTCCTTTTGTCTGTCTAGTCTTCATCACACACAAAGTGAAAAATCTCTTAATTTACGCTATATTCTGGGATATTTTCCGTTTTTCTCCGTTCCGTGTTGCCATGATTGATTAACAAATTGTTTTTCTACTTTGTGGGTTTGCTTAGCAAACATGTGTCGGACACATGTTAGTCATCATGATAGTGGCAGTCAACATTAGCACTGAGGGTGCTAGAACAATGACAGTATCAACATCTAGATACTTCATTTTGGGTGAATTTAGTGAATTGACCAAGAATAACTAAAACATATGTAGATTAAAGTCGTTTTTATTTCATGGAAAGAACTCTCTTTAACAATTTATTTTCCAATATCTTAAGAAGCAGATTGAACACATCTACCTGTAAGGTGGTTGTAACGATTTGATATTTGTAATTCCAAACCGAATCCAAAACCGAAAACAAGTCAAGGATTGAAGCTAGAAGTTGTTGACATAATTATCAAATAATTTTATTGAAACAATTTTGAAATAATTAACATTATTAATAATATTTTTCAATGTTTATGAATAAGAACAATAATTATGTGATTTTATTTATATTTTATTTGCAGGATGGAAGGATTCTATACTTTCACTACCAAAAAAATGGCTTTCTACTTCAGAGTCTACAGACGAATACGGATTTCCTGACGTAAGTTTAACATGTACATTAGGGTGGTCGTTATTTCTGAAGTGTTAAATATGAAAGCTTTTTTTTTTAAAATTTACGCCAGCAATAATTTTATTTCAATCAGAGCACGAAATCACATGCTGCCCTAGGTTTTCAGATCACAAAAAACGTAAATTTAGCACTAACCACACTAACTTAATCTCGTGAGAGTTTTTAAAGATACAAAATACTAAAATATTTTTTAGGCGTGTCTAGATTTTATATAATTTATGTGGAATAGCGTTTTAATAAATACTTAAAAAGAGTTGGGCTGAAGAGGTCATAGGCTAATATATTAAAACACTTTTTTTTTTTGGTAAAACTCAGTTCTATTATTCAACATAGTTGCCTTCGAGGGCGATACAACGATTATAGCGTTCATGAAATTTTTAGATAACAATTTTATAGTACGATTTATCTTCGTCCCCTTAGTAACACAAGAACGTATCTCGATTTTGATCAATTTAAGAAAAAGCACAAAAACCTTGTGACTCTATACATAAATGAGAATATCATTACTACCTTTCACAGTTATTACTTTAAAAGCTTGTTTATTTTTCATGGTATTGTTTATGTGTTTAAAATTAAAAAGGTATGGAGTTGTATTATGTAGATATGTCGTGTTTCCTTTTTCAATGTCATATCTTTTTGGTATTTAGGAGAAAGAAAAAAGTTTAAATAACACAAATATAGTGATAAAGGATATAAATGAAAGACTACATACCATGAAGATATATATTTAATCTGAAGTTATTTTGAATTTCTATCTTGGTTACCTTATTAACCTTATTAACCTATTACCGCATTAACCTTATTTTTCAAGTATCGAAAGAAAGGTTAACAACACTTGTTTTACACAGTAGAAACTGCAACCAAAGCAAAAAAATTATATATTTACTTTTCTTTTACGATTTGTCGTTACTATTGTAAGCTTTTAAAGTGAAGATTTGTGAGCGTTTAGAATTTTTCTAAAGTAAATTATTGAGTTTTTGTTACAAATAAAACTGATTTGTGGTATTATTTGAAACTGTATTTAATAAAACTTAACAATGGAGATTAAAGCTTATGGTATGTGTTTTCGATATGTGTACAAATGTGTTAGAAAAATTTGTGTTGGATAAAAATTCAATATTTACGACAAAACTTAAAATGAGGACATGAAAAAAAACTTGCATCTTTGGAGAGCTAAAACTTCCTTGGAACACCTATGATTGTAAATATTTTTAATTAAAAAAAAAAAAAAACGCAAAATTTCAACTGCAGTTACGACCACCAAGCCTTTGCTTCGTGGCTCTGACCTTATGCTGCCGCGCATACTTGTTTGGGTTTATTTTACCGTGCCTACACAGTTAAAAATGTTGATGCGTTTCTCGTTAAAAGATTTGCTTCGTATTTTATGTTTCATTTGCGATGGTATTTAATGTAAATGGTGTAGACATGTATATATATAGAAGAAACTCCCATATTATCACAAAAATTGTGCTATTTGCCATACGGCACAAAATCCGACTTTGATAGTTCCCCGATAATAACAAACGAATTCGATATCGATTACGTTTCGAAAAATATACGTTTGGCGGACGTAACGGTTACTTCGTAAACGAAGGTTCGTTTATGTTTCTAAAAATTATTCGCTTACAATTCTAATGCGATTAATTCTTCAACACAAATGCGAAGATAATCATATTTTCTACTTTTTTACTGTAAGGTGGATGGATACTTTCGGATAACTTTTTGGCACTTTCAGACTTACTTTTATTATTACTGACGCGATAATACTGGTATGAAATAACTTTCGATTTTTGATCGCCAATTAGGAAAAAATAAGAAATTTTTCATATGGTGGGTTACATATGCATTGACAAGTGTTAATTTTCGGCACAATATTTTAGTAACATATACTCCTTATGTTTTAGTTTCGACCAACATATCGTAGGTAGTCTGACAGCTCAGTTGGTAATGGAAGAACTTGTAACCGGTATTTTGTGTGTTAAAATACCGCAGCATGCGAATATTTTTTTATTTCGATAAAATGTGAGTTAAAAACAACATTTGAATTATATGAAAGATACAATATTTACAGAAAGTTCACAGATCTTAGAATAAAACAAATTTTAGATTCAAAGTTGCATTCGCTAATATTGCAGTATGTGCTGTTTCAAAATCAATCGATGCAATCAATCTGAATTTATCAAAACTCAGTTTGAGAAATGCCTAAAGGTATGCTAATGTTCTGAAAAAAAGCTACATTCAGATTAAAATTTTTAGACCTTACTGTACTTTCAGAGTATTAAACGAAAGACTCAATTAAATCATAAAAGAAAGAGAGAAGTACTGATTGTTGATTTATCATAAGTATGAGCTTCCCAAATAAATATGTCTACGTGGCCCAAGGGTTAGAATAGCCGGCTATGGAAACAAACGTAATGTGTTCAATCCTCAATGGAAGCAAAAATGTAAAAAAAAAATTTGAAATAGCAATTTTTTCGTTTTTATACAACTAGTGCGGCGAAAAGAACCATTTCGTTACATTGGTTTTACCCCCCATCTAGCTCGCCATATTGTTGTATACGCGGTTATAAAAGTTTCACTTCAACAAATTACACCCCCTCCCACTTAGTACCAGCAATTGATGAACAAAGACTTCGTAGAGTTGCCAGACTCACGTTATAAACCTGCAAACAAGAAGCAGGAAAACTCAACTCAAAATCTGCAACAGCACTAATCCTGTTTGTTATAATTAGTAATGCAAATAATGAAAGACAAACTGACATTTTTTTTTTTATTTTCCCCTCTACCCAAAATGATATTGTTTAGCACCCCCGCCGCTGCTTCTGCTCCTGATGCTGCTATTGACTTCCGTTAAGACATAAAGTTGTGTACCAAGGGCTGGTGATGCTTTTTGTGTTGATGTCGTTGTTGCTTATTGTCATGACAACTGACTGTATTGTTGTATTGTTAAATGGAATGTTGAGTTGTAGCAATGTCAACAGCATGCTTAACCAAGAGCGGAAGTTGAATGCAAACAGAATGACTAAGATTACAAAAGTGAAATCAAAGAAATGCAAAAAGTGACAGAAAATTGACAGCATAAATAAAGGTGAGATCCTTGCAATTTTTATTTTCTTCTTTTTTTTTTTTTTTTTGATTTTATATATTTTTAGTTTGTTCCTTTAAGCGAAATTTCAAGTGTTTTCATTTGCAACGTCATTTCGCACTTTTAGAATCAAGTTAAAAAACTCTGACTGAATAATTTATATAATATAAATGAATATTAATTGACACATAAATTACAGTTTCATTCAGTTCATTGCCCCTACAGTATGTATATATAAAAACTTCCAAACCCCTCCAAAATAATATAGTGCTTTCAGAGCATTACGAACTATATCTAAATACTTTTTAATACTGAAGGAGGGAATGTTAATAAAATAAATTAGCAATCTTGCCAAAAATTCCATTTTTGGGTAAAAGTTTCACTTCTACCGTGCGTTCAATCTTAATTATAACAGAAGCTATGTTGCAGTAGATCGTCACCATCTATCAATAGATAGAGGATTGTGTATTTGCTATGCTACAACTATCAAAAAGTTGCTTTTATTTGCCACAAGGTGTCTCCAGCATCAGTTTGTTTGTATTGTGAATGCGTTTGTGGTGCTGTTGGCATAGAGTGTAAATTATTATCTAGAGATTGCATCAACTCTGCTAAATTTCTGGCATGTGTTAACAGAGTTATTTCACTTAAAAACACGAAGAAAAAAAACTCTGTTAACCTCTGTTAACACATGCCAGAGATTTAGCAGAGTTGATGCAATCTCTAGATATGTAATAATTTATACTCTATGCTGTTGGTACGAAGAAAATTAGCAATGCCCACAAGTGCATAGAGTATAAATTATTATCTAGAGATTGCATCAACTCTGCTAAATCTCTGGGATGTGTTAACAGAGGTTAACAGAGTTTTTTTCTTCATGTTTTTAAGTGAAATAACTCTGAAATAATAATTTACACTCTATGACAGTGCGTTTTTAAGTGTCAAAAAATAGATATCAATAAATATGGAATCAACAAACGCATGCATGAGTAAGTGCAGCCAAGTTCACAACCATGTGTGGAGAGTTAAAATGGAGAGTCGCTGGCTTTATATGCCCGTATATGTAATTGGAGTGGAAATTTGACATTCAACAATAAAAAAAGAAGCAGTAAATATGTTTTCTGTACATATGTAATTTATTTTATGTTATTTTAAATTTTTGAATTTAAAAGTTAATTTATTAAAAAGAAAAATTATTAAGCTATCACCTATGTAACTGCGAAAAAGCTTCGCTTCTCTCGTGTGTTCAACGACGCACCTGTGTTTTTTTTTTTGTCTTGTTTTGATTTTTGGATAACACTAAATTAGGCACTATAGTAAGTTTAAGAGATGGAATCGATCGAAAGAATGGTCCAAAGATAAAAGCAAACAAAAAAGGACGCGTAACGTAACAAAAAATATTTTTTTTGTATTTGTATTCATTTAGTGCAAAAGTTGACAAACAAGATTAATTCTTTTGAATGCCACATTGGTAAGGAAATAACAAAAAAATATCATGATCTGCAAAATTTCACTTAAGATGCTTATTAAAATTACACAAGTTTTTAGCAATTTTGCATTTAAAAGCAATTTAAAACGTAAATTGAGGAGAAAAAAATTAAAATAATTATTATAAATACATTAAGTTATGTATGAAATTAAATCAAAAAGATAGATAAGGGAAAAAGATAGAAAAATATAGTTTTATAAAAGAAAAAATAGGAAAATGGGTAGATATATTTAAGAAAAGTGTTCGAAAAATAAATTGTGCTCACAAAAAACAAAACTGGAGTTGATGAAATTAAATCTAAGGATTAGAAGATTCAAGTTTCTGCTTGACCTGCAAAAGGAGACTTTTCCAAACAAATAACTAGGGATCTGCGTTTAAATAATTCTATGCAAGAAAATGCAATCTCTAGCTTCTAGGTGGGCTTAATAGAGCCCGTCAAATAGAAGTGGTTTTTGTCTTGGATTACAAAATTAACAAAACTCTTTGAATTGGATAGATCTTTCGTATAAATTTTTTTTCAAAGGATTTTAAATAATAAAAGCATATTTTCAAATTAAGGTAGTGAAATTTAAAAATTTTTAATCGTTTTTTTTATTAGGCTAAGTATAGGATGTGACGTAACATGGCTTTGTGTTACTAAATTTTCATTATAACTCAATTGGATAATTAAGTAATTATGTAATTTAACAATTAAGAAACAAATTAAATATATTTTTTCTCTCCTTGCCTCAATCATTTTTCATTATCGTTAGCAAATGCCTTCCATTTTCACTAAAACAAAAACTTTACGAAACAGTTACTGAACATTCACTAAAAAGAAAAACTACATTTGTGAAACAGTGCAGACGATTTGATCGTAATGGTAAATGAACTTATGTACAAATTGCTTAAGTTAATAAAATTTATATGTTTCTCTACGATAATATCTTAAATAATAAGTTTTGAATAACTTTTAATTTTTGGGTCACGGTGGACTTTTCTGTAAAATGCCCATATAATTATTTCAACCTTTAAAAGCAAAGTTAAACTTTCCTGTGGCTAAGCAATTTTTTTATTGCTCAAGCGAATTTTTTAAAATTCTTTTTAAAAATTATAACTTTTGTTTCTTTAAATAAATAAACATTCATTTTTTTTTTGAGGATCAAGTTTTGATTTTTAAAGTCTCTTTTGTGCTATTTTTCATATTTTCTTGACCCTATGGGGGAAGGGTTTCAACTCCGAAAAGACGCCCGTGGCTAATATGGCCTGTCTCTTAATAAAAAACGACAAGTGAGTATGAACAAATTAGAAACATACATATAAATACGTAAGTAAATACTGACCATTAAGATAAAATTAACCATCTTTGTTCATATCATCCATCTTATTTGGACTAAGTTAGCAGCAAGATACACAATCGCAAAGTTAACATAAAGTTTTCTATTCATGTTATTTATGTTATAATCTCAGACACGTAAAAGCAAACGCAAAGTTTGCTCAAACTTTATTTTCTCTTGACACTCTCTCCCCTTCCCACCCCTTCCCAACAAATAAATGCTACATGCTGACAACCCAGCATTTTTTTCCCGACAGTGCGAGTCTCCTGGGCATTCCCCAAAAACAACCCCATGTAAATGCCTTGCTTTGGATATGAAATCAAATTTTATTCTGGTATAACAAATTTTTACCGGTGCTTCATGTTATAATCGAAGGTGGCGCAAATTTTCCATCAAACAACGCGGCGAATTTTTTAAGCCTGAGGTGATGCGTTACCGTATCGTGCCATAGCGTAACGTTGCAACACCATCGAGCGCTACAACTAATGTTGTTGCATGGGGGGAACGGACGTGATGTTTGTATCGTTAGGACGAGGTAATTTTCCATTTTATATGCGCGAGCAAAGTAAATGTATTACGATGACACTGGCGACGCACAGTGTGTCCGCTGGACTGAGATTGCTACATTGTAACTAATTCTCAACTACAAAAGTGAGACCACAAAGTATCGTTATAATTTTGCTACGAACTTGATTAATCTCTCTGTATTGAGTTGATTACGAATGTGACCGCAACTTGTCCGCATCAATTTGCATTGAATTTTAAAAAGTAATATTTTTCTAAAACATAAATAAAAACAAAATAAAAGTTCATCGAGTTCGAGCATCAGGTACGAACATTACCTTAACACCTACTTAGGTTTGTCAAATACAAAATTCAAGATACATTTTTTACAAACTCGTAAAATACAAATAATATGAAATAAAACATGCATTTCCTAATCAATATGGAATATACTTTACTTCTAAGACCGTCAAGCCATTATTTGTATATAAATATAATATTTAACACACATTCTAATATTACAATCAAAAATAATTTCTTGCGCATTTTCGCGCTTATTTATGTTTTACATAAATTAGCTTTCAAAACACACTCAAATCCAGTTATTTTATTGAACTTAAGACTTTTTGTGGTATTTATATTATTTTGAATAGAATCCGGTTAAAATATTATCTTCCTTACAAGAATGGCTCTTTTTTGCATAATAAAAAAGTCTCTACCCCCCTGAACAAAATCCATGCTACGCCCATGCATATGTATCTGGCTATAGAGCCTGTATGTAGCTGCAAAGAATTGTATTATTACTAAGAAGGTTTATATGTGCAGAGACTGCGCATGTTCGTTGTCAAAATATTTATTATATTACTATATTTACTACATATTTAAAATATATTTTATGTTTATGTTTTATAGCTTATTCTAAAGAAAAACTAGAATTTTTTTGTGTAAGTATATTTAAACTTGCCTTACTGTCATTCAAATATAAACTCAGTTTAAGGAATTTTAAACTTTGCTTAAGCTAACCTTTGTTTAAGATAGAGATGAGCTACCGGGCCTTAGAAATGTAAAGTGATATGGGAGGTAGACGTGATAGTTCCCCTATCAAAAAGAATTGTAGATATAAGTTTTTTATTTTAAAGACAAACAAAGAAACCAAATTTGATCTTGTATAGCATGCATAAGACCAATATTATGCCTTCATTACTACTCCAGTTGTATGGAAGGTAGGAGTGGATACTGATCACGATTACTGGTCACGCTCTGTTTTTATTACGATAACGATTTTAAGGTTCAAATTCTATGTGCAAAATTGTTTGTCTCTTATTGCCTAATATTCAGATAATCGCACCATAAACTGAACACTTTAAAATTATTTTAACTTTGTAGAAAAAATATTATTTTAATTTTAAGTCCCTCTATATCAAATTTGGTTTGGACGAATAAGATGGTGAATTTAACATATTTGATAGCAGTTTTAAATGATTTGGGAACACTGTGCGCCGGCGGATAAGTACGACAGTAGCAATCCGAAAAAAAGCAGCCCAACGCTGCAGAGCTCTACTGCTTTGTATGTCAGGCACAAGTTTCTGGATCTGCCCTTAGGGAATTTTGATGTTTTTTCATGGAGGGTAAATATTTTTCGATTTCAATTCAAATTGAAGGAATAAAGGAATGTATGACTGACTGAATGTATAGCATACAAATGGCAAAAGTTAAAGGAACAGTTACATGAAATCGTTACTAGGTGACTTTAAAGTTGCCCTAAGAAAAAATATTAAATAACTGAGTTAAAATAAAGAGTTAAGATATTGTATATAAGTGGAATTGTTGCTTTAGCTTATCTCTCAGCTTGATACAAACTCAAGCTGTGCTTTCAAATGAAGTTATGACACATAAAAAATATGAACAAACGTTTTTAACTCTTAGTTAATAATTTTTAAATATTAAATAGTTGCTATTAACTATTAAATATATTTCGTAGTAATTATCTTTTATAGAAAAATTATAAAAAAAATATGATTTCTTCGCAACTTTACCCTGATATAATGTCTCAAAGCTTTCCCTTTCCATTGAAGCACCTGCATAAATTCACAAAATTTATCAAAAAAACATAAAATTCCAGAAGCATCCCTAAGATTTAAAGATTTTTTTTTTCTATGCGTGGCTTGCATTGCTAAAGTCTTTAAATTCAAATTTTATCGCAACGTTTCTCTTGACTGACGGATGGTTAGCATTTCAACCCCTGAGCACACACACAGCACATTTAGGTAAGCCTGGCAAAGCCAGGGTCAGTTCTTTTATTTTTATAATGAGAAATTTGTAGGTAGTAATGAATGTTTGTTTACAATTTCCGTCAAAGTGATATCTTTTGGTGCTTTATTTGAAATTTAATGCTAGACTGCATTTATTGGGGTTCATTAATAATGTTATTTCATAAATATTTGTACATTCAAACTCAACTTTTTCGAAGAGAATTTAACACAATATCTCTCTATTCCATTACAGACTTTACCGAAAGTACCGGTCCCACCGTTGGAACAAACTATGACTGATTATTTGCGCGCCTTGGAGCCCATAACAACAACAGCACAGCTTGAACGTACCAAAGCGATCATCAAACACTTCACCGCACCAAATGGTTTGGGTCCAAAACTACATCAATACCTAATCGATAAACGTGAGGCCGAAGATAATTGGGTAAGACTATAAAATATAGGGTCTTTCAATAAGAGTATTTATTTTAAATTAAAATTACATATTAATTTTTGTGATAAATTTAGGTGTGTTTTATGAGAGGATTACAAAAAAGCAGTTCTCCGTAATAATAAAATCCCTGAGGCACTAAGAAAAAAAAGGTTTTTTTTATGGCGGGCTGGATATCTCGGATTTAAAAAATCTGAAAAAAAACTAAAAAAAAACCTGTTTAGGTACACACTTAAAGCTAGGGATTGACAGAGATTTTTCAAATTTATGATTTTAAAAGAAAATGTTGGCTCGCGGAAGAAAAAATTTAAAAAAATGCTTATAATTTGAGGGTAAAAGTAGATACGATGGCATCAGGAATTAGATGGTTTTCTTGGTGCTTCAGGATTGTAATAATTTTATTATTACAATGAAATGACGCCACAAAAGTTATCATATTATGTTAAATACTTTTTTAAAAATGTGCAAAAACTTTTAAAACAATGTCTAACCGTTATTTCGTAATCCTCTCATGAACCAGGGGCCCTACTCTCTATTGCGATACAACAAAAAAAATTCGCATAATTGATTTGATTGTACGGATTTGCGTACGCATTGCATTTAATTTTCGCATTGCATTGAATGGCGCAGCACAATACACAGACTACTATATACCAGACAGTGCATCACTCACTCAATGCGGAATTTGCAGAAGCTCGGTGATATGGCGATAAGCACATGGCGAATTGGGACGGACAAGTAACTGCGAAGCAGCGAATTGATGTTGCTAGCGTTGGCTGAAAATGGTTGATAGAGCACAATATCTCTCTCTCTGTGTATCTGTCAACAATGTTGTCGAGAAGCCTTTTTATATATACTTTTCCTAGGAATTCCAAGCCGACGGCTGGCTTGTTTGTTTACTTTTATTTTTTGCTGGTTTTTGTTTTTGTCGTTGGCTTGGTTTTTTTTTGCTGCTTTTTGCTATTTGCTTGGGTGGATTTTGTCGATCGTCAAAAATGATATTTTTACGATTTTGTCTATTTTGAAGTTATAGATAAATCGCTGTAACTTCTTTATTTCTGATTTGATTTAAATCCACCCAAGGACAAAATGTTGGCAAATTGTACCATATTTAAAATGACAAAATTTCTAAATTTTTTATTTATTTTGTACTAAATTTATTCATTTATTTCGTATTTCTTTGTTCTATTTTCTATGTTGGAACTATACTATAATAGAAATAAAATAAAAAAAAAAAATAAAAATAAAAAAAGTATATGCCAGAAAACGGCAGTTTAAGGATTTTTGGAAAAAAGTCAAGTTGCAACAGCTGTAACTATTATATCCGATTTTCGGTTTTTTTAATTTTTTGCACAAAATAGCTCAAAACTGTTCTTAGTGGATATCTTGTTTGCATTGGATTTGGATTTTTGAGAATTTTTTTTGTAAAAGAGAAGCCTTTTTTATATACTTTTTTTTGGAATTCTAAGCCGACGGCTGATTTCCTTGTTTAGTTTTTTTTTTGCTGCTGTTTGTTTACTATTTGTTGGGGTGGATTTCGTGGATAGTCAGAAATGGATATTTTTGGCAATTATGTGAAGGATAAACTTATAGGAAAATCGCTGTAACTTCTTCATTTCTGATTTGATTTAAATCCACCCAAGGACAAAATTTTAGCAAATTTTACCATCTTTTAGCTGAATAAATTTTTAATTTTTTACTAAATTTATTCATTCATTTTTTGATCTTTCAATTTTTACCCGCTAAAGAAATGAACAATTTTTGTTGTTCAATAATTTTTTCACCGATTTTTTTTAAAAAAATCTGCTATTTTTAATTAAAGAAATAATTTTTGGATTTAAGATTTTTACCTGCTAAAGAAATGATGCAAATTTTTCCCATCTTCAAAAATTGTTCCCTTCGATTTCGAACCAATTTCTGATCTATAAAATTTTATCTGCTGAAAATAATACAAACATTTTTCTTCTTCAAATATATCATAAATATAGCATATCATAAATTCAATTTTTCTAGTTGCCAACAAGGGACATATGCAGCTAGAACAACTACCTTTTATTGTTTTGCTGTACTTACTTTGATGCCACTAAAATATACATGTCAACAGTTCGGTTCTGAAACCTTGCAAAAGATAAGAAAAAGATAGAATTTTTGTTTGTAAATTTTTATTTTTTTTTAAATGAAAGAATTTCCTATTCAAATGGAAAAATTAAATTTAATATTTTGACAATTAATATTTTTTTAAATTAATTTGTTATGTTGAAATTTTTTAATTTCTATTTATATTGGAAACATAAAATTTTATATTTTGACAAATAATTTTTTTCAACTGTGAGTTTATATTTTCGACAGGTTTTTTTTTTATTGCAATTTTTTATTTCTATTACAATTAAAATGTTTTGAAATAGACAGTTTTCTTATTTTAAAAATGTTTTAATTCTTATTTCAAATGAAAGAAAGAAAATTAAATTTTATATTTTTATAGTAGTAGTAATAGTATAGTTTATAGTAGTAGTATAGAAAAAGCGAGTTCTATTTATGGAATCTAATTTTTTTATATTAAACATTTTTTTAACATTTTCATTTCGACATATATGTATAGATTTTTGAAATATAATATTATACGTTTAACAAGTTTGACGGTTTTAATTTAATTTTTTTGAAACAACATTTTTTTTTGTAACAATTTCAAGAAGCCCAAGAATTTTTAAGAGCGGCCCAATGCTTTAAAAAACGAAAACAAACACAAACACTGTGCACTGCAGGTAAAGATGGTTTATATAGATATGATACATTTTTTTTTATTCCTTGATAAAAACAACGAAAATAATTTTGATGAATAAATATCTCCAGAGCATAGAGCGGAGATTTTAGTTTCTTGGGTAAGGGTTATTTTACGGTGAGGCTACCAACCTCACGCAACCCTCCACACTTTCACATCCGGGCTTGGGACCGGCAACGGCGGTGTTACAATAATTATATAATAATAAATTAATTATATAATAAATTATATAATAATACATTATTTATATAATAATTATTTCACCAAAATTGTTGTAATGGTAAGCCAAAGAAATTTAAAAAAAAATAGTAACAATCAACTTTGCACTGCAGGTTTTGTGCGCAGGTGTTCTTTGTGTTTGGTTTAGTAGTAAAAAAAGCATAAGGAAGAAATTGCTTCTGAAAATATTAGGTCCATTCAGTGGCAAATTGTACAGTGCTGAGAGGTCGACCAATGGATTCAATTACGGCGATATCAAAAATATTCTTCAAAATAACAAATACAGGCTATGGATGGACAGATGAACTTAGGCAACAACTCAGATTTCCGGCAAGGTATTTATTCGGACAGACTGACGGACAAAAAGAGAAAAGGACAAACGGACAAAGTGACAGACGGATTCTTTTAAAAATTTTAACGACGAATTGACAGAAAGACTATCAGACAGACTTTCAGACGGACAAACGGACAGTTTACGGTTTCGTAAGCCTTCGCATCTTTGCATTGGCTTTTTCATCCGATCGGACTTTCTTGTTCTTTAATTCTTCAGCCAATAGTTTCTCTTTTAACCATTTTGAGTTCTTGCGAATCATAACAGTTATTAGAAAATCTAGGATAATTTGCCTGTGCTCAAAACAACTACCATTTTTGTCGAACCACGCTGGAGTCGAACGATTTGAGTGTGCAATACAGGACTTGATGATGCGCTTCTTCAAACCAGCCTCGTGAAAACTTGTATCGAATATACCCTTGTATATCGAAAAATGTTGTCAGGGCCATCGTTGTGACCTTAAAATTATGAAATTATAAATCAAAGGTGCAAATTATAAATCAAGTCCTGTATCAATACGTATAAACCGTACTCAACCTAAATTTAAATTTTTTAAAGTATAATTTATTTTAAATAAAATATTTTCCCACTGTGCAATATATAATATATTTTAAATAAAATATTAAATTACCACTGTGCACCCTACGCAACCGAAGTTTCAATTTTTTAAAGTTTCATATTTATTTTAAGAATTTAAATTTAAATTGAAATAAAATATTTTAAACTGTTTTTACTTACCAAGATTCAAGGTGGGAATTGAACCTTCCTTCAATTTGCGGCTTCCAATGCATGAAGAGTCAAAATGTCGACTGCACACTCTGCTTCTGGTATTAATATACCCTGCATTACTTTTAAATTTGCGCACCATTTTTGCAATAGTAATGGATCGGTTGGGAACCGAAACATTTGAATTTTACTTGAAAAAATGTTAGGCATATGGTCGCAATTTCTTACGTAGCACTCGTATTGTTGTGCCATTGTTTTTTTTTTTTAACACAGTTTTAAAGTTTTTTAACAGTTTTTAAGAGTTTTAGTTTGTTTTGAAAAAAACAGATTGTACAATTTTTACAATTTAAAATTGGGAAACACACACGTTAATTTTTAAAAAAAAGACACGTTCAAAACGGCAATAAACTTTTTTAAAAATTTTGGAAAACGCTAAAAACACGGAACACAAAGAGATGCTTTCTCGATCGCACTAAGACATAAAGAGAAAGAAATATCACTTTGCAGGTGCATATATAGCAACATTGCAAGGAAATTTGTTTGGAGTTTGCAGATACTGCAAAATCAGATATACAAATAATCCTAACGGTACTGATCAGCAACGCTGTACAGTTTATGTTAAGTACAGCAAAACAATAAAAGGTAGTTGGTCTAGCTGCATATGTCCCTGCTTGGCAACTAGACCAATTGAATTATTGTATGCATTTAGAAATATGTACATAAATTGAAATAAATTCAATATATGTAAAGATTTATTAGTCGATAAAATATGAAATAAGAATATGTAAAATTAATTTTATTAGTTTAATTAGGTGTAACATAAAAAATAAATACAATTACTTTAGTAAGCATAGTTTTAACATGAAAAATAAATGAATAAATTCATTCAGTTTAAAGATGGTAAAATTTGCTAAAATTTTGTCCTTGGGTGCATTTAAATCAAATCTGAAATAAAGAAGTTATAGCGATTTTGCTATAAGTTCATGCTTGAAAATAGACAAAATCGCAAGATTGCCAAAAATATCATTTCTGACTATCGACGAAATCCACCCCAACAAATAGCAAACAAACAGCAGCAAATAAAACCCAAGCCAGCAGCAAAAACAAAAACCAGCAAAAAAAAAAGTAAACAAGTAAAGAAATAAGTACAGCAAAACAATAAAAGGTAGTTGGTCTAGCTGCATATGTCCCTGGTTGGCAACTAGACCAATTGAATTTATGAAATGCTATATTTATGATATATTTGAAGAAGAAAAATGTTTGTATTATTTTCAGCAGATAAAATTTTATAGATCAGAAATTGGTTCGAAATCGAAGGGATCAATTTTTGAAGATGGGAAAAATTAGCATCATTTCTTTAGCAGGTAAAAATCTTAAATCCAAAAATTATTTCTTTAATTAAAAATAGCAGATTTTTTTAAAAAAAATCGGTGAAAAAATTATTGAACAACAAAAATTGTTCATTTCTTTAGCGGGTAAAAATTGAAAGATCAAAAAATGAATGAATAAATTTAGTAAAAAAATTAAAAATTTATTCAGCTACAAGATGGTAAAATTTGCTAAAATTTTGTCCTTGGGTGGACTTAAATCAAATCAGAAATGAAGAAGTTACAGCGATTTTCCTATAAGTTTATCCTTCACATATTGCCAAAAATATCCATTTCTGACTATCCACGAAATCCACTCCAACAAATAGTAAACAAACAGCAGCAAAAAAAAAAAACTAAACAAGGAAATCAGCCTTCGGCTTAGAATTCCAAAGAAAAGTATATAAAAAAAAGGCTTCTTTTACAAAAAAAATTCTCAAAAATCCAAAAACGAAAATTTTTAAAAATGCAAACAAGATATCCACTAAGAACAGTTTTGAGCTATTTTGTGCAAAAAATTAAGAAAACCGAAAATCGGATATAATAGTTACAGCTGTTGCAACTTGACTTTTTTTCCAAAAATCCTTAAACTGCCGTTTTCTGGCATATACTTTTTTATTTTTATTTTTTTTTTTTATTTTATTTCTATTATAGTATAGTTTCAACATAGTAAATAGAACAAAGAAATAGGAAATAAATGAATAAATTTAGTACAAAATGAATAAAAAATTTAGAAATTTTGTCATTTTAAATATGGTACAATTTGCCAACATTTTGTCCTTGGGTGGATTTAAATCAAATCAGAAATAAAGAAGTTACAGCGATTTACATATCTATAACTTCAAAATAGACAAAATCGTAAAAATATCATTTTTGACGATCGACAAAATCCACCCAAGCAAATAGCAAAAAGCAGCAAAAAAAAACCAAGCCAACGACAAAAACAAAAACCAGCAAAAAAAAAAAGTAAACAAACAAGCCAGCCGTCGGCTTGGAATTCCTAGGAAAAGTATATATAAAAAGGCTTCTCGACAACATTGTTGACAGATCCACAGAGAGAGAGATATTGCGTCTATCAACCAATTGCAGCCAATGCTAGCAACATCAATTCGCTGCTTCGCACTTACTTGTCCGTCCCAATTCGCCATGTGCTTATGGCCATATCACCGAGCTTCTGCAAATTCTGCATTGAGTGAGTGATGCATTGTCTGGTATATAGTAGTCTGTGCACAATACAGAGTAGGGCCCCAGCAGTATTGCAACTTTTTTAAACTCAAATTCCTCAAAAATTGCTCAAATTTAAATAAAATTCCCAAAAAAGTTTTTGTAACGATACTTTAATAAGGTAAATAAAAATTTAAGATACGTATTAGTTTTTAAAATTTCTTTATTTAACCAGTTAAAGCCCAGAAGGACACTTTTTGGTTGAAACTTTCAGCAGAAAAATTTTGACGCAAAGTCCGAAAATATTTTAGAAAAATTTTCGAGTTTGCTCAACACGATGTAATAGTTAAAAAAATCTCGAAAATTTGATTTCCAATTGTAAATTTACAATTCAGAAAAAAAAAAATTTTTTTTATGATTTATTTTTTCTGATCAAATTTTACAGTCGGAAAGAATTTTTTTTACAGTCGGATACATAATAAAAGATGGAGGGCATTAAAATTTTCTAAATGTGGTTGATTTTTTTTCTAAGATTTTTCTCTCAAAGTGGCAGCTTAAAAGGTAATACTTAAAATATTTTATATTTTCCATGGTGACCCTAGAAAATTTTGAAAAAGGAGACATTTTCCTTATCAGATAAAAAATTTATTATGCAGTCGACTTAGATTAAAATTTTTGATTAAGTACATTATGTAAGAAATGGCTGAAATGGCCATTCCTTTCTTTTTTTTAATTATGTAAGAAAAATAGTAATTTATATATTTTGGCTTTCTGGTAATTAATTGTTTAATATTTTATTCAGGGTCGCAACGAAAAAAATTATAAATTTGTAAGTCTTCCTTTTTGGGCCGCCATTGTGAGAGATAAAACTATCGTAGTCAAAGTATTAGCCAGATTAGGAAAATTAAAACACTCTCACCACCTTTAATTGTATTTCCGACTCTAAGAAAAAGTGTTTAAAACTGTTCAAAATCACCAAAAAAACTGAAATTTATTTTGAATTGTCAAAGATTTTAATTGTTTCTAACTGTTGAGATTTTTCAACTATTGCATCGTGTAAAGCACCATCAAAAATAGAAGGAATAGGTATTTTCTAAAATAATTTCCTGGCTTATCGTTATTTTTCTGTTCAAAGTTTCAAACATTCTGGGAGTTAACGAGTAAAACAAAAGAAATGGTTAGAATTGTCAAATTCCTCAAAATTTCCTCAAAATAAAATTCCTCAAAAATTACTCACAGCCATTGTAAATTCCTCACGTTTTGAGGAATTTCTCGCAAAGTGGCAACACTGGGCCCCAGTACCAGGACGGGTATGATAGCGGCTTATAGAGCTTGACTTTTGTTCGTCGAGAGAAAGAGAGAGAGATCTACTTCTCAATTGCCTACTGAGCCCAAAGTAACCTCTGTTGGCAAGAGTTATTCTTCGCTTGACCTCGTTTGAATACTTGTATAGTTGGTGGAGTTATGCTGGATCCCTGGTAGACGAAGTCCTTTAAAACCTCGAAGGAGGAGTTGTTGACATTGACGTGGAGTGCAAGACGCCGGGACTGTTTGTTCGTTGACACCAGATATTTAGTCTTTAAAATTCTGCTGTTAATGAAATTTTAAAAATCTCTCATATATGTATTTGACCCCGTATATCAAAACCGGCATCTTTAAAAATTTTGAAATTAAGAACAAATATCGATTTAACTATTTTTGGAATGCTCCATAATTTTGAAGACGGTTTTTTTATAAGTTTTGGAAATATTAGTTCTTAAAATAGTGTAAATAAATAAATGTTTAGAAAATTGATGCATTTTGCACGCTCTCGAACGTGTCAAAAACTTTAAGGACATACAGATATGGTTCTTAATACCATGAATGGTTTAAGTTTATTAGGAGGAGCTGTTTTTTCATCAGATTTTGAAAAGTAAAAAAGAATTTGTTTTTGTATAAACTTTTGACTGTTAGCTATTCACGATTTTTTTATCAATGCTTGAATTAATTATTATGATTGGCATTCAGATTATTCTGTCATATAATTTGTTTTAAAATATGTTACTTATCTACATTATCAAAATATGTGTAATCAATGTGGTGCGGAAACTATTAATAATTTTCGAATTGTCTTTCGTTAGTAAATATTTAGTTCATAAATATAAATATTTAGTTCAATAAAACTAAAATTAAATAATGAACTAAACGTACAATGATATTGTTGGTAGAATTTATATGAAAAAATGTTTTTTTATATATTCATAACTGTTTTGAAAAAAATAGAAATAAGCTTATAACAAAACAGCAGAAAATGTCATGCCTGATCCAGCTGGAATTCAAGCCTGACAAGCATGACCGAGGTATGAGCTTTCCTTAAAAACAACCCTATTTTTTCTCTGACTTCTTCAGACCTCGGTTTGGTATTAGACATAAAATTTGGTATTACTTTCTTTAAATGTTCTTCTATGATTTCTGGTCTGAATATCTATTTTTAATTCAAATTCAGTTATTTAATCCGGCCTGAAATAAAAAAGGACTAATTTTTTGTGATTTCGAGTGCCGTGCTCGGATATATAAATAAAACTTAGTAAACGATAAGATGTGGTTTGACTGCTGAAGAAAATGTTTTAGGTCCTAAATCTGTGTTTTATTTCAAAAAAGTCAACATTTTTTTAATTATATTTTTTAACTGTTATACTTATTAAAATAATAAAATAATATTTTTGTTTTCTTCTTGAAATTTATTCGTCATGCTGAAATGATTGTATGGCACTTTTTAAAACACCTACAAGTATATAAAAAATATGTTCCCTTTTACGATCCAGGCTTTGGTGACACATAGGGTGGTTGCACTGATACATTTGGTGGTGTAGGCGGTGGTGTCGGTGGCAATGGAATGAGTGTATTTTGAGTTGACGGTGATGGTGGTGGTGGAATATCAGTGCTATTTGGAGGAGGAGTAGTCGAATCGCCAATAGTAGGCGGAGTTGGATCTATCGAGGGTTCTGTCGTTTTGGTGCTATTAGAACTGGGTGTGGTTATTGTAGTCTTAGTCGTTGATTTTGTCGTTGATGTTTTGGTTGACGAAGTTGTGGCCGTTGATGTAGGATACCTTGGTGTTGGTAGTGTTGCACCCGTTGAACCACCCGGGCTAGGTGTTCCACCATTAATGGGCGTACAGTCGTGTGATGTTTCTGTGGGCAAACTTTCGCAATTCAACGGTGGAATATAGTTACTACAATCAACACACTTCTGCAGTACGTAGCAGAAATATTTATCGGAGGGACAACTCATCAATTGCGGATTTTCGATTCCGTTGCAGCGATAAAAGGAAGATGCATTCTGATAATCGGGCCAATTGACGAAGACATCCCGACCCTCACATTTAGGTGTAAAAGTTGAATTAGCCTGTCTAAGATTACTACAAGGTTCCGCTGAAACAAGCTGGCTCCGGAGCGTGACGAGCACTATTGACAGAATAGGAAGAACTGAAAATGGAAAGGCGTGTTAATCCAATCACTAAAACAATAATTCGATGTTAAAAATAACTTATAAGTAGACTAAGTTTTTGTGTTTTGCTTTTTCTTTAACGCGAACTTGAAAAGCTTTCATTTCCGGAAATTATTTATATTATCCTCTGCTGAGGTCTGAATTGTACCTTTCTGCATGTTGTCGTTCACCTGAATTCTTAACGGAAACTACTGATTCGACTGCAATTTCAATCCGTTTTTATTCAATTCTGATAGCTCACTGATTCAATATTGGTAATTTTAATCAACTTGCTATGATTAGACACTAATAATTGCTTGTTAATTGATTTTGTTTTCAAAGTTTTTGCCATAACTAATCTATATTTCTTACATGACATTCAAATCAAGATATGAGAAAATACAAAATATTGGAATTTATTTTCGCGTAACGCAAAAATCAGAATAATACAGTACCAATGGGCATAAAATATTTTTTAATCAGACACTTGACAAGGTCTGATAAGGTGCTTATATTTCAATTCATAAAACAGTTGCGTTCGGTTCTAAAAAAATGGATAAAATGTCGATGAAGGCCTTTTGAACTTTTGCACCTTTTGTCGTTGTTTTGAATCCAAGATACCATGGACATTGCTGGTTGGTGGAAAATTTTCCGAGTGCGAACTTAAACTTTTTATAAACAAGCTATAGAAATAATTGCATTCCATTTTCGATTCTCTATGGCATATTCGCAATGATTTTTTTGCGGAAAAATGGGAAAAATTAAAAGTTTAAGAAATTAATTTTAATTTTAATTTTAGTTTTAATTTTAATTTTAATTTTAATTTTAATTTTAATTTTAATTTTAATTTTAATTTTAATTTTAATTTTAATTTTAATTTTAAAAAATTCAAAAGGGATTAAAAAAAACATTTTTAAGCTCTTGTTAATAAATAAATCTGGATTAAAATATTCAGCCTAATATAGTTGAAACATCATTTCTTGTATGATTTTTTTCAGATTCATTAAATTCTTAAGAAAACTTAAATTAAAAATTAAATTTTAATTATAACTGAGACCTGTGGGGGTTGTAATAGCCTGAAGGCCTTCTTTAATTTCGGTTTGAAGCCATTTGGGCATCTTTTGATGGCCCGAAAATTGTCGCACTGTGCAAAATGGGCAAGATTGAAAAATGGTGCATGGTATATGACAAAAACCAGCGAGCGGTAGCAGTTTTGTGAGTTACAATCTACTCACAACAAAAACATTCAGGTATGTACGGACACCGTGTAAATTATTACAAACCACCGGATTCACTTAGAACTTTAATAATGTTGCTTTAGCTGATCATACTAATGTCACTATGCGGTGCTTAAGCTTCGAATATGTGGTGGTACTTATGGTCGTTAACGAACAAAGATATCAAGGTATTATTAAATATTCAACGCCACCGAAACTCACGCATAAAATATTCAAAACCAAATTATTAACTTAGGACAAAAATTTATGTCGCACTGTGAGTATGAGTAGGACTCTGCCGACCTATGCCGCTGCACAACCATTGTGTACTTGTCTTTGGCTGTGCGTCTTTGTTGCTGCTGCCCATGGCTCTGCATCGTTTGCTGTACTTTAGCGATGCCCAACTTAGCTGCTCAACGTCAACGTCTTGAGTGACTGCGAGCAGGCTGCGAACAGGCAGAATTGTACGACATAAAACACAAACAAAATAGTGACTGAGGTATGTGTTTATGTGTGCATTCGGTACGTTGCACAGTAGGTAAAAGCTCTCAAATAAGATTCAATTACTTGACAAACGCATTCTAAGAAAATTCTAAAGACTAATTTGAAATATGAATTACTTACTTTTATACCCTGTAGGAAAATCAACTAATTTAAAAGTAGTTGACAAATTTGTTTTTTGTCAACCACAACTAGTTGAAATTCTGACTTTTTTCCATAGAACGAACTAACATATTTTGTATGGTGATGTCCACTAAATAAGTCAATTGACTTTCGTCTGCATATATTTTCAACTTCAAGTTAAATTAGTTAAATTTAAAATATTTTTTTAATTACTTTAAAATAACCAATTGAAAACTATTTAATATTCCACTTACTGAAGATGAATTTAAAAGCATAAAAATTTTAAATTTCTATACATCAAAGAGATCAGAGCCAAAAGATCAGAGAGATCAAGAGATCAAAGAGAAAGAGCCAAAAAATCATTCCTGGTCGACACAAATAAATTCTGAAATACAAAATCTAAAAGCAAAATGTAAACAAAGTTAATTGATTTTTAAATAATTCAAAAGTGATTCATGCCAAACTTCAAAAAAGGACTAGTAATTACATTCAAAGAGCGCAACAGAAGTACGCTGCAAGGTTAGATATAATTTCATTATTCCTTTCTTCATTGGGCTATTTCTGCTTCCAACAGGTGATAGTTTCAGAAGCTGGAGGAACTCTGCGCTTATATGTGAACATGCGTACCACAAAAGCAGTTTCCAAAAACGGGCACGCTACCGCCCGGGTACATGAGCGTAGGTGCCGATCCAATCGATCGGAATTGTGTGGATACTGCGCCTGTTTTTTAACACGAGCCAGCTTTTTGATGCTTCATTTCAAAATATGAGCTAAGCAAGAGTGTCAGCGGGATTTTTTCAACGCTTTGCAACCATCAATCATGGTCGATGGACACACCGACATTTTGCTTAGTGCTTCTTTTAAGTGTCAATCACAATAAAGTGATGAAACTCTTTACTACTGAAGTGATGAGGTGTTTGCTGAATGGTTAAGCAATCAATTTCCGTACAGAGTCCAAATTGTGCAATGTTTGCTAAACACTACCAGTTTCTAATTTGAATATCTTAAATAATAAAGAATTTTTAATTGTTTCACAGGGTTTTGAGGCAGTTTATCAGTTTTAAAGTGTGTTTACCACGTCTGTCTTGCAGCTCAATGTCGTAAATAAAAAAATATGTCTTTTTGAAACAAAATTTTAGTGAAGCCTAAAGTTAATATTATTTAATGAAATAACATGGTTAAATATATATAAACTTGTAATCTAACAAAAATTTGCAATTAAAACATGTCAAAATCAGAGTAGTTGCCGTCTTAATATAATTCAAAGAAGTTTATCAACTACTTGTTTTTAAGTAGTATTTCAATTACTTCATATATAATGCAATAAAAACTATTTAGAAATGAAGTGGATGCCGCCTTAATATAATTCAAAGTACTTCATATACTAGTTTATTTTAAACTAGTTTTTTAATTAGTTGTTTTTAAAAACAAGTTAGTTTGTTCCTATAGGGTATATATATACTTAAATATATATATTACTGTTGTTATAGAATATAACTATAACAAATATAAAATTAAAAACGGTTAATAAAATTATAAAATAAACAAGTAAATCTTTGGCTTATTGTAACCATATCATTGTGGTTATTAACAAAAAATACAGTGATTTCTTATAGAAATTGTCATTGTACCTGTAAGAATGTTTAGTTTTTCAAATTAATTCAATATGTTAAGTTTTCGGATTTTATATAAAAAATGTGGATTTTTATTTATGTATAATTGTTTGACAATTTATTGATAATGAATATTTTTCGTAGGTGTGCATTGTGTAGTAAGTTCGGGTAGTCAAGTATACTATATGAAGTATACCATATATTCAAAATTTTTATAAAAATTTCTTTTTCTATAATAATCACTGTCTTACATACATCCTATCCTATCCTATGAACCAAATATACCTTTTGAAAGTGTGGGTGGGGGAGGGTGTGAGGGGGGCAAATAAAAATACACCTGTATCGTCGTTTTCCATATATACACGTCAGAATTTTTATTTGTTTACGTTTTAAGTTCTGTGGTGCCCCA
Source organism: Coremacera marginata (assembly GCA_914767935.1). Lineage (NCBI taxonomy): Eukaryota > Metazoa > Arthropoda > Insecta > Diptera > Sciomyzidae > Coremacera > Coremacera marginata. Next base: position 209,862,734 of record OU612043.1, on the reverse strand, counting down.
CGGTGAAATGGTTCCATACATTTAAAAATAGCATGAGATTTTGATATAAGATGAAACTTCATTTCTAAAAGCATAATAGTAAGCGGGTTCCACAATTGATATCGGTTTTTTACTTGCCATACAACAATATGGCGAGCTAGATGGGGGGTAAAACTAATGTAACCGATGAAATGGTTTTTATGAAAACAACAACACAGCAATTCACCGCACTAGTTGCATATAAAAACGAAAAAATTGCTATTTAAAATTTTTTTATATTTTTGCTGCCACTGAGGATTGAACACAGCACGTTTGTATCCATAGCTGGCTGTTCTAACCACTGGGCCACGTAAACATTTTATTCATTTGAGTAGCTCATAGTAATGTTAAATCAACAATAAGTACTTCTCTCTCTCTTTCCTGATTGTATTGAGACTTTCTCTGAATACTCTGAATAATCTGAAAGTACAGAAAGTACAGTATTCGCCGCGAATTGTTGTGTTGTTGTTTTCATAAGAACCATTTCGTTACATTGGTTTTACCCCCCGTTTAGCTCGTCGTATTGTTGTATACGCGGCTATAAAGTTTCACTTCAAAAATGTTGCGTACATATTTTAGAGATTTTGAATTGATCTTCTTTGTTGTGTAATTTTTACCAACAGTTTATGAAGAATTTTATTTTTTTGGCCACTAAAAATTTCATTCACATTTTTCAAGGTCAGCACCACTACATTTTTTTGTTATTTTGTAAACATCGTCCCATTGTGGAATTTATTTTTGATGCATTCAAAAAATTTTACGAATTAATGCTAACTATTTTAAATGAATTTTTCAAAAACTACATTCAAAACACTTTAATTTTTTATTATAAATGAGATTTTTGGTATTTTTTGTACTTCTTATAGAATTTTATAATTTTTAAGCTAGTAATATACACCCGCCATTTTGTTTTTAAATATACATTTTTCTATTTTGTTTCTTAATGTTGTTATTTTTTCTTTTCGAAATCATATTATTTCGATGCGTAAATCGTAAAGAATATCGTATGAAAGGGTGGACACGACTTCGTAACGAAATATCGTAACGATTTCGTAACGAATCTTAACGAAAATGTTACGAAAAACTTACAATTTTGTTCAGACAGTTCGAACGAAACGAAATTTCACTCTATACGCATTTGTTGTAAAAACAGTCGCATATCGAAATTCTATATAAATTCATACAAAAATTCAAACTGTTCCGATATTTGCTGTAACGAAATTGTAACGATTTCTTTAATACACATCGAAATAGTTACGAATTAGTCGAGATTTCGACAAAGTATTCAACTTTGGTTTGCTGGGTAGACAGTTTAGCATTTCTACAAAGATACTTATGTATCTTATGTATCTTTACTGCTAATGATAAGTACTACTTAAGACACTTATGTATCTTTGTAAATAGAAATATGATAAAATACAGGATATATAGTACTAAAAATGAGTTTTTTTCAGTTAAAATTTTTACTATAGATGCAGTTAAGGTCAGCGATGAGTTTGGCATCAAAAAAATTGTTCATCAAAATGTCGATAGACATAAGCTAGGCTTATCGATATACTTCATGTCTTTAAGTTAACATTAACAGCTCTATTTCCCACCTTAGGGAAATCATTTCCTTGATATAATAAAAACTATATCTACTCCTTTATATTTCAAGGCGACTCAGTTTATTTTATATCGGTTAATTTTTTATTGGTTTTTGTAAATTAAATAATTGGGACAAATGTATTAAAAATAAACTAACTGGGTCCCCAGTCATAAATTGGGGCTCTACAAAGTGTATGCTGATCACAAACATTGGTTTGCGTCTTTTAAACTTAAATTCTGATTAATTTTGTTTCACTTTAACTGGCACTTTAGGCATCACCTTTTTCGGTGGGGATGGTGGAGATGGTTTTACAGGTTTAACTGCTGCTGGTTTTGTTGTCGTCATCTTAACAAGTGGTGGCGTTGGTGCCGGTGTTGGTGGCAGCGGTACTGCGGGCTTAATGACTGGTTTTTGTGCTCCAGAGCCAGCGGATGGACGCATTGGAGGCTTATTAGCACCTGTTGGCATTGGTGGCTTCACAACGGATGGAGGTTGTGGCAAGACCGCTATTGGTAGTGGTGGTATTCCGGAACCTTCTGGTCTTGGTGGGAATGGCAAAAGTGGCTTGCTGGGTTGATTTGGTGTTTGCCCTTCTGTGACATAAGGAGGCTGGTTTATATCTGTTGGGTAGTAATCTCCTGGTAGATCGACAGTTGGTGGATGTGGTCCATCTGGTAGATGTGGCAAATGTGGCATTGTTGGCAAATGTGGTGCGCCTGGTTGAGGCATCGAAGGTTTTGGCATCAAAGGTTTTGGCAGTTCAACTTGTGGTCTATATGGCTCTTCGACTTGAACAGGATTCCAGGGCACAGGCCTGGATAAACTTGGTGAAGCTGTGGGTAATTGATCCCTTGGTGGTGGTGGTATATATTTGCTAGGGGAGGAGCATACTTGTAGCACAAAACTGAATACCTCGCCGTCTGGGCAGGACATTTTCAGTTGTTTGCCACCTACACCTTGGCACACATAAAAATCAGCATTATTGTAATAGCTGGGCCAGCGGATGCCAATTTCTTGATCAAGACATGCCAGTTGAACTTCAATATTTGCCTCGGTCGCAATAGTCACCATCAAAAGGGTTGCAAGGGTCACAGTGATCACTATTAGAAAAACATTAAATAAATTGGTATCAAATTATTGGAACACACTCATTTTTGGTGACATACCTTTCATCTTCAAATTGGTCTAAACTATATGGTTTATTTAGATGAAATTGATGAACTGATTGCTTTTTACAGCTTGTGTCATTATTTATACTAACATCATTATCATATTGTTCAATTTTTTGATTGATTTCATTGATAAGAAAACATTTGCTGGAATTTCAATAGAACTGAAAATCTTTTTGATGTGCAGATAAATTTAACACAGCTCAATATAGCTATCATCGTTATCAACGATAAAAAATTTAAAACATTTTCGACAGTCACGTTGAAAATTTTGGTAATGTACTTTGTGTCGATGTTTATGTTTCGGGTAAATGAACCACCCATAAATTAAATTTTAACACTAATTATTGACTTGATGAATCCAAAATCCAAAATTCATTCGTAAGTTTAAATATTGGTGTGAGTTTTTCTTAAATAGCAAATTATTGTTTTGCATATTCATCATCGCATTTTCTGTAAAAAATATTATATATTCATACAGGCACCAATTTAAGCAAATCTGCTGCCTTAAAATCCCCAGTCAATTTCTAGTTTTTTTTACATTGTTTCTGTTTTTTTTATCATAGTAAAGTTTTTTGTTTTCATACGTTCTCGTTTTTCAGAGAGAACAAATGTGAAATTTTGTCGTAAAAAATTAGTTTTTTTCGATCTAAACTAGAAAAGCTCTTTAAACTATATATCATACAATAAAACAATGGCAATTAAAAAAATATCGATATTTTTAAAGCTATGTTTTTTGTTGCACTGTTTTTTTAACTACAAACTAAGTATAGAGCATAAAAGTTTAAAATTATGTGTCATATCATTTTTAATAAAACTGCATTTTTTCTACAAAAAAAAGGTATGATTTTAATAATTTTTACATTTTTACTTTATAAATACTTTTTATAAATTAGCCAGGTGCTACAACCACAACCAATAATTCGTTGTTTTTTTTCTGTGGCGTAGTTAGGATTGCTGACATCCGGGGTAGAAAATAGATTTTGCATCTCCGAAGGGAGATTATCCTTATAAAAGAGCTGCTGTACAAATGACTTGCAAGCCATCAGCTCTGCTTTCAACTACTTCCGTTCACCTTCTCTCTTATATCAAAACAAGCACTTCATAAAGAAAAGTTTTGATATACAAACAAACCCTGTATTAAGAGACAGTAGAACATTCAAGTAAAAGAACAATAGAACATAACTGAAGTAGAACAAAATTGAAGTAGAACCTACTGCACTGTCACTGAAGTACTTACAGGTAAAACGAAAGGTTTGTTTTTTTTTTTTGTTATGTTATAATCTGTTCAGCACGATTCGAGTACAGTAAAGCGTTCCTACGGTAAAAGTTTTGTTTCTATTACGTTTTATTCATAGATTCCTTCCAAACAAAGTCTTAAAACATTTTAACACAAACGAAATTTTTACACCCAGGGAAAAAATCGTAAAACCAAAGAAAATGCACTTTGCCACAAAGACTTTTATTGGTTTATTTGAATCAAAAATCTTTAAAAAAGCATGGAAAAGTCGTAAGAGTAAAGAAAATGTACTTTGGCACAAAGACTTTTATTCGTTACGGCAAAAACGCAGAATGTTAGATCCTTGATTTTAAGTTCATGGCTTAATGAAATTAATAGCTTCTCTCGGCTTCTCTTTGCAGCTTGCGATTATTATAACAAGAACATTAAATTAAACATCAAATAAAAAATCTTACCTTTGCCTACCGTGCAGATTTGAACCCACACCCACCAATACCACCGATTGCGAAGACGCAGTACTTCCTTACGCAGAGTGATTGATTCAATATTAATTATATGCTATGCTGCAGTATAACACAATAATCTATTAATAGATTTTTGTTATATAGTTATCAACAGAATACTGTGATATACTGCTTCTGTTAATACAGAATATGTTAACATAGCTGCAGTTATGCCAGCAAACAGTAGGAAGGTTGTTTGGATCAGTGGGTAGAGCGATGGACAGGCACCAAAAATTCCAAGTTCAATTCCGCACGGCGGGCAAAGAAATTTTTTTTTTCTTTTCTTTGTTGATGAAATGTAATTAAATTTACTGGTGTTAATATTAACGTGTGTTTTTTTACAATTACAATTCAATGTTGGCACTTGCACACGATTTTCTTATTCTTCGTATACAAATACGATTTTGAAGAAAACAGTCTTTAAAGTAACAAACTTTGTCTTTGAAACTATGAAGCTTACTCTCAAAACAACAAAGAAAAGTTATTAATTTTACATACTTTTTTCAATTATATTTTGGTTACAGTTTTACAAGAACTTTTTTTCTTTGATTTTCAGGCGTTCAATTTTCTCGATGTATACATAGACAAAGTTAACAATTTAACTTACATTTAAATTATAGATTATTTCATCAAAAATATTTTATTTAACTTACAGATTTAACTAAGATTACTATTAGCTGATCGACACTGAAGCAAGCATTCGCTATGCTTGCTATGATTTACTGTTACTTCACTGTAGTGTCGCTTTATGTTTTGATATTCTGCTCTGCATCGTAACAAAAGCACTGCCTGTTACTGCAGCGAAAAGCATTTCAACTGATGAAGTTTCAGCTTGTTTCGTTGCTGAGCTGTAGCATAGAACTAGTGTATGTGATGTCAACGCTACAGTAAAATGCAGTGCATTGAAGTACTGTACAGTAGTGAAGTGTCGCAAATTGAATGTTTTGTGCAGCTCTTTAATCCTTATCCATACCTAGAATCTCTATACAAAAAATAAATTTTTTTATTGTTATAATAATTTTGTTAAGACGCATCGAGTAAATTTAACTGTTGCACTTTTAAAAACATCGATTCAGTGCCTGAAAAAAATATAAAAAGTTATCTAGTGATATTCATTCATAAAAACAAACTTTGATGATACCTTAAAGATTTAAAATTTCTTCTTTCTTGCTTTCAGACATGCAATCTCTTCGATAACTTCATGGACATCAATATTGTTTTCCTGTCTTAAATGTGCCCTATGTATATTCTGGGTTCATAATAAAATTCCTACCACTTAAACATTGTGAAAATTTTTTTTATATTTACTTGAATAGGCACAGTTGCATTGTTTCTAGATTTATTGCCAAATTGAAGCATTGATCTGGCAAGTTCTTTTAATTCTTTGGATGGTATTTTTTTGGTTTACCTTTGTTGGCATCCTCTTAGCTTTTTGTTTAGCAATTTTATTAAACATATTTAGAACAAATTATAACACCAAATTCACACACTTGCCACTCTTCTCAAAAAAATTCTTTTTGGAAATGCACATGATATAAAGAGAAACGAAACTTCGGTTAATATACATTTTCTTCGTTAAAACAGTTAAACCTATAGTTCAGTGCCTTTTGGACTCCGAAAGTTTGTGAATACGAAGCTTTTATTTCAGCCATACCATATTGCTACTTGGCGCGCTCGGTATTTGAGTGAAAATTTAACATTTTTTTTACAGGAAAACGGTAAATATAATGAAAAAATTTTTTGGGGTGAAAAAATAGACAAACGTTTTAATGTATGAAACGCGTTTTTCTCGAAATTTATACCTGGTTACCATCGTTACTCAAAATTACCTTGTCCGATTATCTCCAAATTTTAAACGCATACTTTTCACATGTGTAGTTTCCGTGTGAACTTGAATGTTGCGAACATTTTTATTTTTTCTATATTTTTTTGCACAAAGTCCAGCAAAAACTTGCGTTATTCGTGAATTATTTTTTCTAGGTGCTGCCAAACTTTAGTTATTATGGTAACCATCAGATCTTTCCGATATCGACACGTCAACTTCAAATTAAAGTTTAATACATAAAAAATGTTAAAAATTATTAAAAAAAATGTTTGTAAATAATTTTTTAGTGTATTTATTAGAGATGCAACGGATAGTGATTTGGCCGGATACCGAATAATCAGCGAGCTGCAAGGCCGTATAGTAGGTCCTTTGCCTCGTTGTCACCAAATTAAATATATTTCGCATTCAACAGGCACGGATTGAGTGCTGCCATTTGTTTATGGGAAATAAAGTTGAAAACTCCTTTTACATAATATAAAAAACCGGGTCAGGACTGCCGACGGAAGCGTTAGCTTCTTAGCATTAGATGTAAAATTGAATAAAGTATGAATTGAAAAATTTATAAAACTTTTAAATTTATAAATTTTTTCAATTTATTTATGATATTAGTTGCAAAAAATTTTTGATTTGCGCAAAACTTATGAATCTTAATTAAAAGTTAAGTATGCAATTTGATATGAGATCCAAAAAATAAATAAAAAAATTGCCTAATATACTATAAAAGCATTAAAAATGCCTCAAAAACCTCATGAAAATGCCATAAAACCTAAAATTAATGAATAGCTGTATGGCACAAAAAAAAATCCTTAAACTATGGAAAAAGACAAAAATAAAACACAGAAATTGCTAACAATTACGAAAAATGCCCTGAAAATCGGTGCCTGGAGATTATGAACGGTGGTTTTTCACCATCAGCAAATGTTTCATCATCACCAGTTGGAAATCAAAAATTCGATGCTGTATATTTCACCAAAAGTCTTCATTTTTTTGCTTTCAATTTCATTAATAAGCTTGGAAAAAAAATTATAAACCTGAGAAAGAATGCATGTTCATTTTCTCAATTAATATTTTATTTTATTATTGATTTTTTAAAAACAGATAAAAACAAACAACACTGCCAGATTTTGTATAAGTTGTTAACTTAGTTTTACAACTACGGTTATTTCCTCTACCCATGCACACACCTCATTAATTACACCATGACTTTGACTAGCATAGCTGACGTCACAACAATGACTGACATGAGCAATGGAATAATTAGGTTGCGAACATAGTAAACGCTTATTGTTGAGTCGAGCCGAATAGCACATTGGAGCAACAAAGAAACCAAGTCATGCATTTATTTTGCTCCAATGTGTTTTTTGGCTCCTTAGGTTAGATGCTGAGAGCCGACTACCATATATAAATAACTTCGCTAAAGTTCTAGTCTACCAACAAAATACAAATACAAAATGCAAAAACAACTCTTAGCGACCGCACACAGTAGCGATTCTATTAACTTCAGCATTGTCGAGTGAGGTTTGTTTTTTATCACGTTTGCATGCATTTGTTGTTGTTTAAGTGAACTGACGCTTTTGTTAAGTTTTAATTTCACTCCCGTTAATATCTTCGCTAAAGAAGCTAGCGGTTCAATAATTGCTAAAATAATAAAATCTAAACAATTTTTACTACTTTTTGTTCAGCGTTAGTTCGCATCTCAAAAATTGTTTAAACCATGACACAATCATAATGTAGGTTCATTTTAAGATAGCTGCTCAAAAGACAAGCTTTCCAACAACAAAGCTTTGATTGCCTTTAAAGTCAAATGCTAATGGCATTAGTTATGTAGACATCTAGCTTCCTTTCTTCTAGTTCCTCTCCAAGCTGAGCCTACCTTATAATAGTGTCATGGTTTCAAACTTTGAATGAGTTAAATACTTCAACAAGGCAATCTTCTTATTAAAATTGTTTTTATTTATTATATGTTAATTTTTATATTTGTCATGTTCTCAATAAAAAATCGTCTATTGCCTTCGAACACTGAAAATTTCGTTTTTATTCACCATAACCTACCTCTTCCTAATTTTGATTATTAATTTTAATAACTGAACGTTTTTAGTTTTTTATGAGTTTATCATTAAAGTGAATACTAAAAATGTAATCTAAGTTTTTAGGAAGATACTTTGAAAATTTTTTGTTACTTTTTACCTTTAAATAAAAGCCGCGATAATTATATCTATTTCATTGTTATTTACATAACAAAGATTTATTTAAATAAAATAATTTTAAGAAACTATCCGGCCGGCTGGATACCGGATATTGAGTTACTATCCGGCATCCAGCCGGCCGGATAGTTTCTTAAAATTATTTTATTTAAATAATATCGAATATCGGTTGCATGCCTAGTATTTATTCACCCCAAAAAAATTTTTTTCATTATCTCTTATTACCGTTTTCGTGTAAAAAAATTTTAAATTTCCACTCGAATACATACTATTCCTGGTTCCATCAGAACCAGAGTGTGGTTTTCTTGCCGAAGTGATTTGGGATTGTTCATGATTTTATAATTTGTAGGTAGGAGTGCCCATCTTATTTTCTTTCTTTTGCCGACCATCATTTGCCAAAAACGCATTGAAAAAGAGGAAATGAGTTAGCAGAAAACAGATGACAAGTTACACTTTGTATTGCTTTTGACAATTAATGGTCGGCGCTTTGATAAAATAGCCAATTGTCAAGGCTACCTCTCTATTTATATCATAGCCTTGGTATTGAAGGTGAAAGTGACGATTTTTTTCACTTCGGGTTTTCAAAATAAACCTATTTTCACCGAGAATCATTCTCTTACGTGGCTTTGAAGCAGCATTTCACAAGTGACTTTGCGATTTACCATTTAACATTCATTCAAATCGTGTGTGACTCGTTCACTGAGTTTATTGATCTTCCCCATTGCTCGAAAACGTATGCTGATTGTTTCTTGTGACACATGTAATGCTTCTGCCAATTGCCGTTTAAGTTTGAGTTGGGTCTTCATCCAATAATAACTCCTGGAATTGCTAGTCTTCGCATTTTTGTGGTCTATCAGAGCGATCCCTGTCTTCCACATTGAAATCACCACTTTTAAATTGTCGAAACCATGTATCACATGTTCTAATTGATGTAGTGTACTCACCATATGTTTCTACCAGCAAACGATGAATTCAACAGCCTTTTTGTTCTTATTAAATAAGTAAAGCAATGCGTGCCGCAAATGTTCTTTTTCAGGCACAAAACTTGACATGATCACTGAACGATGAAACGAAGACCTTAGTTTTTGGCGGACTCAACTTGTGTGTGTTTGTAGTTAAATGTCAGATAAACAAAATGACGTGTGTGTCAAATTCATACGCTGCATACTTTTCGCAGGCACCATCTCATATTCAAACCCGAAAGAACTTATCTATACACCTGGTAAATCTTCGTTCATATTTTCACAAAATATTTGTATATAAATATTTTCACAGCTGTCTGACAAATTCAGAGGGACTTCTAAATTAAAATTTGTCTACAGTGGTTTTTTAAATAAGCCAGTAGATTTTTTTAAAATTGTTAATAAAAATAAGAATTTACAAAACAGCTATTTAAAAGAGCTCTTATTACATATTAGTTTCACTTCTGATAAGAAAATTAATTTCTTCCACAAAATTCCTTGGACTGCACTTGCATAGTTTTTAAACCTTTAAAGATTCAAACATTTAACTGCTACTTAGAAAAAGAATACAATAGTATTTTAAAGCAATTTTGCTTAGATTTTCCAAAAATTTTTATAATTATTTAAAATGCTCTGATGTGTACAGCAGAAGTATTTGTGCTTCTTCTGCTATTATGCATGAATAACTTTAAAGATTAAAATTAAAATTTTTTTTGCTGAAGGCATAAAATCATAATGAAACTATCCTTAACATATTAATCCTTTACTATTTATTTCATAACATCATAATATAATTCATATGTTTTTTATAATTTCTAATTAGAAACCCTTTTCTAATCAAATAAGCTTTGTTTTAAAGGATTTAAATATTTTCAATTGTACCGTAAAATTTTTCAAAATCCCGTTTTGACCAAAAATATTTAACTTTTGACCGTTTGGGCGGAAAATAAATCTGACAACACTATTTTCGACTGACATATATAACATGCCACACGTGTTTCAATTGATTTCTCTTTCATTCCAACTTATCTATCGCCCCTATCTATTCCTACTTATCTATCCAACCAAGGCAGACTTGACTGAATAGGTAAAATATCTGAATTCCTTGATTCAAAACTAAAAATAAAAAATGTCTCCATTATGTATCTATTGTAATGTATCTATCATGTGTATCTACATATATAAAATAATAAACGATACAAACAATAGAAACAATCAAGCTTTAAGACCAATTAATTATTCCAGCCATGAAATACCACGAATAAGAATAAAGTAAGCATCATTGTGAGTGTTATTGTTATTTTTATCGGAAACAGAAAACCAAACCAAAATAAGAAACATAGCGGAAATGTTAAAAAGTTCCAAGAATAAAGTATCACACAAAAATATACGAAATACTATCGCAGAATTTTGCCCTCAACTAACTAGAGTAAAAAATCTAAATGAGAAATAACGCGGTTAGACATCAAAAGCACAAGTATCAAATTATACACACCTATTCGCACATTCCAATATAACCTTGAGTTAAAATCCAATCAGCAAAGATATCATTTACATTTTTTTTTTTTTGGAAAAAGGTGTGGGTTCTGTAGAAACACGCACGTTGGGAAGAAATTAATTGTTCACAGAAACTAGGTGCGTCGGGGTTAAACAACGATGGAAATAAAAAAAAAAAAAAGTTTGCGAGATACTTGACTCTATTTCGACTCGTTCTCTTATTTCCTTCTTTCAGGCTTACTACTACTGGCTGAATGACATGTACATGGATATACGAATACCTCTGCCAATCAATTCGAATCCAGGCATGGTTCTACCACCGCGTCGTTTTACAACAGTGCATGATGTGGCGCATTTTGCAGCACGCATTATCGAAGGCATCATGCTGCACAAGGATATGCTTAACAGTGGCAGCATGCCACAAGAACGCGCCACATCACGCGAAAAGAATCAACCGCTCTGCATGGCCCAATACTATCGCCTACTTGGTTCCTGTCGTCGTCCGGGCATCGAACGCGATTCCCAATACTTGCCACAAAAAACCGATGATCAGCACGTGATTGTCATTTGTCGCAATCAGATGTATTGCGTTGTGCTACAGGCAAGTGATCGCGGTAAGTTGTCCGAGAGCGAGATTGCTTCACAAATACTCTTTGTGCTTAGTGATGCACCCTGTTTGCCGCTTAAGCCGCCACCACTGGGCTTACTCACTGCAGAGCCACGTGCTCGTTGGGCTCAAGATCGTGCCACTTTGCAGCTAGATGAACGCAATCAACGCAACATAGAGCTAATCGAGACCGCATTGATCGTGCTCTGCCTAGACGAACCACTGCCCACGGGCACCTTTAATGCACGCGGATTTTGTGGCGCCACGCCCCCAGTGCACTATGCCGGCGATCGCGACGAAACGAACATGGCTCACGAAATGATACACGGCGGTGGCAGCGAATTCAATTCGGCCAATCGCTGGTTCGACAAAACGATGCAAATTATCATTTGTACCGATGGAACTTGGGGTCTATGCTACGAACACTCGCCATCAGAAGGTATTGCGGTGGTGCAATTGCTGGAGAAAATTTACAAAAGTATTGTGGATCATGCCTCGGATGATAATGGACTACCACAACATCATTTGCCACCGCCCGAGCGTCTTGAATGGGATATTGTGCCGGAGGTACAACAAAGATTTGCTGAAGCAGCGATCACAGTCGATAAGTATAAAAAATATTAGCCGACAATTATCACTCACAAGAAATATAATGTATCTTATATCAATTTTAGAGCCATCGATGATCTGGAATTTTATGTCTACCGCTACAAAGGTTACGGCAAAAACTTCATCAAAGGCTGTCAAGTCAGTCCAGACGTCTATATACAGCTTTCGCTTCAGTTGGCCTATTTTAAGTGAGTACCTCTTAAATTGTAACATAAATTTCATTAAAATTATTCTCTGACAGACTCTATGGTCACTTGGTGGCCACATATGAGAGTGCTTCTACCCGAAGATTCTTGCTGGTGAGTATAATCGATCACTTCACTAGTTGTTACTATATAAAATTTCGAAAATAATTAAATTAAGGGTCGCGTGGACTGCATACGTTCAGCTAGCAGCGAGGCACTAGAATGGGCCAGAGCCATGTGCCAGGGTGAGGGTGCCAATATAGCTTTGGAGAGTGATCGCGAAGACGAAGATGACAACTCGCGCAAAGTTAAGTTTAGCATTTATAGTGTGAGTATAGTACAAGAAAATCAGTCAAAGTATAGCTCAAATAACTTTTTTCATCTCTTGCAGAAAGATTATCTCCGCGAACTCTTTCGTTGTGCGGTGGCACGCCAAACCGAGGTAATGGTTCAGAATATTCTTGGTCATGGCATTGATATACCGCTATTGGGTCTGAGAGAAGCCAGTCGCGAACAAACCGGTCAATTGCACGAACTCTTCAATGATGAATCCTATAAAATTGCCAATTGTTTTCTTTTGTCAACTAGTCAGGTATTACCTAAATATATGTTCCTGCCAAGAACACTTTTGCAAATGGATCTTTGTTATATGTTTTGTCTGTTTCATTTAAAATGCACCATTGCACCTTCAAAGCATCACCTAGCTAGATCAAGAAATTTAGCTTAAGTGATCATTATCGAATGGAATTAGTTCTTGGAATCTGATAACTGCTAATAAAACGCAAGTTTTCGGCGCTAATTTCACAACCGAATCTTACTTAGAATTTCACTGAGTTTGGCTCTTTTTATTAGTTTGGCGAAGAGTTGTAGTGATGGGCAAATTTTCGGTATCGAGTCTTTTATACTCACTACTCACATAGTACTCGATATAGACGAAATACTCGATACTCGCTCTTTTTTTCAGCTAAGCTATCATTTTTTGTATTTTAGTGGGTTATTTTACGTTATTTTGAGTTAAGTCATTATGCCATATCAGAAATATAATACTATTATTTTCTAATTACATTTTTTTACTTAAATAAAATCAAAAAGCATAGAATAATGCCTTTCCTATATGCCAGGATCTAATTCTAAATCTTTTTTGACTTTCTTTTTGTTTTGCCTACTTTAACAGTAATATTTTTAAGAACGTGAAATTTGTAAATATTGTTTATGTTCCTAATTTTAACAAAGCTTTTGAACTTTTAACAATAAGATATGATTAACATTTTATAAAGAAAATATTACTTTTAGTCTTTTATTATATGCGGATATATAAATGAAGCTTTCCTATAATTGCTTTGAGAAAATTAAAAAAAAAACTTTTGAAATAGTATCGAGTAAAAAGTATCGAGTATTTAGAAAAAAGTATCGAGCAGTATTGAGTACCAAAAAGTATCGAGTTTGCCCATCACTAATACCTTAGAATATATAGACCAAAGAAAAAATATTTGCTAAAATTCAATATAATTTGGAAAAGTTGTATGTAAAGTTCATAGAATGTGTATTTCAGTTCAGTATTTGTAGTTACATTTATTGTTTGGTAGATACATAAGAATTGCCATGTCTTAGAAGTGAAAACCGACTAGCGTGTCATGCATCCTGGAAAAGTGAATTTCTTATTGACACAATGGCGTTTTAGGTCCAATTTTATGAACTTTTTTGACCATAAAATTAAAAAGATATGGATCTGAACAATATGTAGCTTAAAACAAGACAACACAAAAGCCATTTCACCTCGTGGTTCGTGCTTATGTGGGCTAATCTCTCACTGTTGAACAATTAAAGAACAACATTCTGAAGTTACGCCCGAAATAATCCAAAAAGTCAGTCATACAAATTTATTTCAAAAAGATCTAACAAAACACTAAATCGATACATGTAGATTACATGTATTGATGGATACAAGGTTTTGAATTTGAACAAATGACGATCATTTCCGGAGCTCTTTTTTGCCACCCACCACTTCAGGTTTTTGAGATATTTATGGTTATTTACCTAAACAAATGTTTTTTTTTTTGGCTAATTTTTAGATTATGTATAGGACGCAAAAAGATTTTAAAAATCTTTTCAACCTTCTGCATCATTCAAAAACTACTACTAAGCTTATCATTAGGTTATCTATGATTTTCCTTTGCAAAGTTAAAGCAATTTTAAAATAATGTAATACATTACAAATCCTGTGTCATTGTAGCGGAAGAGTACGATACTACGGAATAGTGCAGTTGGTAGAAAAAAAGCTCAAAAGTGCATCCTATACATAAAGTGACTTTTAAAGCGGAACAAATTGGTTTTCGTTTTGTATTAGCATTGTTGATCGCAGCCAAGTTTTGACACGCCTGTGTGTACTAAAAGTCCTTTCTATAGACACAGTGGTCTCCCTTTGTAAGAGAGTTTCTCAAAACCGGCCATAATGTCTATAAAATATCCCTTAAACCTCCATTACTGTCGCTATTCAGTGTAACGTCATTACTAACCTGGGTGTAATCCACCCATAAAGTTTTATTCACGATTCTGTAAGAGAGATCATTAAAACAGTAAAACGGTTCTGTTTTTATTAAAATTATGTATTTTATTTTTCTATTAAACATAAAATTCGTTCCATTTAATCAATTTTTAATAAAAATATATCAAAATTACGTAAATAAATTTTTTTCTATGTTTTAAAACTTATGGGTGTAATCCACCCTGCGCTAGTAATGGGGGGTTAAGCAAAGATATGCTCTTGTATTTTTGAGACCATCTAGTTTCACACAATAAAAGTATATTTGAAGCAAAATTTCGACGCAGAGTAGCTTCTCTGAAAAGTTGATTATATCTTTTGCTGTGCCAGCATAGTTACGAATTTCGGAAACATTATTTAAATCATTAACCACAAGATTTAACTAATGACTAGCACAATGAATATTTAATCCTTTTTTCTAAGAGTGTCTCCAAGTATATTTCGGACTCCTGAATCATTTCCCGCCATAGTTCCACAGCCATCATACCGCTGTCTAATGCATTTATTTTTGTCCAAACTCAGATTATGGATACATTTTTAGTTTGTGTGGTAATTTTTTCGCCACTAATTTTTTCGAAATACACAAAACTGAGAAATTCTTCTCTTTGTTGGTATTTGGCTAACAACTTATTTCTGATATAAATAAAGAATGCGTTAACTTGCGTTTGTGCATTCTATTATACTGCTTTGCCCGTTAGGCCTTTTATATAATAACTAGCAGGCCAAAGTGGTTTTTTTAATCAATAAAGAGCATTAACACGCATCTTTTACCTTTAGCAAAAACTTTTAAACTCCATTCAAACAATCACCGTGTGACATCAGCCTTTAAGACAATGCATGTCAAACGAAATAAAAAACATTAGATATATATATAGATATAGATATAGATAAAGATATAGATATAGATAAAGATATAGATATAGATATAGATATAGATATAGATATAGATATAGATATAGATATAGATATAGATATAGATATAGATATAGATATAGATATAGATATAGATATAGATATAGATATAGATACAGATATAGATATATATATAGATATAGATATAGATATAGATATAGATATAGATATAGATATAGATATAGATATAGATATAGATATAGATATAGATATAGATATAGATATAGATATAGATATAGATATAGATATAGATATAGATATAGATATAGATATAGATATAGATATAGATATAGATATAGATATAGATATAGATATAGATATAGATATAGATATAGATATAGATATAGATATAGATATAGATATAGATATAGATATAGATATAGATATAGATATAGATATAGATATAGATATAGATATAGATATAGATATAGATATAGATATAGATATAGATATAGATATAGATATAGATATAGATATAGATATAGATATAGATATAGATATAGATATAGATATAGATATAGATATAGATATAGATATAGATATAGATATAGATATAGATATAGATATAGATATAGATATAGATATAGATATAGATATAGATATAGATAAGATATAGATATAGATATAGATATAGATATAGATATAGATATAGATATAGATATAGATATAGATATAGATATAGAGTTAGATATAGATATAGATATAGATATAGATATAGATATAGATATAGATATAGATATAGATATAGATATAGATATAGATATAGATATAGATATAGATATAGATATAGATATAGATATAGATATAGATATAGATATAGATATAGATATAGATATAGATATAGATATAGATATAGATATAGATATAGATATAGATATAGATATAGATATAGATATAGATATAGATAAAGATATAGATATAGATATAGATATAGATATAGATATAGATATAGATATAGATATAGATATAGATATAGATATAGATATAGATATAGATATAGATATAGATATAGATATAGATATAGATATAGATATAGATATAGATATAGATATAGATATAGATATAGATATAGATATAAATATAAATATAGATATAGATATAGATATAGATAAAGATATAGATATAGATATAGATACAGATACAGATATAGATATAGATATAGATATAGATATAGATATAGATATAGATATAGATATAGATATAGATATAGATATAGATATAGATATAGATATAGATATAGATATAGATATAGATATAGATATAGATACAGATACAGATACAGATATAGATATAGATATAGATATAGATATAGATATAGATATAGATATAGATATAGATATAGATATAGATATAGATATAGATATAGATATAGATATAGATATAGATATAGATATAGATATAGAAGATATAGATATAGATATAGATATAGATATAGATATAGATATAGATATAGATATAGATATAGATATAGATATAGATATAGATATAGATATAGATATAGATATAGATATAGATATAGATATAGATATAGATATAGATATAGATATAGATATAGATATAGATATAGATATAGATATAGATATAGATATAGATATAGATATAGATATAGATATAGATATAGATATAGATATAGATATAGATATAGATATAGATATAGATATAGATATAGATATAGATATAGATATAGATATAGATATAGATATAGATTAGATAGATATAGATATAGATATAGATATAGATATAGATATAGATATAGATATAGATATAGATATAGATATAGATATAGATATAGATATAGATATAGATATAGATATAGATATAGATATAGATATAGATATAGATATAGATATAGATATAGATATAGATATAGATATAGATATAGATATAGATATAGATATAGATATAGATATAGATATAGATATAGATATAGATATAGATATAGATATAGATATAGATAGATATAGATATAGATATAGATATAGATATAGATATAGATATAGATATAGATATAGATATAGATATAGATATAGATATAGAGTTAGATATAGATATAGATATAGATATAGATATAGATATAGATATAGATATAGATATAGATATAGATATAGATATAGATATAGATATAGATATAGATATAGATATAGATATAGATATAGATATAGATATAGATATAGATATAGATATAGATATAGATATAGATATGATTAGATATAGATATAGATATAGATATAGATATAGATATAGATAGATATAGATATAGATATAGATATAGATATAGA